>RPFO01000016.1:183469-373469 GCA_009746045.1 Mesostigma viride | reverse complement strand
AACCTGAAAAATTTTAAATTTTTGCCGTGTCCAGTAACGGTCCTAGGTTGCACCCGCGGGCCGTTCCGACAGCTGTACAGAAAAGATCACAAAGATACGCCGCGCAACGACGCCTGTGCCCGGCAAATCATTTGTGAGCCCGGAACTGAACAGTCACTGCAAATGTCGAGTATTTATTGCTCCATCCCCACAAAAAAGCGTTCCGGACCTGTTCGAAGCGAAGAGCATTGACAGGGATCGGACCCGAGCCAGATTTGTGTGCGGACCATGATGGCTGGCCTCCCTCACTCCGCAACCTCACTCTGGACGCAGGTTCGAATCCTGTCAGTGCTATTCGCTTCGAACAGTTCCGGAACGCTTTTTGGGGGGGGGTGGAGCAATAGATTTTCGACGTTTGTAGTGACTGTTCAGTTCCCGACTCACATTTGCCGGGCACTGGCGTCATTCCGCGGCGTATCTTTCTGATCTATTCTGTACAGCTGCCGGGGCACCAATAGGAGTCGACACTGCGTGTTCAGACTCCCAAGTACTCGGGCACCCACACCTGCCGGGGGAGTACATTGTAATGCTATTCACTAGAACAGTTCCGGATGTAGCGTTAGTGATGATGTTGTACAATATATTTCAATCACGTTTGTCAGAGTGTGCGTTTTTCCGACATGTAGGGCAGGTTGTACAACATTCTGTGCGCCAACCATGTGTACTACATGTATCGATTAGTATCACTACATGTATATTCCATCATGATCGCAGGATTAGTAACTACTGGGCTACATGTTAGTGTACCCTTACTAGGCTACTATGTAGAACCTTCAGAACCTGATTCTACCTTCCAAAATTCTAATTATGCGCCATGGATCAGTTCTGAAATGTAGAACGAGCCTACGTGGAGGGCATGACATCAGTCCAGCTGGCACCGCCGCGCACCATGACCGAGGGAACACGCCGTCACGTGCATGTAATGCAATGTTTGGAGACGACGGGCATGCATGCATGGTTAAGGGGACTCGGCGCGGCGAATATTTTCCGCGCCAAAAAAATTCCGCGGTACCCTCCGTACCGTGAAAAGTGGGTGCACGGTGCGCGCACCCCTTGCGGAAGTGGCCATGGCGACTGCTTTTAGACGAAACGTGACAAATCTGGCTCGCGGAAAGCAGAAAAAATGCTCGATTCTTGGAGAAAATTAGTTACTGATTCTAATTTATGGTGGGATAGTTGCGATCTATAATGTCGCGGGCTCTTTTTCTTTACCATCGGCAGGGGGGTCCGGCCTGAATTTCTGTCGGGATGAATAAAGTATAATTGATGCCTGCAGGTGTGATTGTCGATTGTTGCCAGTTTTGATGGTCGTAAGGAAAGCTAGTTTAATGATGTTTCTAAAGCCGTAAAAATTCCCGCTGCTATCTTTACCTTTCCCGTCATTTTGCGGTAAGATAACATTAGGCCTGCGCGATGCGCGCCCGACCTCTCCATGAAAGGGTGGCCTTTCTTGTGCGCCTGGGCACGAATAAATGCCCGTTATGGTACGTTCTTGTATTAAACGTCCTAAGATAGCGCTTTCCTGCTTTCTTAGCTCGTTGAGCGTAAGCTTTTTGCCTTCTTTCCGGCCAGATGCAGCCATGAAGTTGCGGGTCCTGGCGCTGCATCGCTGGATTCCTGGATGTTTTTAAGCAAGTTCGTGTGTGACGTGGCTGGCTTGCTGCAGCGCGTGGCCCACAACCTGTCGGGAAGGTGTAATGCTTTTATTTCCATGCTTCTCTGAAATTTCTTGTGCTTTATAGACAGTTGTGTTCGAGGAAATTCACGCGGTCTTCCTAAGCAGCGGCATCATTTTCCCCAGACACTGACGAGCTGGCAACTGTCTCCTAAAGAGAGCGGCTCGTGCTTGTTAGAAAGGAGGCAGTGTGCATTTTGCGGGACACAATGCTTTGGTGGCACATGCGTCAGGTAGGCTGTTCCAATGGTCTCTTCACCTTTCCCACTGAGTAAATGTTAGCATTTGTCATGCTAACCAGAGCAGCTAGCCACAGGTTGGCTGGATAAAAAGTCAGCTTATTTTCTCTTTATATACTGCGTGTGTGGTCCTCCACGTGTCCGGCTTGTTGGGCATTTTGGAAGAGGGTTTATAATGTGTTGTTGGGTGGAACAACTTGGTTGTTGGCACAAAATCACACATTATTAGCCTGAGATAGGCATGACATATGCTGCTCAGGCGTGTCGTCCTACCAGCCTTGTTGTTAAGGGTAGACTCACAAGGCTGGCTGTGCCGATGGAGGGGTGGGGCGTGCTAGCCCCCCCCACACCCACGCATGCATGCTAGCCCACCCCCACACCCACGCATGCATGCTAGCCCCGGCCCCGGCCCCCCCACACCCACGCATGCATGCTAGCCCCCCCCCACACCCACGCATGCATGCTAGCCCACACTCACACCCACGCATGCATGCTAGCCCACCCCCACACCCACGCATGCATGCTAGCCCCCCCACACACCCACGCATGCATGCCAGCCCCCCCACACACCCACGCATGCATGACAGCCCCCCCCACACCCACGCATGCATGCTAGCCCCCCACACACACCCACGCATGCATGCCAGCCCCCATACACACCCACGCATGCATGCCAGCCCCCCCCCACACTTACGCATGCATGCTAGCCCCCCACACACACCCACGCATGCATGCCAGCCCACCCCCACACCCACGCGTGCATGCCAGCCCACCCCTAGCTTGAGCGTGCTTGTAAAGTTTTTGCATGGTTTATTAAAATGAGTGGAATATGTATTTATTGCATTAAATGTTAATTTTATCATGAATGAAAATGGTCAACATTGCCGAAGTGCCCCTAAATTGCTCAATATTGTGTGCTCAAGAATTCAATGAGGATTGTCATCATGGAAACCCGCACAAATTCACGATTCCGGGCATGCATGTGAAAGTATCAAGAACAATTTTCAATTAAGAATGGTATCTCATTGTTCCATGAATCAATATGACTCCATGTACGTAGGCCAGCCATGATGACACCATGGGAGCCTGAATCCTCATCATTTTTTTTTCTTTGACATCCATGTACGTAGGCCAGCCATGATGACACCATGGGAGCCTGAATCCTCCTCATTAATTACATACATGCCATCCATGTACGTACATACACGGGCCATGATGACACCATGGGAGCCTGAATCCTCATCATTTACTATTCCTTGACATCCATGTACGTAGGCCAGCCATGGAGAGTCACACCATGGGAGCCTGAATCCTCCTCATTAATTACATACATGCCAACCATGTACGTAGACAAGCCATGATGACACCATGGGAGCCTGAATCCTCATCATTTACTTTTCCTTGACATCCATGTACGTAGACGGGCCATGATGACACCATGGGAGCCTGAATCCTCATCATTAATAACATAAATGCCATCCATGTACGTAGGCCAGCCATGATGACACCATGGGAGCCTGAATCCTCATCATTAATTACATACATGCCATCCATGTACGTACACGGGCCATGATGACACCATGGGAGCCTGAATCCTCATCATTTACTATTCCTTGACATCCATGTACGTAGGCCAGCCATGGAGACACCATGGGAGCCTGAATCCTCCTCATTAATTACATAAATGCCAACCATGTACGTAGACAAGCCATGATGACACCATGGGAGCCTGAATCCTCATCATTTACTATTCCTTGACATCCATGTACGTAGACGGGCCATGATGACACCATGGGAGCCTGAATCCTCATCATTAATTACATAAATGCCATTCATGTACGTAGACGGGCCATGATGACACCATGGGAGCCTGAATCCTCATCATTAATTACATACATGCCATCCATGTACGTAGGCCATGCAGCCATGATGACACCATGGGAGCCTAAATCCTCCTCATTAATTACATAAATGCCAACCATGTACGTAGACGGGCCATGATGACACCATGGGAGCCTGAATCCTCATCATTTTTTTTATGAGACATCCATGTACGTAGGCCAGCCATGATGACACCATGGGAGCCTGAATCCTCGTCATTATTTTTTCTTTGACATCCATGTACGTAGACGGGCCATGATGACACCATGGGAGCCTGAATCCTCATCATTAATTACATACATGCCATCCATGTACGTAGGCCAGCCATGATGACACCATGGGAGCCTGAATCCTAATCATTAATTACATACATGCCATCCATGTACGTACACGGGCCATGATGACACCATGGGAGCCTAAATCCTCCTCATTTTTTTTTTCTTTGACATCCATGTACGTAGACGGGCCATGATGACACCATGGGAGCCTGAATCCTCATCATTAATTACATAAATGCCATCCATGTACGTAGACAAGCCATGATGACACCATGGGAGCCTGAATCCTCATCATTATATACAAAAATGCCATCCATGTACGTAGACGGGCCATGATGACCCCATGGGAGCCTGAATCCTCATCATTAATTACATAAATGCCATTCATGTACGTAGGCCAGCCATGATGACACCATGGGAGCCTGAATCCTCATCATTAATTACATACTTGCCATTCATGTACGTAGACGGGCCATGGAGACACCATGGGAGCCTGAATCCTCCTCATTAATTACATACTTGCCATTCATGTACGTAGACAAGCCATGATGACACCATGGGAGCCTGAATCCTCATCATTAATTACATAAATGCCATTCATGTACGTAGGCCAGCCATGATGACACCATGGGAGCCTGAATCCTCATCATTAATTACATACTTGCCATTCATGTACGTAGACGGACCATGGAGACACCATGGGAGCCTGAATCCTCATCATTTACTATTCCTTGACATCCATGTACGTAGACGGGCCATGATGACACCATGGGAGCCTGAATCCTCATCATTACTTACATAAAGGCCATCCATGTACGTAGACGGGCCATGATGACACCATGGGAGCCTAAATCCTCCTCATTAATTACATAAATGCCATCCATGTACGTAGGCCAGCCATGGAGACACCATGGGAGCCTGAATCCTCCTCATTAATTACATAAATGCCAACCATGTACGTAGACAAGCCATGATGACCCCATGGGAGCCTGAATCCTCATCATTAATTACATAAATGCCATCCATGAACGTAGACAAGCCATGATGACACCATGGGAGCCTGAATCCTCATCATTATATACAAAAATGCCATCCATGTACGTAGACGGGCCATGATGACCCCATGGGAGCCTGAATCCTCATCATTAATTACATAAATGCCATTCATGTACGTAGGCCAGCCATGATGACACCATGGGAGCCTGAATCCTCCTCATTAATTACATAAATGCCAACCATGTACGTAGACAAGCCATGATGACACCATGGGAGCCTGAATCCTCATCATTTACTATTCCTTGACATCCATGTACGTACACGGGCCATGATGACACCATGGGAGCCTGAATCCTCATCATTAATTACATAAATGCCAACCATGTACGTAGACGGGCCATGATGACACCATGGGAGCCTGAATCCTCATCATTTACTTTTCCTTGACAACCATGTACGTAGACAAGCCATGATGACACCATGGGAGCCTGAATCCTCATCATTTACTATTCCTTGACATCCATGTACGTAGGCCAGCCATGGAGACACCATGGGAGCCTGAATCCTCCTCATTAATTACATAAATGCCAACCATGTACGTAGACGGGCCATGATGACACCATGGGAGCCTGAATCCTCATCATTATATACAAAAATGCCATCCATGTACGTACACGGGCAATGATGACACCATGGGAGCCTGAATCCTCATCATTAATTACATAAATGCCATTCATGTACGTAGGCCAGCCTTGAAATGGCCTTTTTTTTACATAAATTCTGGCCCATGGCAAGTTTATGGTTGGATTGACCTAGGATTGGATCCCACGACT
Organism: Mesostigma viride; assembly: GCA_009746045.1. NCBI lineage: Eukaryota > Viridiplantae > Streptophyta > Mesostigmatophyceae > Mesostigmatales > Mesostigmataceae > Mesostigma > Mesostigma viride. The sequence continues at coordinate 367,528 of RPFO01000016.1, read as the reverse complement.
CCCCAGGATGTGTCTGGCTAGTGGTGGAGTAGTTGAGTCAAAATGTTAAGTTTACGTGGTATTCCCTGCTTAAGTTAACTCCAGATCCAAGGCCAAAACTGGCCACCTAAACCACTTGCACTTGCATAGCAACAATAATTGATATCAGATTATGCTGTAACTTTGCAAGGGTGACGAATACGAGTTGTTCTGACCTTGTACAAAGTTCTAGGGCATTCGGAGCCCTATTTAGTGACAAATGCTAGCAAAATAGTGCTAGCATTTGTCGTAAATGGCAATTTTTAATTAATATTAAATCCAAATAATGTCAGAATGACACCCAAACCTATTGTCATCATGCCAACACCTGACACAGGGTCCCCACAATTCATGTGCAAAAATTCAGATCATACGGAGCCCAAAATGGTGACATTTGCCTGCATTTGTCACCATTTTGGCTCTTTTTTATCACAATTTTAACAACACTAACCACCAAGACACTCCCCAAGCTAGGGCACATCATGTTAATTCTTTGCAGGCAACTCAAGAATGACTAGTACAAACAGCGTGCAAAACCTTGGGGCATGTGAATGCCTGAGTGGTGACCATAGCTAGCAGAATGTATAATGTAAGGTAGACATTGCCAGTATGCCACATTGCTGTGATGCGCAGTGCACGTCCATATATACCCCATAACACCATACCTTTAAACTACTTGGCACATTGCAAAATGGGAAGGAAAGGTGGACAATACATGCCACGTCACTAGAACACAGCCATTTGGTTGCTACCAACACGCACCATGCGTGATATATACGTGTAATACATGTCAAGAACATGCCGAGCGAACATCAAGGTGAAGTGACACCCAGCCGCTGGCACATGTCACCTGGCATCCACGCATGCTCACGTGATATGGTATTGGCATATCCCATGTCTCCATCTCTTGTGCTTTGTGGGCACCGAGCCACCCATGCAGTAACCCACCCATGCAGCCACCTGGTCACCCACCCAATGAACTGCTTACACTCTTGCGCGCCCGTGCACCCAGCCACCCACACGTCCACCCACCTAGTGACCAAAGCCAGCCAGCCAGCCGTGCACGTGCTAACCCACCTTATTATATAACCACGCATGCACCTAGGCACCCAACCAGCTTAACCAACCCACTTGGACATTCACCCACCCAGCAAGGCACCTGCGCTTGCAACCCACACACCTATAATAGGTAATAAGGAAGCACTCACCCATCCAATGAGCCAACCACCCAACCACCCAACCACCTAAACACCCAGCCAGCATGCCCCATATGCACCATCCGGCCACCCACCCTTGACCCACCCACCCACCCACCCACTCAACCACTCAGTGCCCCCCCACCCTTATACCCACTGACCCACCCACACATGCACTTTCTCAGCCAGCCACCCCCCACCTCACCCCCAACCTGCACAGCCCTTCACCAGCGATATCAGGTGAGTCGGTCCCAACCATAAACCCACCCACGCATCCATATCTGTGCGCCCACCCGCCCATCTACCCGTCCCTTCGCCCACCGACCCACACCTAGTCATCTACACATCCACCAGCCACCAACCACCAATGGCCCATCCACCAACCCACCCACCCACACGCATCCCTAACCACCCAACCACTAACCCACCATCCTCAAACCCATGCAATTGTTTCACTCACACATCTAACTACCCACCCACTTAGGAGTCTCCAAAGCCTATCATCACGCAGACACCTGGCCATCTGCCTACAACCGATCACCCTAACACTCGTCTACCCATCATGACCAGCCACCCATCCACCCACCCTCTCCACCTGCCTGTGCTCCCAGCTACTCGGCCAGCCATTTACCAAGGCATCCACCTTTCAGCCAGCCACCTGCCATTGAACCCACCCATGTCTAGGAATCCCTTGAAGCATCTACAGCCTAAGCCTCCCACCCAAGACTTCCAGGGCAACTGAACAACCAACCAACCAATCAACCAGCTACACAACTACCTAACCACCTAACCACTCAACAACCCGATCACCAAACCACCTAACCACCCAACACCCAAACCAGCCAGGCATGTGCCCGCCCATTTGCCCTCGCACGCCCGCACCATCAGGTCCCTCCATACACGCCCCGTTCACCTAGCCAGCCACACACCTAGCCAGCCACCTGCCCAACTCACGCATGAAGTCAACGTTAGCCATGCATGGCCTCACGTTGCATCACTTGCATTGCATGGGTAGTTTGCATGAGGCAGCTTCCATCTCGTTGTCAGCAACTGAAAAGGCTCTTTCTTTACTTTAATGAATGAGCAACAACGTTGGAAACGTTATCCTATCCCTCTTTAAAACAGTCTTTAAATCAGAAAGACGAGGGCAAATATCTGGACAAGGTGGCAATAACCACTGCAAAATGCACTTGAGAACGTCTTATTAATCCAGCTCTCTACCCTTTGAGAAGCTGCCTTGCGTTAGCAGCGATCCTGGGCCCTCTAGCTCGCTCACCTCGCTTAATCTGCGCTTCTTTATGGCTGCCGGGAGATGCGAAGCTTGAACCCAGCGTGTCGTGGCGAGGTCCTCTGCCCGGCCCATCACACCTCGAAACCGCATGCCGACTAATTAAAAACGATGCCCCCCTTTGCCTTTTGTATCGGGCGTCAAAAGAACGATAAACTCGCTTGGAAAACACTGTCGCAAAGAGCTTTCTACAGGCATTATAAGCAATTTTCGCAGTTTTTACCGCACTTATTGCACAGCCGGGAGACCATTAGGGACCTTTGCGCGGAATCTCGTGCACGCCATATGTCCTGCTGGCTTATTGCCGCAGGCTGGCAGTATAGGAAGGTCGGGCATAGCCTAAAGAGGTAATTATCTGACGATAAAGATATGCATTGCATGACGCAAGAAACAGACGGATTTCGCACCCCCCAGTTTATTCACGCAAATGCCGGAAAATTAAAAGCGAAACTCAAAAAACGAAAACACTAACCTCTTCGGGAATATTATAACGAACAAGCTGAGCTATCGTGCCGGGTTTTTCGTTTCCTCCCGTATCCAGGACCGTGAGACACGTACCACCGAGAAATCTGGATTTCGCGAAAAAAATTGTGCGCTGCAAAAAAAATATTTGTCCCGCTCAATGCCCTCGTCGCAATCACAGCGCATATCATTCCAAACTTATTCCATGGATTAATCGTGATGTAAGCTTCGTTTTGACACCTCAGGCGGCTGAAATGACGCAGGTTTCAGAACGCTAGCTGATGCTCGACCGCCATGGGTGTTTTCGTCGTTTTCGTCTCTCGCGGCGCGGGAAAAATCTAGATCTCGGACGAAATCCGGACAATAATTTATGTCAAAATTTGGCGGGTTCGCGGTGTTGTGATGGAGACACCATGGGAGCCTGAATCCTCCTCATTAATTACATACATGCCATCCATGTACGTAGACAAGCCATGATGACCCCATGGGAGCCTGAATCCTCATCATTTTTTTTTTCTTTGACATCCATGTACGTAGACGGGCCATGATGACACCATGGGAGCCTGAATCCTCATCATTAATTACATAAATGACATCCATGTACGTAGACGGGCCATGATGACACCATGGGAGCCTGAATCCTCATCATTAATTACATACATGCCATCCATGTACGTACACGGGCCATGATGACACCATGGGAGCCTGAATCCTCCTCATTAATTACATACTTGCCATTCATGTACGTAGACGGGCCATGATGACACCATGGGAGCCTGAATCCTCATCATTAATTACATAAATGCCATCCATGTACGTAGACAAGCCATGATGACACCATGGGAGCCTGAATCCTCATCATTAATTACATAAATGCCATCCATGTACGTAGACGGGCCATGATGACACCATGGGAGCCTGAATCCTCATCATTAACTACATACATGCCATCCATGTACGTACACGGGCCATGATGACACCATGGGAGCCTAAATCCTCCTCATTTTTTTTTTCTTTGACATCCATGTACGTAGACGGGCCATGATGACACCATGGGAGCCTGAATCCTCATCATTAATTCCATAAATGACATCCATGTACGTAGACAAGCCATGATGACACCAATGGAGCCTGAATCCTCATCATTAATTACATAAATGCCATCCATGTACGTACACAGGCGATGATGACACCATGGGAGCCTAAATCCTCCTCATGAATTACATAAATGCCAACCATGTACATAGGCCAGCCATGGAGAGTCACACCATGGGAGCCTGAATCCTCCTCATTAATTACATACATGCCAACCATGTACGTAGACAAGCCATGATGACACCATGGGAGCCTGAATCCTCATCATTTACTTTTCCTTGACATCCATGTACGTAGACGGGCCATGATGACACCATGGGAGCCTGAATCCTCATCATTAATAACATAAATGCCATCCATGTACGTAGGCCAGCCATGATGACACCATGGGAGCCTGAATCCTCATCATTTACTATTCCTTGACATCCATGTACGTAGGCCAGCCATGGAGACACCATGGGAGCCTGAATCCTCCTCATTAATTACATAAATGCCAACCATGTACGTAGACAAGCCATGATGACACCATGGGAGCCTGAATCCTAATCATTTACTATTCCTTGACATCCATGTACGTAGACGGGCCATGATGACACCATGGGAGCCTGAATCCTCATCATTTACTATTCCTTGACATCCATGTACGTAGGCCAGCCATGGAGACACCATGGGAGCCTGAATCCTCCTCATTAATTACATAAATGCCAACCATGTACGTACACAGGCGATGATGACACCATGGGAGCCTAAATCCTCCTCATGAATTACATAAATGCCAACCATGTACATAGGCCAGCCATGGAGAGTCACACCATGGGAGCCTGAATCCTCCTCATTAATTACATACATGCCAACCATGTACGTAGACAAGCCATGATGACACCATGGGAGCCTGAATCCTCATCATTTACTTTTCCTTGACATCCATGTACGTAGACGGGCCATGATGACACCATGGGAGCCTGAATCCTCATCATTAATAACATAAATGCCATCCATGTACGTAGGCCAGCCATGATGACACCATGGGAGCCTGAATCCTCATCATTTACTATTCCTTGACATCCATGTACGTAGGCCAGCCATGGAGACACCATGGGAGCCTGAATCCTCCTCATTAATTACATAAATGCCAACCATGTACGTAGACAAGCCATGATGACACCATGGGAGCCTGAATCCTAATCATTTACTATTCCTTGACATCCATGTACGTAGACGGGCCATGATGACACCATGGGAGCCTGAATCCTCATCATTTACTATTCCTTGACATCCATGTACGTAGGCCAGCCATGGAGACACCATGGGAGCCTGAATCCTCCTCATGAATTACATAAATGCCAACCATGTACGTAGACAAGCCATGATGACACCATGGGAGCCTGAATCCTCATCATTTACTATTCCTTGACATCCATGTACGTAGGCCAGCCATGGAGACACCATGGGAGCCTGAATCCTCCTCATTAATTACATAAATGCCAACCATGTACGTAGACAAGCCATGATGACACCATGGGAGCCTGAAACCTCATCATTTACTATTCCTTGACATCCATGTACGTAGACGGGCCATGATGACACCATGGGAGCCTGAATCCTCATCATTAATAACATAAATGCCATCCATGTACGTAGGCCAGCCATGATGACACCATGGGAGCCTGAATCCTCATCATTTACTTTTCCTTGACATCCATGTACGTAGACCAGCCATGGAGACACCATGGGAGCCTGAATCCTCATCATTAATAACATAAATGCCATCCATGTACGTAGGCCAGCCATGATGACACCATGGGAGCCTGAATCCTCATCATTTACTATTCCTTGACATCCATGTACGTAGGCCAGCCATGGAGACACCATGGGAGCCTGAATCCTCCTCATTAATTACATAAATGCCAACCATGTACGTAGACAAGCCATGATGACACCATGGGAGCCTGAATCCTAATCATTTACTATTCCTTGACATCCATGTACGTAGACGGGCCATGATGACACCATGGGAGCCTGAATCCTCATCATTTACTATTCCTTGACATCCATGTACGTAGGCCAGCCATGGAGACACCATGGGAGCCTGAATCCTCCTCATTAATTACATAAATGCCAACCATGTACGTACACAGGCGATGATGACACCATGGGAGCCTAAATCCTCCTCATGAATTACATAAATGCCAACCATGTACATAGGCCAGCCATGGAGAGAGTTAGCATATTGGGGCACCAATGTGCTAGATGGATGCAGGTTGAGGAGACCTTTCCAACGCCGTGTCAACCGCCTAGAACAGACAAGGGACTAGAAAGTTATCAAGTCCCGAAGTACTGCCGACCGGTGGGCGAGGGCGGGGCACACTCAGGGCATAGTGGACAGGACACGTGGCAGGCCGTGCCTGCACAGGCTTAGCCTGTACTCTCACGTGACTGGGACACAGTGTACTGAGGGCTCAACGGTACTGTGGCTAGTAGAAGCCAGTATGTAACCAGCCAGCAGGTCTGCAAGGATGTAAGTCCTTGCAGGACTGTGGCAGGTCCTGTGCTGTCCTAGACACAGGATAGCCAGAGATTCCTGTATGCTGCCTGCAACAGGATGCAGGGCAGCGATACGAGGCTCTGGCAATGTAGCGTTGCCCAGCGTTGCTCATGACCGAGGAACAAGGATGGAACGAGGTTGCATATAGCTCGAGGCTCAACGAGGCAACGAGCGTCTTCACACACGAACCTTGGTCGTCACGACGAGTGGCGAGCCTATCGAGGGTCGTAGGCCTGGTGTGAGGATAAAGGTTGCTAGCCAGCAGCCTAGGGTCATTCCAGCCGGCAAGGACCAGGAGCTCACAAGCTCTGCTGACGAGTTGCTGCGCAAATCGTACTATTGCTTCCACGCTTTCATGTCTGGTTCATCGTCAAGCAGCCACGGTGCTGGTGAGGCGAACGAGCAGAGAGACGCGCAAGCGTTTTTCCCCTACCGTAACCAAGCAAACGCTCCAACATTCGTGCAAGCGGCCTACGTAGCGAGGCACTTGGCAGAAGAGGGGTGGGTGGCGGTGAGTGGGGGAGGCAGCAGGCCAGCGGCGGCGGACCCGATTATACAACGGGCTCGCGTCGTGATTTCTCCAGGTGAGACGGGGCGAGTGGCGGTGGAAGAGTTGGTGCGCATTCGGACGCGCTAGCTGAAACTGCTAATCGTGTGGAGGTCGCTTATCAGGGCGCCCATATCACGCTTGCCGGTCTCGACCTAGCCAGGGAGGCGCTTAGCCAGATTGTGGCAACAGCGCTCGGCAGCACCAGACTGTTCAACCACTGGGTGGCGACAGCAGTGCTAGGAGAGGGGGTACCAGACGCCGACATCATCCGGAACGCGCGTGCTCGGGAGACGGTAAATCCTTGGAGCACGGCGGAGGTATTTGCCCAAACCATTGAGAATCTTGTTGCTGTCCTTTTGCAAGAGTCGAGAGGGTACGCAGACAGGTTCTATATTACCACGCAGCCTTTCGGAGTGTACTCCAGGCTTGATACACCGAGGCCGGAAACCACCACTGCGTGGGGTCCGGAGGTGGAGATTGTCACGGGGTCGAGAAGACGCCTGAAGACGTCCATTTTGAGTGGACTGACAAGCCAGAGGGCTCCGTCAAGCGCTCAGCCCAGCAGATAAACGAGGGCGACGGCACTACCGAGACCTACGAGGAAGGCAGAGAGCTGATCTGCATATCCCTCGTGAGGTGACTCACGAGTACGACGTTACGGCCGAGGCGAGCAGAACGAGCTTGTCGGCGGCGGTAAGCGGTGGGTACGCGATCTTGCTTGGCATCGCAACCCAGGTGAGACACAACATCCAGTCGAACGCAAGGAGACGGGCGACCTGTGACCTGCGTGCTGGGAGAGTTTAACCCAGACCTCCAGATTGTCGCAGAGGCAGCAGCAGCCACATCGGTTGCTGAGGGTGTTGAGCAGCGTCCAGACCGTGAGGAGGGGCAGGCGAGTGCAAGCCAGGAGGCGGCCTCGTCTGGAGTAAGTGCGTGAGCCTGAGTGGGTTCCAGCAGCCATATCTGCGTGTGTTTTCTGTGTATTCTATAATGCTTCGTAACACGCGCGGGGCGGCAGCGGGAGCGGGGCGGGAGCGGGGGATGGCGGGGGTGAGGCAAGGGCAGACACGGGAGGCCCCGCCAACGTCGTGCCAGAGGGACAGGCAATCCCAACGGCAGAGGGCGTCAATGGCAGGAGGGCGTCCAACCGGAAGAGGAAAGAGGTGGCACAAGGGGAGGAGCGTGCAGGGTGGCCAACCGACGGCGTGGTGCTGACGGGGGAGGGCCAGAATGATGCTGAACGTCAAGCACCTGGTAAGAGACCATGTGTGCCTGCGTCTGGTGTTCCTGCAGCTATGTTCCTGCGCCATTAGCACCAGTAGGAGCTGCTGTCATTGGCAGTGACCCTCGTGCTTTGCCTGGGACTAGACCTCATATGAGTGCTGTGGCTGTGATGAATGGCCAGAAGCCTCTCAAGCCTCCTGTGGGACAGGAAGAGCTAGACAAGTGGTTGGAGGATATGGAGCTAGTTTCATGCTCTGTAGATCCCACTGTCAACCTTGTGCAGGTATTCCACACATCCACGACTAATAGGGATTCAAGTGAGCGGTGAGGGACAAGGCTAGGCAGGCTGTCAAGGACAAGCTGACTTGGTCTCAGTTCCTAGAGGGCCTACGTCAGGAGTTTTCTGATAAGGTACTCAACCTCACTAATCACTATAAGCTCAGCTATGATACCTTTGAGATCAAGGGCACAATAGCTGAGGAGCTGCAGCGGCTCACACGCATCAGGGAGAAGGGGGCCAAGCATGGCTTCAATCTGACTGATAGAGCAGTGGCAGATTACTTCCTGGATCGCATGGGGCTGAGTGTGGATGGGAGAAATGCAGCTAGGATGTTTGCTGATCAGACAGATGGGACGTGGCCAGCCTTGCAAAAGGTTATTTTCAATATCCGTCCATCTGACAATGCTGCTTGCAAGGCAATCCAGGTGACTGGTGCCCCTTCAGCCTCCGCTCATCAGGTCCATGGTGACGCCCCTGGGCAGGGTGCTCAGGGAGAAACCAGACCTAGTAGGCGTCAGAGGGCTAACAGGCGCAGGCAGAATGGTAACCAGGGTGGCAAGGGCCAGCAGCAGGGATCCAAAGGCAAGGGTCAGCAGCAGGCTGGTGGTCACCAGGGTGGTCAGCAGAACAAGGGTGGCCAAGGGCAAGGCAAGAGCCAGGGCCAGGGCACCCAGGCCAGTCAGAGCAGCCAGAACCAGGGTGGCCTGAAGAAGGCTGCTGCTGGGAAGGATGACAAATGCTTTGGATGTGGCAGGACGGGTCATTGGCGACGTGACTGCCCAGACCAGGCCAAGTCTGCTGGAGCAGGCTCTGGCCAGGTGGGTAAGCCATGACTTGAGATGTTGTCCCCTGTAAATAGTCAATCACCCCTAGTGGGACGAACAGTTGTACATAGTAATGGGGGTGTCCCTCTTGTGCAGCAGCAAGGGGTTGGGAATGATGAGGTGCTTCCACTCAATGATTGCAATAACGCTGCTGCAGCAGTGGAATTCCCTGTGCCTGTGGCAGGTGCAGGGTCTCCAGTTGTTGGGGTTGACTCTGGGAGTCAAGCCGCCAGACTGGAAGGACCTGCAGCTTCTGTGGGAACCGGGGCTGGCTCTGGGAGCCGAGCTACCTTGGAGGAGGTCCCTGGAGCAAGAGAACAGCAGGTGGGTCGTGCTATCCCAAGCACACAGTCTTTGTCACGTTCCTCTCTGTGCAGCCAGGCTGACAGGGGGTTGAGCTATGCTCAGGCTGGAAACACTCTACACCATATCTTTGGTCACTCTAAGCAGGCAGAGATGTTTGCTTGGAAGATTGGCAAGGAGCCTTTGCTAGAGGCCTGCAGTGCAGCTGCTCAGAATTGTGTCTGTCAGGAGAATGCTGTTCGCCTCCCACAGTCCCATGCCAGAGAACCTGCTAGAGAGCGGGGGGATATCCAGGTGGACATCCAACACATCAGGGGCATGTATCTGTTGGTGGGGGTGGATAGGTTTAGCAGATATAGGTTGCTGACCATTCTTCCTGGAATGCAGGAGCATCAGCTGTTGATGGGTCTCCAGTCTTTGTTGCCAGGCTTTGGGGTGTACACCAAGGTGCAAGCTGACTTGCAGTTTGACTGCTTGATCAAGCTGGCTGACCAGCTTCCTTGTAAGTTGGTAGTGGTCCCTAGGGAATGCCATGGGCAGCAGGGAGCTGTAGAGAGATCTATACGTGAAGTAAAAACAGTGGTGCTAGCAGCTAGGAGTGTGCCTGTTGTGGCATCAGCTCTAGAGAAAGCAGCTTGGTGTAAGGGGATTGAGGAGCAGCTTAACCACAGGGTAACCTATTACTATGATGGTGTGGCAGTCTCTCCCCTGGCATTGCAGTTTGGTATGCTATCACAGGACGTGGTGGCAGCCTGCCTGAAGAAGGCAGACAGGGTGTTTTCCAGATTGAGGCGTAAGGACAAGGGTTGGAAAATGCTGAGGCCCCAGGTGGGACTGAGGGTCAGGATGTGGAAGGAACCGTCATTACCAGGCAAGCGTGGCAAGTGGCAAGATGGGCAGGTAACCCATGTTGAGGAAGCTAACCATTCTTGTCTGGTGGCTTTGGAGAGTAATCCCAAGCACGTGTACAGGCTATCCTGGGCTCACGTCAAGGAGAGAAGGCCAACTGCAATCTGGCCTGAAGACGGCCCTGATCCTCCCTTGGAGGGAGATGAGCAGGATGAGAGCCAGGCAGCAGATGCTAACCCACCATGCTTGGATTATGGTCTGTCCTGGATGGATGAGGGTGAGCAGGAGTCTGCTGAGACGTCTGTCACAAGGCCAGAGGTGGCCAGGGCTGCACCACAGTCCAGGGGGCTGCTTATGGCGGACATCATTCGAGCTCTGCAGAACAGCAAGCGTGATCCCAAGGTATCTAAGCTCACGGGATGGGGGTCATGTGGGGCACCAGCACTAGAAGTGGATACCAACTCACAGGTGTCCATTCTAAGGGTAGAGGATGCTGCAGGCTTGCAGTGGTCATCCCCTAGCTGCCTAGCTGTGTCTGATTTCTCTGGGAATGTGTCCATGAAGATCTTGGGAGAAGTGAGTGTGCCTATCCTGGGGGTGCCCACCACGTTCAGTGTGGTTGAAGGGTATCAGGGGCCTGCCATTCTAGGTCAGAACTTCTTGTGCTTACCAGGGGTGAGGATATCCTCTGAGGAGCTAGCATTAGAAGGGCAGGGCCGCCTTCCCTTGCAGAGATATCGCTACTCCCAGGGTCTTAGTGTGGCTGTAAGGGCTGTGAGGGGTCTAGAGGCAGAGGGTCCTGATACAAAGGAGCCCATTGCTGGGGACCTGCTGATCCTCCCTACTACGTTTGACCCACGTGAGTTGGGTGTGCAGAGGTACCAGATCCCAGGAACGAGTCCTGTACCTTGGCGCAAGCTAGTGGAGATGATGCAAAGCCCCAAGATGGCTAAGGCATGGACTCTTGGCTTTGTTGCTTCTGGGCATGAGTGGATAGTTGCCAACTGTGCAGAGCCTGTGGATGTCCTCCCTGAGGATCACCAGCTGCTCAGTTGATGTTTGTCCTCAAGCTCAAGGAGGTAGATGGCGTGCAGGTGCCACATGTTAGACCAGTTGTGACTGAGTACCATGGCACTGGACAGTTAGCAGATGAGGAGCTTTACACACCAGGGATGCTGCATGATACATGGAGGATTTTGTTGTGCATTTATTGTCTTTTCTGCAGAAGGGGATACCCTATAGCTCTGTGTTGGTAGATTTCAAGAGGGCTTTTCTTAAGGGTGATCAGCAGGAAGCACAGGATACTTGGCGCACAATACCCCCTTTCTTTGTTAAGGTGCCTGCAGTGTGGAGGGCAGAGCTGAAGACGAGGTATTTGAGGATTCTCAAAGGCGTGGAAGGCCTTAGATCGAGTCCCATCATCTGGAGGAAGAGCTTGGAGAAGTACCTCAGGTCTGTCTGTGGTCTCTCAGTCTCTCCAGTTGATCCTTGTCTGTTTCAGGGTAGCTATGAGGGGCTGCCAGCGTTTGCCTCCCTGCATGGTGATGATCTGCATCTCCTGGGCCATCCCACTTGGCAAGAGTTGACTCTGGCCAGGATCCAGAAACGGTTTGAACTGGGTAAGATCCAGTACATGGTTGAGAATGAGCCCATGGTGTTTTGTGGAATGCAGGCGACCTTGGTCCATCAGCAGGGTACATGGTCCATCCAGCTGGAGGGTGGTAAGGATTATCCTCAGCAGATCATAGATGCCTTGCAGGAGCCCATCACCCAGGCCAGATGTGCAACAATACGAGGTATGTTGGCATGGCTGGCCAGCATTTGTGCTCCTGACCTGTTGGTACTGAGTCGGTTGACCGATTCCCAACTGGTTGAGGTGGGTGCTGAGAGAGTGGTAGAGGCTGTTCGCATGTCTCCCCCTCTCATGCTGGGTCCTTTGGATTTGTACAGGCCTTTTGACATGATGCTCTATGTGGACAGTTCTATGGATAGTAGGAAGGTCACAGAGGTCAGGGGCCGTGCAGCAGCATTAATATCCCTGGTGCAGGAACAGTCCTCTCTGGTCTGCTGGTACAGTCGGTTGCAAAACAGGGTAACTCCCAGCAGTGACATTGCTGAGTGCAGGGCAATCTGTGAAGGGCTTCATACTGCTCTTTACTTGAGGGAGCTATTTTACCAGCTATGTCAAGTGGCTTCCTGTCGGTTGCAGATGCACACACTGGTAAGAACTGACAGCATGGGCATGGTGCAGTTTGTGCACAGGCAGCTGGCCAGGAGCAGGGACCTTGATTATTTGTTGCTCAAGGAAATGTCTTGCTTAGCTAACATTGAACATGTGGCTGGCGTGGACAACCCTGCAGATGCTCTCACCAAGCTGGAGGAGAAGGCTGAGCTGCAATACCCTTTGCTTCGTGGGCTCATGGCCTCCAAGGGGGGAGGGCCAGAGTAGACCAAACAGCCTTGCTCTAGGTGGGAGGCATCCCAGTGGGCTGGGCAGCCACGTGGTGGCTGACAGCAGGTCCTTCAGAGTTCAGACACACTCTGCTGGACAGGGGTCAGGGTGGAGTCACTCCCCTGGCTGAGAATTTCGCCTGGCTCTGTCATGGAGCTGCAGAAGAGTCTTAAGGACTTTGTAATGGGCCTTGGGTCTTCATGGAATGGACCCTGCAAGGGCAGCCCAAGTGTTGGCTCTAACAGGTTGCTGTACATTTGTATATATTCTCTGTAACCAACCTGTTGCATGCTAATAAAATCCCTGGTTGTGTGACCATGTTGGACGTGGTTGCCAGGGGCCTCACTATGGGTTATACTCCTTTATAATAAAACATAATCTTGTTATTGTCATGTCTTGTTGTTTGTGATGCTCAGTTCCAGGAGCTGATCCAAACCTGGAGGAGATGGGGTGGGGTTCGATTCCCCAGCTGACCTCAGCCTGGCATGTATGAATCCTGAGTTTATCCCTCAGTGAGGACATGGGCTCCCCATGTGTTGGCTAACATTTGTCAGGGCTCTCTCAGTCTTTGGAAGGATTTAAAAGATAAAGGAGGCTCCGTGGCGGGCGCCATATGAACGGGCGCCTGTGATAACTGGATGACCAGGAACTCACAATAGTACGTTCATGGACTCCTCTATCCAAACTCCTCTGACTAAGTGAAGACCTAACTTTAATCTACACCAGGTTCCCAAAGAAAGGGTTGGGATGTCATGTGGGTCAGAGGGCAACCTTTGAACCAATGAGCAGGCCTAGCTAATATTTGGAGGCACCTCAGGTTCCAAAAGAAAAGGCAGGTCTGGTCTCTGGGAGGGATCAGATGTCTGAAGGCTTGTGGGGACAGTGGCTGATAGGTTCTCAGGCTGGTCCAAGCTCCAAAACAAGAAAGGGTTGGAGTTAGCATATTGGGGCACCAATGTGCTAGATGGATGCAGGTTGAGGAGACCTTTCCAACGCCGTGTCAACCGCCTAGAACAGACAAGGGACTAGAAAGTTATCAAGTCCCGAAGTACTGCCGACCGGTGGGCGAGGGCGGGGCACACTCAGGGCATAGTGGACAGGACACGTGGCAGGCCGTGCCTGCACAGGCTTAGCCTGTACTCTCACGTGACTGGGACACAGTGTACTGAGGGCTCAACGGTACTGTGGCTAGTAGAAGCCAGTAACCAGCCAGCAGGTCTGCAAGGATGTAAGTCCTTGCAGGACTGTGGCAGGTCCTGTGCTGTCCTAGACACAGGATAGCCAGAGATTCCTGTATGCTGCCTGCAACAAGGATGCAGGGCAGCGATACGAGGCTCTGGCAATGTAGCGTTGCCCAGCGTTGCTCATGACCGAGGAACAAGGATGGAACGAGGTTGCATATAGCTCGAGGCTCAACGAGGCAACGAGCGTCTTCACACACGAACCTTGGTCGTCACGACGAGTGGCGAGCCTATCGAGGGTCGTAGGCCTGGTGTGAGGATAAAGGTTGCTAGCCAGCAGCCTAGGGTCATTCCAGCCGGCAAGGACCAGGAGCTCACAAGCTCTGCTGACGAGTTGCTGCGCAAATGAGAGTCACACCATGGGAGCCTGAATCCTCCTCATTAATTACATACATGCCAACCATGTACGTAGACAAGCCATGATGACACCATGGGAGCCTGAATCCTCATCATTTACTTTTCCTTGACATCCATGTACGTAGACGGGCCATGATGACACCATGGGAGCCTGAATCCTCATCATTAATTACATAAATGCCATCCATGTACGTAGGCCAGCCATGATGACACCATGGGAGCCTGAATCCTCATCATTTACTATTCCTTGACATCCATGTACGTAGGCCAGCCATGGAGACACCATGGGAGCCTGAATCCTCCTCATTAATTACATAAATGCCAACCATGTACGTAGACAAGCCATGATGACACCATGGGAGCCTGAATCCTAATCATTTACTATTCCTTGACATCCATGTACGTAGACGGGCCATGATGACACCATGGGAGCCTGAATCCTCATCATTTACTATTCCTTGACATCCATGTACGTAGGCCAGCCATGGAGACACCATGGGAGCCTGAATCCTCCTCATTAATTACATAAATGCCAACCATGTACGTAGACAAGCCATGATGACACCATGGGAGCCTGAATCCTCATCATTTACTATTCCTTGACATCCATGTACGTAGGCCAGCCATGGAGACACCATGGGAGCCTGAATCCTCCTCATTAATTACATAAATGCCAACCATGTACGTAGACAAGCCATGATGACACCATGGGAGCCTGAATCCTCATCATTTACTATTCCTTGACATCCATGTACGTAGACGGGCCATGATGACACCATGGGAGCCTGAATCCTCATCATTAATAACATAAATGCCATCCATGTACGTAGGCCAGCCATGATGACACCATGGGAGCCTGAATCCTCATCATTTACGCCGGTGGCCGCAGGCGCGGGCGTAGGCGAGTTGGCAGGTGCAGCCACACCGGCTGCCGCGCGCGCAGGCGCAGGCGAGTCGGCAGGTGCAGCCGCGCCGGGGGCCGCAGGCGACTTGCTAGGTGCAGCCGCGCCGGTGGTCGTGAGTGCAGGCGCAGGCGAGTTGGCAGGTGCTGCCGCGCGCGCAGGCGCAAGCGAGTTGGCAGGTGCAGCCGCGCCGGCTGCCGCGCGCGCAGGCGCAGGCGAGTCGGCAGGTGCAGCCGCGCCGGGGGCCGCAGGCGACTTGCTAGGTGCAGCCGCGCCGGTGGTCGTGAGTGCAGGCGCAGGCGAGTTGGCAGGTGCAGCCGCGCGCGCAGGCGCAAGCGAGTTGGCAGGTGCTGCCGCGCGCGCAGGCGCAAGCGAGTTGGCAGGTGCTGCCGCGCCGGTGGCCGCAGGCGCGGGCGTAGGCGACTTGCTAGGTGCAGCCACGCCGGCTGCCGCGCGCGCAGGCGCAGGCGAGTCGGAAGGTGCAGCCGCGCCGGTGGCCGCGGGCGCAGGCGCAGACGAGTCGGCAGGTGCTGCCGCGCGCGCAGGCGCAAGCGAGTTGGCAGGTGCTGCCGCGCGCGCAGGCGCAAGCGAGTTGGCAGGTGCTGCCGCGCCGGTGGCCGCAGGCGCGGGCGTAGGCGAATTGGCAGGTGCAGCCACGCCGGTGGCCGCGCGCACAGGCGCAGGTGAGTTGGCAGGTGCTGCCGCGCGCGCAGGCGCATGCAAGCGAGTTGGCAGGTGCAGCCGCGCCGGTGGCCGCAGGCGCGGGCGTAGGCGAATTGGCAGGTGCAGCCACGCCGGTGGCCGCGCGCACAGGCGCAGGTGAGTTGGCAGGTGCTGCCGCGCGCGCAGGCGCATGCAAGCGAGTTGGCAGGTGCAGCCGCGCCGGGGGCCGCAGGCGACTTGCTAGGTGCAGCCGCGCCGGTGGTCGTGAGTGCAGGCGCAGGCGAGTTGGCAGGTGCAGCCACGCCAGCTGCCGCGCGCGCGGGCGTAGGCGACTTGCTAGGTGCAGCCGCGCCGGTGGCCGCGCCCGCGGGCATACGCGAGTTGGCAGCAGTGCCGGCACCAGACTATGCGCCACGCGAGGCGCCGCGCATGTATGTGCCATACGAATCTGCGCCACGCGAGGCGAAGCCCATGTATGTGCCATGCGAATCTGCGCCGCGCATGTATGTGCCATGCGAATCTGCGCCACGCGAGGCGCTGCGCATGTATGTGCCGTCTACGTACATGGATGGCATGTATGTAATTAATGATGAGGATTCAGGCTCCCATGGGGTCATCATGGCCCGTCTACGTACATGGATGGCATTTATGTAATTAATGATGAGGATTCAGGCTCCCATGGGGTCATCATGGCTTGTCTACGTACATGGTTGGCATTTATGTAATTAATGAGGAGGATTCAGGCTCCCATGGTGTCTCCATGGCTGGCCTACGTACATGGATGGCATTTATGTAATTAATGAGGAGGATTTAGGCTCCCATGGTGTCATCATGGCCCGTCTACGTACATGGATGGCCTTTATGTAAGTAATGATGAGGATTCAGGCTGCCATGGTGTCATCATGGCCCGTCTACGTACATGGATGTCAAGGAATAGTAAATGATGAGGATTCAGGCTCCCATGGTGTCTCCATGGCCCGTCTACGTACATGAATGGCAAGTATGTAATTAATGATGAGGATTCAGGCTCCCATGGTGTCATCATGGCTGGCCTACGTACATGAATGGCATTTATGTAATTAATGATGAGGATTCAGGCTCCCATGGGGTCATCATGGCCCGTCTACGTACATGGATGGCATTTTTGTATATAATGATGAGGATTCAGGCTCCCATGGTGTCATCATGGCTTGTCTACGTACATGGATGGCATTTATGTAATTAATGATGAGGATTCAGGCTCCCATGGGGTCATCATGGCTTGTCTACGTACATGGTTGGCATTTATGTAATTAATGAGGAGGATTCAGGCTCCCATGGTGTCTCCATGGCTGGCCTACGTACATGGATGGCATTTATGTAATTAATGAGGAGGATTTAGGCTCCCATGGTGTCATCATGGCCCGTCTACGTACATGGATGGCCTTTATGTAAGTAATGATGAGGATTCAGGCTCCCATGGTGTCATCATGGCCCGTCTACGTACATGGATGTCAAGGAATAGTAAATGATGAGGATTCAGGCTCCCATGGTGTCTCCATGGCCCGTCTACGTACATGAATGGCATTTATGTAATTAATGATGAGGATTCAGGCTCCCATGGTGTCATCATGGCCCGTCTACGTACATGGATGGCATTTTTGTATATAATGATGAGGATTCAGGCTCCCATGGGGTCATCATGGCTTGTCTACGTACATGGTTGGCATTTATGTAATTAATGAGGAGGATTCAGGCTCCCATGGTGTCTCCATGGCTGGCCTACGTACATGGATGGCCTTTATGTAAGTAATGATGAGGATTCAGGCTCCCATGGTGTCATCATGGCCCGTCTACGTACATGGTTGGCATTTATGTAATTAATGAGGAGGATTCAGGCTCCCATGGTGTCATCATGGCCCGTCTACGTACATGGATGTCAAGGAATAGTAAATGATGAGGATTCAGGCTCCCATGGTGTCATCATGGCCCGTCTACGTACATGGATGTCAAGGAATAGTAAATGATGAGGATTCAGGCTCCCATGGTGTCTCCATGGCCCGTCTACGTACATGAATGGCAAGTATGTAATTAATGATGAGGATTCAGGCTCCCATGGTGTCATCATGGCTGGCCTACGTACATGAATGGCATTTATGTAATTAATGATGAGGATTCAGGCTCCCATGGGGTCATCATGGCCCGTCTACGTACATGGATGGTATTTTTGTATATAATGATGAGGATTCAGGCTCCCATGGTGTCATCATGGCTTGTCTACGTACATGGATGGCATTTATGTAATTAATGATGAGGATTCAGGCTCCCATGGTGTCTCCATGGCCCGTCTACGTACATGAATGGCAAGTATGTAATTAATGAGGAGGATTCAGGCTCCCATGGTGTCATCATGGCCCGTGTACGTACATGGATGGCATGTATGTAGTTAATGATGAGGATTCAGGCTCCCATGGTGTCATCATGGCCCGTCTACGTACATGGATGGCATTTATGTAATTAATGATGAGGATTCAGGCTCCCATGGTGTCATCATGGCTTGTCTACGTACATGGATGGCATTTATGTAATTAATGATGAGGATTCAGGCTCCCATGGTGTCTCCATGGCCCGTCTACGTACATGAATGGCAAGTATGTAATTAATGATGAGGATTCAGGCTCCCATATTGTCATCATGGCCCGTCTACGTACATGGATGGCATTTATGTAATTAATGATGAGGATTCAGGCTCCCATGGTGTCATCATGGCTGGCCTACGTACATGGATGGCATTTATGTTATTAATGATGAGGATTCAGGCTCCCATGGTGTCATCATGGCCCGTCTACGTACATGGATGTCAAGGAATAGTAAATGATGAGGATTCAGGCTCCCATGGTGTCATCATGGCTTGTCTACGTACATGGTTGGCATTTATGTAATTAATGAGGAGGATTCAGGCTCCCATGGTGTCTCCATGGCTGGCCTACGTACATGGATGTCAAGGAATAGTAAATGATGAGGATTCAGGCTCCCGTGGTGTCATCATGGCTTGTCTACGTACATGGTTGGCATTTATGTAATTAATGAGGAGGATTCAGGCTCCCATGGTGTCTCCATGGCTGGCCTACGTACATGGATGTCAAGGAATAGTAAATGATGAGGATTCAGGCTCCCATGGTGTCATCATGGCCCGTCTACGTACATGGATGTCAAGGAATAGTAAATGATTAGGATTCAGGCTCCCATGGTGTCATCATGGCTTGTCTACGTACATGGTTGGCATTTATGTAATTAATGAGGAGGATTCAGGCTCCCATGGTGTCTCCATGGCTGGCCTACGTACATGGATGTCAAGGAATAGTAAATGATGAGGATTCAGGCTCCCATGGTGTCATCATGGCTGGCCTACGTACATGGATGGCATTTATGTTATTAATGATGAGGATTCAGGCTCCCATGGTGTCATCATGGCCCGTCTACGTACATGGATGTCAAGGAAAAGTAAATGATGAGGATTCAGGCTCCCATGGTGTCATCATGGCTTGTCTACGTACATGGTTGGCATGTA
This sequence comes from Mesostigma viride, assembly GCA_009746045.1. Classification (NCBI taxonomy): domain Eukaryota; kingdom Viridiplantae; phylum Streptophyta; class Mesostigmatophyceae; order Mesostigmatales; family Mesostigmataceae; genus Mesostigma; species Mesostigma viride. The sequence continues at coordinate 347,729 of RPFO01000016.1, read as the reverse complement.
TGTAATTAATGAGGAGGATTCAGGCTCCCATGGTGTCTCCATGGCTGGCCTACGTACATGGATGTCAAGGAATAGTAAATGATGAGGATTCAGGCTCCCATGGTGTCATCATGGCCCGTCTACGTACATGGATGTCAAGGAATAGTAAATGATTAGGATTCAGGCTCCCATGGTGTCATCATGGCTTGTCTACGTACATGGATGGCATGTATGTAATTAATGAGGAGGATTCAGGCTCCCATGGTGTCTCCATGGCTGGCCTACGTACATGGATGTCAAGGAATAGTAAATCATGAGGATTCAGGCTCCCATGGTGTCATCATGGCCCGTCCACGTACATGGATGTCAAGGAATAGTAAATGATGAGGATTCAGGCTCCCATGGTGTCATCATGGCCCGTCTACGTACATGGATGGCATTTATGTAATTAATGAGGAGGATTCAGGCTCCCATGGTGTCATCATGGCCCGTCTACGTACATGGATGTCAAGGAAAAGTAAATGATGAGGATTCAGGCTCCCATGGTGTCATCAAGGCTTGTCTACGTACATGGTTGGCATGTATGTAATTAATGAGGAGGATTCAGGCTCCCATGGTGTCTCCATGGCTGGCCTACGTACATGGATGTCAAGGAATAGTAAATGATGAGGATTCAGGCTCCCATGGTGTCATCATGGCCCGTCTACGTACATGGATGTCAAGGAATAGTAAATGATTAGGATTCAGGCTCCCATGGTGTCATCATGGCTTGTCTACGTACATGGTTGGCATTTATGTAATTAATGAGGAGGATTCAGGCTCCCATGGTGTCTCCATGGCTGGCCTACGTACATGGATGGCCTTTATGTAAGTAATGATGAGGATTCAGGCTCCCATGGTGTCATCATGGCCCGTCTACGTACATGGTTGGCATTTATGTAATTAATGAGGAGGATTCAGGCTCCCATGGTGTCATCATGGCCCGTCTACGTACATGGATGTCAAGGAATAGTAAATGATTAGGATTCAGGCTCCCATGGTGTCATCATGGCCCGTCTACGTACATGGATGTCAAGGAATAGTAAATGATGAGGATTCAGGCTCCCATGGTGTCTCCATGGCCCGTCTACGTACATGAATGGCAAGTATGTAATTAATGATGAGGATTCAGGCTCCCATGGTGTCATCATGGCTGGCCTACGTACATGAATGGCATTTATGTAATTAATGATGAGGATTCAGGCTCCCATGGGGTCATCATGGCCCGTCTACGTACATGGATGGTATTTTTGTATATAATGATGAGGATTCAGGCTCCCATGGTGTCATCATGGCTTGTCTACGTACATGGATGGCATTTATGTAATTAATGATGAGGATTCAGGCTCCCATGGTGTCTCCATGGCCCGTCTACGTACATGAATGGCAAGTATGTAATTAATGAGGAGGATTCAGGCTCCCATGGTGTCATCATGGCTGGCCTACGTACATGGATGGCATTTATGTTATTAATGATGAGGATTCAGGCTCCCATGGTGTCATCATGGCCCGTCTACGTACATGGATGTCAAGGAATAGTAAATGATGAGGATTCAGGCTCCCATGGTGTCATCATGGCTTGTCTACGTACATGGTTGGCATTTATGTAATTAATGAGGAGGATTCAGGCTCCCATGGTGTCTCCATGGCTGGCCTACGTACATGGATGTCAAGGAATAGTAAATGATGAGGATTCAGGCTCCCGTGGTGTCATCATGGCTTGTCTACGTACATGGTTGGCATTTATGTAATTAATGAGGAGGATTCAGGCTCCCATGGTGTCTCCATGGCTGGCCTACGTACATGGATGTCAAGGAATAGTAAATGATGAGGATTCAGGCTCCCATGGTGTCATCATGGCCCGTCTACGTACATGGATGTCAAGGAATAGTAAATGATTAGGATTCAGGCTCCCATGGTGTCATCATGGCTTGTCTACGTACATGGTTGGCATTTATGTAATTAATGAGGAGGATTCAGGCTCCCATGGTGTCTCCATGGCTGGCCTACGTACATGGATGTCAAGGAATAGTAAATGATGAGGATTCAGGCTCCCATGGTGTCATCATGGCTGGCCTACGTACATGGATGGCATTTATGTTATTAATGATGAGGATTCAGGCTCCCATGGTGTCATCATGGCCCGTCTACGTACATGGATGTCAAGGAAAAGTAAATGATGAGGATTCAGGCTCCCATGGTGTCATCATGGCTTGTCTACGTACATGGTTGGCATGTATGTAATTAATGAGGAGGATTCAGGCTCCCATGGTGTCTCCATGGCTGGCCTACGTACATGGATGTCAAGGAATAGTAAATGATGAGGATTCAGGCTCCCATGGTGTCATCATGGCCCGTCTACGTACATGGATGTCAAGGAATAGTAAATGATTAGGATTCAGGCTCCCATGGTGTCATCATGGCTTGTCTACGTACATGGATGGCATGTATGTAATTAATGAGGAGGATTCAGGCTCCCATGGTGTCTCCATGGCTGGCCTACGTACATGGATGTCAAGGAATAGTAAATCATGAGGATTCAGGCTCCCATGGTGTCATCATGGCCCGTCCACGTACATGGATGTCAAGGAATAGTAAATGATGAGGATTCAGGCTCCCATGGTGTCATCATGGCCCGTCTACGTACATGGATGGCATTTATGTAATTAATGAGGAGGATTCAGGCTCCCATGGTGTCATCATGGCCCGTCTACGTACATGGATGTCAAGGAAAAGTAAATGATGAGGATTCAGGCTCCCATGGTGTCATCATGGCTTGTCTACGTACATGGTTGGCATGTATGTAATTAATGAGGAGGATTCAGGCTCCCATGGTGTCTCCATGGCTGGCCTACGTACATGGATGTCAAGGAATAGTAAATGATGAGGATTCAGGCTCCCATGGTGTCATCATGGCCCGTCTACGTACATGGATGTCAAGGAATAGTAAATGATTAGGATTCAGGCTCCCATGGTGTCATCATGGCTTGTCTACGTACATGGTTGGCATTTATGTAATTAATGAGGAGGATTCAGGCTCCCATGGTGTCTCCATGGCTGGCCTACGTACATGGATGGCCTTTATGTAAGTAATGATGAGGATTCAGGCTCCCATGGTGTCATCATGGCCCGTCTACGTACATGGTTGGCATTTATGTAATTAATGAGGAGGATTCAGGCTCCCATGGTGTCATCATGGCCCGTCTACGTACATGGATGTCAAGGAATAGTAAATGATGAGGATTCAGGCTCCCATGGTGTCATCATGGCCCGTCTACGTACATGGATGTCAAGGAATAGTAAATGATGAGGATTCAGGCTCCCATGGTGTCTCCATGGCCCGTCTACGTACATGAATGGCAAGTATGTAATTAATGATGAGGATTCAGGCTCCCATGGTGTCATCATGGCTGGCCTACGTACATGAATGGCATTTATGTAATTAATGATGAGGATTCAGGCTCCCATGGGGTCATCATGGCCCGTCTACGTACATGGATGGTATTTTTGTATATAATGATGAGGATTCAGGCTCCCATGGTGTCATCATGGCTTGTCTACGTACATGGATGGCATTTATGTAATTAATGATGAGGATTCAGGCTCCCATGGTGTCTCCATGGCCCGTCTACGTACATGAATGGCAAGTATGTAATTAATGAGGAGGATTCAGGCTCCCATGGTGTCATCATGGCCCGTGTACGTACATGGATGGCATGTATGTAGTTAATGATGAGGATTGAGGCTCCCATGGTGTCATCATGGCCCGTCTACGTACATGGATGGCATTTATGTAATTAATGATGAGGATTCAGGCTCCCATGGTGTCATCATGGCTTGTCTACGTACATGGATGGCATTTATGTAATTAATGATGAGGATTCAGGCTCCCATGGTGTCTCCATGGCCCGTCTACGTACATGAATGGCAAGTATGTAATTAATGATGAGGATTCAGGCTCCCATGGTGTCATCATGGCCCGTCTACGTACATGGATGGCATTTATGTAATTAATGATGAGGATTCAGGCTCCCATGGTGTCATCATGGCTGGCCTACGTACATGGATGGCATTTATGTTATTAATGAGGAGGATTCAGGCTCCCATGGTGTCTCCATGGCTGGCCTACGTACATGGATGGCATTTATGTAATTAATGAGGAGGATTTAGGCTCCCATGGTGTCATCATGGCCCGTCTACGTACATGGATGGCCTTTATGTAAGTAATGATGAGGATTCAGGCTCCCATGGTGTCATCATGGCCCGTCTACGTACATGGATGTCAAGGAATAGTAAATGATGAGGATTCAGGCTCCCATGGTGTCATCATGGCTGGCCTACGTACATGAATGGCATTTATGTAATTAATGATGAGGATTCAGGCTCCCATGGTGTCATCATGGCCCGTCTACGTACATGGATGGCATTTTTGTATATAATGATGAGGATTCAGGCTCCCATGGGGTCATCATGGCTTGTCTACGTACATGGTTGGCATTTATGTAATTAATGAGGAGGATTCAGGCTCCCATGGTGTCTCCATGGCTGGCCTACGTACATGGATGGCCTTTATGTAAGTAATGATGAGGATTCAGGCTCCCATGGTGTCATCATGGCCCGTCTACGTACATGGTTGGCATTTATGTAATTAATGAGGAGGATTCAGGCTCCCATGGTGTCATCATGGCCCGTCTACGTACATGGATGTCAAGGAATAGTAAATGATGAGGATTCAGGCTCCCATGGTGTCATCATGGCCCGTCTACGTACATGGATGTCAAGGAATAGTAAATGATGAGGATTCAGGCTCCCATGGTGTCTCCATGGCCCGTCTACGTACATGAATGGCAAGTATGTAATTAATGATGAGGATTCAGGCTCCCATGGTGTCATCATGGCTGGCCTACGTACATGAATGGCATTTATGTAATTAATGATGAGGATTCAGGCTCCCATGGGGTCATCATGGCCCGTCTACGTACATGGATGGTATTTTTGTATATAATGATGAGGATTCAGGCTCCCATGGTGTCATCATGGCTTGTCTACGTACATGGATGGCATTTATGTAATTAATGATGAGGATTCAGGCTCCCATGGTGTCTCCATGGCCCGTCTACGTACATGAATGGCAAGTATGTAATTAATGAGGAGGATTCAGGCTCCCATGGTGTCATCATGGCCCGTGTACGTACATGGATGGCATGTATGTAGTTAATGATGAGGATTCAGGCTCCCATGGTGTCATCATGGCCCGTCTACGTACATGGATGGCATTTATGTACTTAATGATGAGGATTCAGGCTCCCATGGTGTCATCATGGCTTGTCTACGTACATGGATGGCATTTATGTAATTAATGATGAGGATTCAGGCTCCCATGGTGTCATCATGGCCCGTCTACGTACATGGATGTCAAGGAATAGTAAATGATGAGGATTCAGGCTCCCATGGTGTCATCATGGCCCGTCTACGTACATGGATGGCATTTATGTAATTAATGATGAGGATTCAGGCTCCCATGGTGTCATCATGGCTGGCCTACGTACATGGATGGCATTTATGTTATTAATGATGAGGATTCAGGCTCCCATGGTGTCATCATGGCCCGTCTACGTACATGGATGTCAAGGAATAGTAAATGATGAGGATTCAGGCTCCCATGGTGTCATCATGGCTTGTCTACGTACATGGTTGGCATTTATGTAATTAATGAGGAGGATTCAGGCTCCCATGGTGTCTCCATGGCTGGCCTACGTACATGGATGTCAAGGAAAAGTAAATGATGAGGATTCAGGCTCCCATGGTGTCATCATGGCTTGTCTACGTACATGGTTGGCATGTATGTAATTAATGATGAGGATTCAGGCTCCCATGGTGTCTCCATGGCTGGCCTACGTACATGGATGTCAAGGAATAGTAAATGATGAGGATTCAGGCTCCCATGGTGTCATCATGGCCCGTCTACGTACATGGATGTCAAGGAATAGTAAATGATTAGGATTCAGGCTCCCATGGTGTCATCATGGCTTGTCTACGTACATGGTTGGCATTTATGTAATTAATGAGGAGGATTCAGGCTCCCATGGTGTCTCCATGGCTGGCCTACGTACATGGATGTCAAGGAATAGTAAATGATGAGGATTCAGGCTCCCATGGTGTCATCATGGCTGGCCTACGTACATGGATGGCATTTATGTTATTAATGATGAGGATTCAGGCTCCCATGGTGTCATCATGGCCCGTCTACGTACATGGATGTCAAGGAAAAGTAAATGATGAGGATTCAGGCTCCCATGGTGTCATCATGGCTTGTCTACGTACATGGTTGGCATGTATGTAATTAATGAGGAGGATTCAGGCTCCCATGGTGTCTCCATGGCTGGCCTACGTACATGGATGTCAAGGAATAGTAAATGATGAGGATTCAGGCTCCCATGGTGTCATCATGGCCCGTCTACGTACATGGATGTCAAGGAATAGTAAATGATTAGGATTCAGGCTCCCATGGTGTCATCATGGCTTGTCTACGTACATGGATGGCATGTATGTAATTAATGAGGAGGATTCAGGCTCCCATGGTGTCTCCATGGCTGGCCTACGTACATGGATGTCAAGGAATAGTAAATCATGAGGATTCAGGCTCCCATGGTGTCATCATGGCCCGTCCACGTACATGGATGTCAAGGAATAGTAAATGATGAGTATTCAGGCTCCCATGGTGTCATCATGGCCTGTCTACGTACATGGATGGCATGTATGTAATTAATGATGAGGATTCAGGCTCCATTGGTGTCATCATGGCTGGCCTACGTATGTACATGGATGTCAAAGAAAACAAAATGATGAGGATTCAGGCTCCCATGGTGTCATCATGGCCCGTCTACGTACATGGATGTCAAGGAATAGTAAATGATGAGGATTCAGGCTCCCATGGTGTCATCATGGCCCGTCCACGTACATGGATGTCAAGGAATAGTAAATGATGAGTATTCAGGCTCCCATGGTGTCATCATGGCCTGTCTACGTACATGGATGGCATGTATGTAATTAATGATGAGGATTCAGGCTCCATTGGTGTCATCATGGCTGGCCTACGTATGTACATGGATGTCAAAGAAAACAAAATGATGAGGATTCAGGCTCCCATGGTGTCATCATGGCCCGTCTACGTACATGGATGTCAAGGAATAGTAAATGATGAGGATTCAGGCTCCCATGGTGTCATCATGGCCCGTCTACGTACATGGATGTCAAGGAATAGTAAATGATGAGGATTCAGGCTCCCATGGTGTCTCCATGGCTGGCCTACGTACATGGATGTCAAGGAATAGTAAATGATGAGGATTCAGGCTCCCATGGTGTCATCATGGCCCGTCTACGTACATGGATGTCAAGGAATAGTAAATGATTAGGATTCAGGCTCCCATGGTGTCATCATGGCTTGTCTACGTACATGGTTGGCATTTATGTAATTAATGAGGAGGATTCAGGCTCCCATGGTGTCTCCATGGCTGGCCTACGTACATGGATGTCAAGGAATAGTAAATGATGAGGATTCAGGCTCCCATGGTGTCATCATGGCTGGCCTACGTACATGGATGGCATGTATGTGATTAATGATGAGGATTCAGGCTCCCATGGTGTCATCATGGCCCGTCTACGTACATGGATGTCAAGGAAAAGTAAATGATGAGGATTCAGGCTCCCATGGTGTCATCATGGCTTGTCTACGTACATGGTTGGCATGTATGTAATTAATGAGGAGGATTCAGGCTCCCATGGTGTCTCCATGGCTGGCCTACGTACATGGATGTCAAGGAATAGTAAATGATGAGTATTCAGGCTCCCATGGTGTCATCATGGCCCGTCTACGTACATGGATGTCAAGGAATAGTAAATGATTAGGATTCTGGCTCCCATGGTGTCATCATGGCCCGTCTACGTACATGGATGGCATGTATGTAATTAATGAGGAGGATTCAGGCTCCCATGGTGTCTCCATGGCTGGCCTACGTACATGGATGTCAAGGAATAGTAAATCATGAGGATTCAGGCTCCCATGGTGTCTCCATGGCTGGCCTACGTACATGGATGTCAAGGAATAGTAAATCATGAGGATTCAGGCTCCCATGGTGTCTCCATGGCTGGCCTAAGTACATGGATGTCAAGGAATAGTAAATGATGAGTATTCAGGCTCCCATGGTGTCATCATGGCCTGTCTACGTACATGGATGGCATGTATGTAATTAATGATGAGGATTCAGGCTCCATTGGTGTCATCATGGCTGGCCTACGTATGTACATGGATGTCAAAGAAAACAAAATGATGAGGATTCAGGCTCCCATGGTGTCATCATGGCCCGTCTACGTACATGGATGTCAAGGAATAGTAAATGATGAGGATTCAGGCTCCCATGGTGTCATCATGGCCCGTCTACGTACATGGATGTCAAGGAATAGTAAATGATGAGGATTCAGGCTCCCATGGTGTCATCATGGCCTGTCTACGTACATGGATGTCATTTATGTATTTATTAATGATGAGGATTCAGGCTCCCATGGTGTCATCATGGCCCGTCTACGTACATGGATGTCAAGGAATAGTAAATGATGAGGATTCAGGCTCCCATGGTGTCATCATGGCCTGTCTACGTACATGGATGGCATGTATGTAATTAATGATGAGGATTCAGGCTCCATTGGTGTCATCATGGCTGGCCTACGTATGTACATGGATGTCAAAGAAAACAAAATGATGAGGATTCAGGCTCCATTGGTGTCATCATGGCCCGTCTACGTACATGGGTGGCATTTATGTATTTAATGATGAGGATTTAGGCTCCCATGGGGTCATCATGGCTTGTCTACGTACATGGAGTCATATTGATTCATGGAACAATGAGATACCATTCTTAATTGAAAATTGTTCTTGATACTTTCACATGCATGCCCGGAATCGTGAATTTGTGCGGGTTTCCATGATGACAATCCTCATTGAATTCTTGAGCACACAATATTGAGCAATTTAGGGGCACTTCGGCAATGTTGACCATTTTCATTCATGATAAAATTAACATTTAATGCAATAAATACATATTCCACTCATTTTAATAAACCATGCAAAAACTTTACAAGCACGCTCAAGCTAGGGGTGGGCTGGCATGCACGCGTGGGTGTGGGGGTGGGCTGGCATGCATGCGTGGGTGTGGGGGTGGGCTAGCCTGCATGCGTGGGTGTGTGGGGGGGCTGGCATGCATGCGTGGGTGTGTGTGGGGGGCTAGCATGCATGCGTAAGTGTGGGGGGGGCTGGCATGCATGCGTGGGTGTGTATGGGGGCTGGCATGCATGCGTGGGTGTGTGTGTGGGGCTAGCATGCATGCGTGGGTGTGGGGGGGGCTGTCATGCATGCGTGGGTGTGGGGGGGGCTGGCATGCATGCGTGGGTGTGTGGGGGGGCTAGCATGCATGCGTGGGTGTGGGGGTGGGCTAGCATGCATGCGTGGGTGTGAGTGTGGGCTAGCATGCATGCGTGGGTGTGGGGGTGGGCTAGCATGCATGCGTGGGTGTGGGGGGGGCTAGCACGCCCCACCCCTCCATCGGCACAGCCAGCCTTGTGAGTCTACCCTTAACAACAAGGCTGGTAGGACGACACGCCTGAGCAGCATATGTCATGCCTATCTCAGGCTAATAATGTGTGATTTTGTGCCAACAACCAAGTTGTTCCACCCAACAACACATTATAAACCCTCTTCCAAAATGCCCAACAAGCCGGACACGTGGAGGACCACACACGCAGTATATAAAGAGAAAATAAGCTGACTTTTTATCCAGCCAACCTGTGGCTAGCTGCTCTGGTTAGCATGACAAATGCTAACATTTACTCAGTGGGAAAGGTGAAGAGACCATTGGAACAGCCTACCTGACGCATGTGCCACCAAAGCATTGTGTCCCGCAAAATGCACACTGCCTCCTTTCTAACAAGCACGAGCCGCTCTCTTTAGGAGACAGGTGCCAGCTCGTCAGTGTCTGGGGAAAATGATGCCGCTGCTTAGGAAGACCGCGTGAATTTCCTCGAACACAACTGTCTATAAAGCACAAGAAATTTCAGAGAAGCATGGAAATAAAAGCATTACACCTTCCCGACAGGTTGCGGGCCACGCGCTGCAGAAAGCCAGCCACGTCACAGACGATTAACTAGCTAAAAGACACCCAGGAATCCAGCGATGCAGCGCCAGGACCCGCAACTTTCTGGCTGCATCTGGCCGGAAAGAAGGCAAAAAGCTTACGCTCAACGAGCTAAGAAAGCAGGAAAACGCTAGCTTAAGACGTTTAACACAAGAACGTACCATAACGGGCATTTATTCGTGCCCAGGCGCACAAGAAAGTCCACCCTTTCATGGAGTGGTTGGGCAGTACGCATCGCGCAGGGCTAATGTTATCTTACCGCAAAATGACGGGAAAGGTAAAGATAGCAGCGGGAATTTTTACGGCTTTAGAAACATCATTAAACTAGCTTTCCTTACGACCATCAAAACTGGCAACAATCGACAATCAACCCGGCAGGCATCCATTATACTTTATTCATCCCGACAGAAATTCAGGCCGGACCCCCCCTGCCGATGGCAAAGAAAAAAAGCCCGCGACATTATAGATCGCAACCATCCCGCCATAAATTAGAATCAGTAACTAATTTTCTCCAACAATCGAGCATTTTTTCTGCTTTCCGCGTGCCAGATTTGTCACGTTTCGTCTAAAGGCAGTCGCCATGGCCACTACCGCAAGGGGTGCGCGCACCGTGCCGACATAGCTTTTGGGCCTCAATTTGCACCGAAATTTGGTCCGTACCGTCCAGCTCAGTCGGATTATGTATGTGGATCGGCCGTGTTGGTTGCATACGCAGGTATATTAATTCTTGCATTCGCCCCGGACCTTCCCCAGGACAGGTCAGGATATAACAATAATTCTTGCATTCGCCCCCGCCCTTTCCTATGGCCTGGTCAGGTTTGGGCGCGACGCCACTAGCGCGGCGCCCGCGACAGAGTGGCCAGGCTCGAGCACGTTTTCTGGATCCCAAGCACCGGATTGGACACTGTCCGAGGACTGGACAGGAATTGGCTGACCAATCGGATGCTTGCTCGTCGTCTCCAAAAACATATATAAAGAGCCAAATCGCGCGAACTACGCAATGATCCTTTAAGCAGCGTTACTCTGCCGAAATGTCAACCTAGGCCGGTCAAGTGACGCCGAGGTGTTCACCGATAGTTCAGGTCAGCCACAGCGCGCCTTCGAATGTAGGCACGGTCGCATTTTTTTTTAGGAAATGTAGAATTGTTGTCGACCAGCTACCAACGCCCGACCGGACCCATACAACGGAAACATCAAGGCGAAGGCGATGTGATGTAGGTGTGTCTGATATCTCATTAATACACAGAGCATCGTGAATATAATATATAATATAAATTATATAATATACTATAATTAATATATAATTTTAATTTTATGTTAATTTTAATGTTATTTCATATAACATAATATAGCATAATATAATTAATATAATATAATATTATATAAACTAGTATATAAAAAATTAAAATGTAAAAGAAAAATATCTACCTTATTGGGGTTTATTGTTCCTTTCCAGTTCAGCATAAGTACACTCTTGAGTGTGTGCAATGTTTGGTTATACGCCATTGTCTTAAAATAGCAACCAATGTAAACCTCCGTCCTAACCACATTTGGATACAATAAAGACATTGATGCCTGACACATAGCATTCATTGCTTGAAATACCATGCATATTTTGTGTCAATGTTCTGCAGACCACAGCTTTAAGTGGGCATACTTCGCTTTCCTCAATATAATGGCGACATGGCATTTGGTGAAAGTGGTGAGTGCCATGAAGTTGCGCCGGCCGTCGTTATCCATGACGAACTGAATGGGTTTCGTGCAAATCAAGTTTTTTGTTTTGGTGTTCCAGTTGCGCCGGCCGGCGTTTCCAATGGTATCTTGCGCGCACTTGCAAAAGCTTGCACGCTTATCAACATTTTGTGTTGGTGAACATTTTATCACCTCTGGGATTTCCGCCTTCACTACCTGAGTTGCTTCTTTGTGGTTTTCAAATGCAACCGAGTTACGCCGGCCGTCGTTACTCATGACAAATTGTAGGGGTTTTGTGCAAATCACTTTTGTATGGTTTATGTACATGCATCCAGTTGCGCCGGCCGGCGTTTCCAATGGTATCTTGCAGTTGCGCAATCAGGCCCCATTACCAAAAGTGTGTTTGTACATCTTTTTTACACCTGAAGGATTTCTGCCTGCATATCCTGAGTTGCTTCTTAATGGTTTTTAATTGCGCCCGAGTTACGCCGGCCGTCGTTATTAATGACAAACTGTATGTGTTTCATAAAATCACTTTTGTATGGTTTACATGTATCCAGTTGCGCCGGCCGGCGTTATTAATGACGCTTGTCGTTCTTGTTTGATGCCCATCGTTTTCGTCGTGTCTTTAATGGTGATTATTTATCATTACTCATCCTCAGGGCTTTCGGTGCCGCGGGATTAAGAGGCGAAAAAAATCAGCTGCCGTCTGACCAAAGTCTGATGGCGCAATCGGGGCGGGGGGCCGTTTCCGACGGTTCGCGTCCCTTGTCCAAGGACGACCGGGAGCCTGCACTTCGCGGTCCCCGGAGCGACAAGTACATCGAGAACAAGGGGTACAAAATTGCCAATGACATCTTTCCTATCATGGCGGAACGCGTGAAAGCAAACAACCACAGGACGCCAGAGATGAGCGCGGAGGGCCGGGCCCACTTCAAATGTTCCGAAAAGTGTGACACTTTTGGTCGTTTTTTTGACTTTTTCGACGATCGTCACTCTGCAGAGTGATTCGTCGTGCGAAATCGTGCGAAATTGTGCGAAATTTGCTGAAATCGTGTGAAATTTGCTGAAATCGTGCGAATTTGTGCGAAATTTGCTGAAATTGTGCGAAATTTCATGTGAAAAATGTCGACGGTAAAAAATTTTGATGTGCACAACGTGTGTGAATTCATGCGAAATTTTGTCAAACGTCACTCCCCAAAACGACCCTTGGTTGAAATCCATGCGAAATTGTGCGAAATCATGCAAAATTGTGCGAAATCGTGCGAAATCGTGCGAAAATGTGTGAAAATTTTGCGAAAATCACGCGAAAATCACGCGAACTCGTGCGAAATTTTATTTTTTTTTTGCGAAAAACGACCAAAAGTGTCACACACTTGGCTTGGACGGCGGAACATTTGAAGTGGGCCCGGCCGGAGGTTCTGTCTTGCGCAGCTTCAAGACTAAATGCCATGGTGGCCGAGAGCAACGGCATTAAGAAGAGGAAGAACTGTGACGACGGGCTTCCTGAAAGTTGGGCGGAATCTCTTCGGGATACCATCAAGAAGGCTTTTGGCGACTTGGGAACATCTGAGAAGGATCGTGGGCTTAGGTGGGCCTTGTGTGGACTTGTTACGAAGGCAATGGAGGGCGTCCCGGACAGGATTGTGGAGCGCGCGTTCGGGATTGACAGGCGCTTTGTCGCAACTGTTCGGGGTCACAGGGATGGAATGGAAGAAGGGGAGGACGACCTTTTGATGAGTGCGCCAGAGAGGAGGAGGAGGAAAGACGAGCTTCCGACGGAAGTCATTGCCCTGATACAAGCGTGCTGGAGGGATGATAACTTGACGCGGGCGTCTCCGAACATGAAGGATGTTCATTGTGAATGGACAAGAAAGGATTACAAACATACACTAGCGTTTTCGGAGGGTGCGCGCTACTATACTGTCTCCAAGTCGAAGATTTACGAAGTGTTCATTTCCCGCCATCCGGAGTTGAAGCCACCGCGGCGGATGGACACTAGGGAGGGGGGGGGGTGGAGGGAGAGGAGGGCGTGAGGGGGGGAAATCAGGTGATTATGGAGACGGAGGAGGGGATGTCAATGCCTCGCACGAATCAGAAGAGCACAGTTCATGTGGGATACACTTCTTTTTGCAAGCATATGCCCGCATGCGTCAAGGGGCGGTGGAAAATGCGGAACTTGTGCGCATGCCAGCACCACACTACCATGCAGTCCATGGTTGGGGGGTTGGCCAAATTTCGTGCAACTTTTCATGCCAGATGCGAGTGCGGACCTGAATGCCACGCGTGCGATCATGGTAGCCAGCTCGACGTGGGGTCCTCCGTGCCCACATGTTCCATTTTCAAAGCCACTCACACGACAGAGTGGGTGAACAAGTTTACTTGTGAGGTGGAGGGGATGAGGGAGGGGGGAGGTTCGAGGTCGTCTGTGGGGTCGTCGCGGCCGCAGGTTCAGCCTTTTCAGGGCGAACTTGAGGATCTGCCCATGCATGGGAGGGTGCTGGACGACGAGGAAGGGGTGCCCGATCATGACCTGGGCGAGGAGTTGGGGGTTTGCTCGATCCGGCGTAAGGCTTGTGTGTTGGGCACTTGCCGGGCTCCCAAGTGTGGAATTCGGAACTTCATGTTATGCGAACGGGAGGAGGCTTCCAACCACCTGATTTCATGGACCAGATACGAGATGCAGGATGTGCCGCCGGGTGCGGTTCTTGGGCCAGAGGTAATTTTTAGTGGAGTGGTTGCGCCCCAAGGCGTTTCTTTTGCAATGTTTCCTGAGGTTCTTGGGCCAGAGGTAATTTTTAGTGGAGTGGTTGCGCCCCAAGGCGTTTCTTAAGCAATGTTTCCTGAGGTTCTTGGGCCAGAGGTAATTTTTAGTGGAGTGGTTGCGCCCCAAGGCGTTTCTTTTTCAATTTTTCCTGAGGTCCTGTCTTTTTTCTTCCTACAGGTCATTGGTGGGTCGAAGTTGATGTCTTTTCTGTATGTGCACATTGCGCATATGCAGGACGACTGTGACGAGATCGCAAAGGCTGGTGGGCAGCGATTGACGCAAGTCGACGTCAAGTCCACACCAACGGAGCTAAAGGAGGCGATTGTGGACAAGTGGCCGGACTTCATCCAGCATTGCTTCAACGCGTGGTGGCAAGCGGACGCCTCCAAGGAATGTCTCTCAAGGATGCGGGTGGGGGACCTTGTATGCCACACAGATTACGCCGAGAACTACCAGTCTTACACCTATCACAATCTCCAAGCACAGTATTGGCATCCAGTCACATTCGTCCTTATGCCCTGGATCGTGCGCTACTTGGATCCAGCGTCGGGAAAGGTCGTGAGAAGGGAGTTTCACTTCATCGGACAGGGCGGAATGAAAAGGGACGGGCGGGCCCTCCGTTTTGCTATCCTCAAAATCCTGGCGACACTACGGTCAGAAGGGGTAGAGGTGAAGCGCTTCATTGGGTGGTCGGACAATTGCTCCATGCAGTTCAAGTCAAGGAATGTGATCGCGGAAATGGCCCGGCTGCTGACGGAGGATCCGCACCTGGAGTCATTTGAGTGGAATTACTTTGGGGAGCAGCACGGAAAGGGGGAGGTGGATGGAGCTGGTGGGACTGTGAAGTGCATGTTGAGGAGGTGGCACATCAGGGAAGAGAACCAGGACAAACAGACGGCCGCCCAGTTGGTGGAGAATCTGGCGTCGGGGGCGGTGGGCGGGACCACAACGACCAGGCGTAACTTCTTCGAGTTCCCCGAGGTAATTAAGTGTACAGTCCTCGTTCAGGGAATAGTTACGCCGGCCGTCGTTTCTAGGGCGTTCTTGGAGTCCTGGCGATCAGGAGTGCTTAATAAAACACAACTAGCTCGATGGTCTCGTAACTTCAACTTTCCCTTGTGCAAATCTTGTCTTCGACGCGCAGGTGCTTCCTTACAGCCCAGGGCGCGGCGAAATCAAAGGAGTGAAGAAGGCGCACTGGTGGCGCATGGACAAGTCGAATGTGACGCGCTTAATGCTGCGCCAGTATTCCTGCTATTGTGGCGGTGCGTGCGCCGAGGAAAGGTGGTGGGATTGTCGAAAGGAGTGGACCGACATGGACGGCTGGAATGTGGGAGGTGCTCGGATGAAGCTCCACAAACTGGGGGAGCCAGTGCAAAGGAACCCAAACGGACAAGGGGGGCACGCAGGGACGCGACTGAACAGACTACAGGCAGAGAGGACGATGATGGGAAGGAGACTGAAGCTGCGAGACATTTTTGCCGTCGAGTCCTACTCTGGTGATGGGTCCCACGATCCAGATCATCCATATTGGCTAGCGGAAGTCTTGCAGGAGCCTTATCAGGTGGCCGCTACTTTCGTGAGGCGAGTGGCCGACAGAAACGGCAAGGTCGATAGGGAGTTGTTCCGTAAGGGACAATGGGTGGTGGGGGTGCGCTACTGGGACAGATTTCCGGGTATGGCGACGATGTTCAAAATGGACGCCGATGCCCAACCTGAACAGCCAAACTTGGTCAATTGCTACCTGTGCATGGACGCGGGGTTCGAACACACCATTGTTGTCAACCCAGCTAACAATCGCCAGGCCATCTTGACCATTCCGACAGACGTCGAGAAACGGCTCACGAACTTGGCCAAGAAGAGACCTGTTCAGTAGGCCAGCTCGCCCGGGCTTGGTTGGACGAGGTGGACAGCCTTGAGAGCACGTGCTTCGTTGTGAGCACTTGCCTTTCAGCCGTGATTTGCAAACGAGTTCCTTGTCCTGAATTGTAAAGCTCGATTCATGCTCTTTTAAGGAAGTGTATAATATTATCCAGATCATGTATATATTTAGATCTAGACCTGAGTTCAAATAACATTTCTTAGAGGGCTGAGGTGCGCGAGGTCCAGCATACATGTATATATCCATGGAGACATGTTACAAACTCAAATGTTTCATTGTACGTACCACTAGCTCGTCGACGGGGGTATCCCATGTAATGTATGATTTATGAATTAATTAATCGCTTAATTGTACAATTTAAATGGATCATGAACTTGTCAAGTGGCCTAATTTGGTTTATTTGGTTCATCATTTATTGATCTCAATCATTCTTAATTGAATCTCGAGCAATAGCAATCGTGAAGCAGATCCTAATCATGTGATTCGCATAACATTTGAGAATAGGCAACAAGTGCTACTTTGAGGAATGCGGGGTTGGTCAGGTTATTATAGAGCTAGAGCTACAAACGGCACATATATTGCAAACTTTGCGCCGTCCAGGCATGGAATTTCAAAAGTACCAAAATTGGAGCAGTAGATGTTGGGGACGCCCACAGCACCTAAATACTGCACAACTGCAACCTGCTATGGCTGACATGCAAGCAACGTCGAGTAGGATGGCGGTCTTAGAGAGGCTGGGCAGAGGTCGGTAGAAATAAGTGGAAAACTGGCAGAAACTAGGTAGAAACACGATATACTTACGCCTGCAAGCACTATTGAGCCGGTGGCAGAGGCCATTTCCAGGAAAATACAGCATACCGTAGCAATAGCCACGGTCACGCCTTACGCTATTTGCAGGCACCATCATGCCCGGCGCTACCCAATAAAAGTCTGCACAATTCTCGGTTTAGCCGAGAGTCCGGACGTTCGGAATGAATAAACATGTGTTAAGAAGTCGAAACACCATGGAAATACCAAGCATGGTGCCGCAGCAGACCCGAGTCTTGACGTAATAATATCAAAGAGACAACCAGAAAAATATGTATGCCGGTTTCCAGGGTTTCCGCATGAAAGTTGGGTGAGAAACTGGAAAAAACTACGTTTCCTTTGCCCCAGTACCTCAACAAACTCGTAGAAACCTAATTATCAACCTTTGAACGCATCATCATGGTCGTGCCACCCAACAGCCACTGAAATTCGCGCGAAAACTGGCGAGATCTACCTGCCGCCATCGCCGTCGTCTTCACCTTCGTCCCGCGAAAATGCCTGATTTCAGTGGTACATATTTGTTTGCAGCTGTCACAAAAAAAATACCAAAAATACCAGGATTTTTTCTTGAATTCTATGAGATGTTTCTGACCTATCTTGAAAGTTTCAGACCAAAAATCGCATGTTTAATAGGTTTGCCACGTGTCAGATTACAACGCGATACATCGCGTTCTAACCCTACAACGCGATGTATCGCGTTGTAAAAAAACACGGGTTAAGGCTGCGCTTGGCGAGCTCGGCCTCCTCGCGGAGGTCAAGCGTCTGCCGCTGACTTGGGCTGCGACGGCGGAGGTGGTGGAGGTGGTGTGCTGCATATCCGCCCAGGTCGTGATGGGAGGAGCATCGCCGGCCAGCGGGCCAGCAGGGGCTGGCTTGGCGGCAATGTCCTTCACCGCCTGGGCGGTGAGGCCGGCGGTGTTCTGCAGGACCTCGATAGCGATGGCATTATCCTTGAGGCGCTGGTCGATGTCGCGGAGCTGGGCGGTGATGGAGTCGGTGGAGGCGGAGGGGGGGGGGGTGGGGGTGGAGGCGAGGAGGGTACGTGGCGGTACTGGCGGTGGGGATGGTGGGGAGCTCAGCAGCCAGCGTGCCTCCCATTGCCGCCACATCTGCGGCAAGGGGGGTCACGTGTTGCTCGAAAGCTTCCGAGGAGGGTGCGGATGGTGGCTTCGGTGGGGAAGGTGGGGGGGGGCGGTGGGGAAGCCCATGAGCGCGGTTTCGGAGCGTCCAAGGAGGGAGCAGAGGGCGAAGCGTTGGAGCTTGGGGCGATTCATGTGGTGAATGATTGGGAGAGCCTCGGCGGGGTCGGCAAGCTGGCCATCACCAGGCCAGCGGCCGCGGTTGTGGGACGTGAGGTGCACGCACAGGGCTAGAAGCGAGGCGTGCGTGCCGAAAAACACGTCTTCCATGAAGAACGATGGGCTGCGTTGCCAGTAGCTGGAGGCGTTGATGTTGAAGGTGATCTCGTCCCAGTGCGGCTCAGCAGCAGGGCGACTGCGCTTAAAGGTTCAGGCGATGCGGATGGCGAGGCAAGCCCGGGGGGCTGGGCGAGCACCAGTGCACGACTACTAGTGTCACCGCTGCCGTCTGGGCCGGTGGGCGAAGCTGCAGCCGAAGCTGCAGACGTATTTTCATTGCCGAGCGCAGCCGCCAGGCTGCGTTGCGTCGAGAGGCGTTTGCTCATCGTATATTGCGTAATAGCTTCGGAAAATTATATCAGCATGTGCGTCGTAGAAAGACGCATCAATTGTGATATTCACGGCTAAATTCGGTGCTCAAACGTGAAAGTTATGAGCTCCGCCGTCAGCCATGGCTACCTCGTGGCTCGTGGCACAAACCCATGCGTCCATCACAGGGCTGTATGCTCTCCCCATATCTATTCATCATTATGCATGGTGGAGTATATTAATTATCAGGGGCGTGCACTAGCCCGCTCTGCCCAGGTGCTTGTAGGGGCGCCCGCCGGGGATCGAGATCACGAGGTACGCCAGCTACGGCGGGGTTGACCCACCCTACCGGCGACTGAGCGATCTGATCTACGCGCGCTGATGACACGCGCGACGCTCGTGGAGACCCCGGAGTCCGCCCAACTCTGGCTAGATAGCGTGTCACTGGAAGCATAGGCGGTGGGGCTTATGATCAGCAATTAAGAAAACGGAGGACATGGCCATCTTCCCCGCTGGGACGTACCACCCCACCCGGCCACCCTCCTGCTGGACGGCAGCCCCGTCCCCCTGGCGACTCGCTTCAAGCTCTCTGGCAGCTGGCTCCCCTTCACGGCCGACGACATCAACACCCGCATTGGCCAGGCCTGGGCGGCCCTCCGCCGCCTCGACACGTTCTGCATGCATGGACATGTCGCTACCTGAGTTCACGAGCGGCGCAAGCGCATTCTGTTCAAGGCCCTTGTCCTCAGCATCCCACTTTACAGCTGCGAGGCGTGGACCCCGGACCAGGCGCTGAGCAAGCAGCTTGACGGCACTGTCACTCGAATGCTCCGTCACATCCTCAGCGTCCGCTACCAAGGGTGCCGCACCCGGGCCGAGCTCTACTGCGAGCTCCCTCTTGTCACAGATCGAACTGGGGGATCGATGATCTCAACATTGTACGATGGGACACGGAACAGATCATAGCATAGTACTCCGTGGCATGCCTGTGCGCATGACACGCAAGTACTTATACTTGCGTATAGGCAATATCAATAATTCGATCCTGCAGGCCCAGCCACGTGGCTTACGCGTAAGGTCTTAATTCGACCTGACAAATCCTATGATCTAGTCCTTACCGATCCGTTGGAGCGCTGCGTGCATCCAGGTCGAAAATTTGTCTCCCATGACATTGACAAAGGGCCATTGCGAGACCTGGCTTAGATGGTTCAAATAGCGAAAGACAACAGGTGCCTAGTAATTGCCAGATTATATAAATTATGAATAATCAATAAACACCTACGCTGACTGCGAGAAACTGCGGATTCTTGTGCCTACCTACAGCATGCTGTCGATACTGGTCAAGCCTGGCGATCATGCTTGTCGCAAAATATTCTACTACTGTACTAATACACAAAACATGCACCATGCAGAAGGCACTTCTGGTCATTGAAGTGCCATGCACCATGCAGAAGGGACATGTGCACATGCCAAGTGCAACAAAGGCAAACCCTGTAGCTGCATCTGACACGCACTCGGAATACATGTGCAAGGATACATAAGGGACTGCATATACAGCCAACATGACCTACAACGCGAAGTTGCCTTACATCACAGGATGGGCCACAGCTGGGTGGCACAAGCTTAGGTGGCCACATCTAGGCGGCTCAGGGCACAACTAAGTGCACAGCTAGGTGCAGAGCTTTGTGGGCCCTACAAGTAAATGATACCAACAACAGCCAGTATAGGTAGAGCTGAAGTGTACTGATCTGATACAGAGATGAAACCTGCTGTTGCCGCACAGCAAACCACCTCTTTGTTGCCGGAGCGCCGGATTCGCTTCAATAAAACACTGGAGAAAGAATAAAATGGCAAGTCTCCCGAGGGCCTGAGTTACCCGGAAAGATGCCATCACCTCAAGCCAAGGAGTACAGCCAAGGAGCCCCCCCCCAAAAGAAGTGTAGCCAGGGTACAGATGCTGTCTGTTAAAACAGATGCCCTGGCACCTCGTAGTGCGGTAGCAGAAGCAAGCTGGGGCCTCTGCTCGGCCCAAGGGTGCTGCTCGAAGCGGGAAGTCACGAGATGCAGGGATCGCTTGCACTCGCGGCGCAAGCGGTGGGTGGGCATGTAGGCGACGTTGTCACTGAGGCATCTCAAACCCCCAACCAGTGCATTGCCGCGCGCACCAAAACAAATGTCCACTGGGAATGGCAGGGAGGCCTCCGACCTCCACAAACAAAAAATGCAAAAGAAATGCCAAAGAAACCACACCGTGATCAATTGGCATGGAAGCGATCCAACGCCGTTGTCTGTCCTGGGGTTGGGCTAGAGCATCCCTTGGATTCCCTTGCCACACATGCAGCCTCGGTCGTTTAATACTAAGGACCGTATGCCTCGAACTCTCGCGGTGTCACCCTAGCCTTGCCTTGGCACCATCTCGCATCACAGTGTTCCCTGTCATGCTGTCGCACGATGGCCGAGACGGATCATGCGGAGAGTAGCATGTCCTGATACTCGCCAGGACCGGATGTACAGCAGCATAACCGGCTGCCCCCGCCAAACTCTTCCAAAAAACTGGCTGGGCGTGGAATAATGCACCTAGCCATCCTTTTATTCACACCATGGGCTCCCCAGCCCCGCCTTGCGTGCCTCTAAGCTAGAGGCTTTCGAGGCACGCTTGGGGAGATGTCCCTTCGGATGGCCCAAGCGCAGGGCATGGGGCACAGGCAAGCGGGTGCTGTACACAAGCAAGCATGGTGGCACTTCTCACTGGTGCCCACCTCGCTCTGGGACCAGACAGAGAGCACACCCCTGACCACGTGGCAGCTTGCCACTGTTGTCACAGACCGCCTGACACTGTCACAACGCGCCATCCCCACATCTGATTCATGCAGTCGAGACCCGCAGCCCTTCACAGCCGTGCCAATGCTTTTAACACCGCCACTGGTTACCAACGAGCTGTCATTAGCTCTTGTGAGAAAGAAGGCCCGCTGGGACCGGCTCACCATCGGCGGTTGAGCAAGCTCTGTCCCCACATCTTGCCCACATCTTTGCTGGCGTGGCCCCATTCCTCCTCTTGTGCCCCCCCCCCCCCACGCATCCTGTGATTGCGCATTCTCTGGTGGCCCGCATTGACCCCCCCCCAGGTCCCATGCACTCTGACAACACATGCACTCCAACCTTTCCGATGTGACGGCCGCTACCACAATGGTGGGGCCCACCTGAAGGCCGCACCCCAATGGTGGGGCCCATGATCACTGCGCCACCACCGTGTGTCCTTGAACACCTCCCCCAACCATGCCTCCATCTCCTGAGACGTCCACTCGCCGGCTCATCCCCTTGGCACGAGGCAGCATGTCACTCCCCCACTAGGGCTAACCCCACTAGGCGCCAATTAGTAGATTGGGCTAGTCCACCCAGTTTGTTCTGCTGCTTTGCCGCCCGGCCTTCTCTCCCGACGCTAATTAATGCATGCTTCTGGCAATGTGCTCTCGCGAGCCCTTCTTGTGGCGCTATTTCATGCTTCCTGACACACATCATCTCGAACCCTTGGCGTACAAGCATTTCTTAAAGCCCTTGCCCTCAAAGCATCACCTCAAGCCCTTGGCCTGGAAGCATCACCTCCAATGCCTGGTGTGGAGGCATCCCCTCACATCCTCGGCCTCAGCGCGTCATTTTGAATCCTTGGCATTGAGCGAGAACTCAAACGAGTGCCCCGAGGAATCGTTCGCCGACGAGTTGGGCCCGTTGAACGCAAACGAGGAAAACTGCGCCGCGCTACCAGACGCCTCCTGCTCGTCCGCCATGTAGGCGAGCGGGGGCGCCGAGGGAGAGACATCCGGCCTGGTTGAGCGCTCCATTGGGCTGGTGGCATCCGCCATGATAGGGTGGCTCCGTGTACGCGGGCCCACCCCCTGGGGGCTCAAAGTAGGGGCTGCCTCAGGGGTGCGAGGCGACCTTCCTCCACCCGGCGCGGCAGCCACGTCCCGTTCAACCACCGTCGGGGGCAAGGGGAGCCCAAACTTCCACCCGCCGGAGCCGTCAAGGTTTCCTGAGGTTGCTCGACCCTCGAGGCTGGCCCTGAGCGGAGCGTTCGCATGGGCCCCGTTCCCATGGGGGCCATTGTCATCGGGGTAGCCCGAGAGGCCTCCCCCCGCGTGTCCCCCGCCGTCCCCCCTGCCGTCAAAGATCCGCCGCAGGTGGTGGTCCAGGGGGGGCGACTCGGGTCCCTGGTCATCCTCATCACGGGCGGGATCGATCTGGATGACCATCGCGCGGCGCTCCGTTCCTTGGTCCGACCCTGATGACCCGCGGCTCCCGCTCCTCGCATGCTGCGGCTGCGGATGCGCATACGGGTGCGGCAGCTCCTGGGGTTGGACCTGGGTGGCACCGAGGAGGGGAGCCAACGATGCGTGCTCTCTCGTCGGGGACGGGGAGCGCGACCGCCCGGGGGGTGTCCCCGAGGGGGATGCCCGTGGGGGTGTCCCGGAGGGGGATGCCCGTGGGGGTGTCCCGGAGGGGGATGCCCGCGGGGGGGTCCCCGGGGGGGACGCCCGGGGGGGGGTCCCCGAGGGGGATGCCCGGGAGGGTGTCCCTGAGGGAGATGGCGAGGCCGATCTCCTCCCTCCCGTGCCCCCCCCCGGCGGGTATCCCGCCACTCCCAGCGACGGCGGCGGCGGGAGGAACGCCTCCCCTACTTGCGCGTACTTCCCGCGGACTTTGGCCTGAGGGGATGCGCTCGCGCTGGTGCTGCTGCCGTCACCGGGGTAAGGCGACAGCTGGCCGCTCGCGGTGCGGTCGACCGTCCACACAGCATCCTTGGGGCGGAGACCAGAAGGGCCACGGAGAGGGAGGCTGCCGCCGAGGGGCGCATTCTCTCGGCCCTCGAGTATGTCCTGACGTCCCTCCAGCGGCCCCGTGTTGGACCGCGAGAGCGACTTGCCGCCCTTCTTGCTGCCGCCCTTCTTGCTGCTCCCGGCGGGGGACGACCGCGGGCTGAACTGGCCCGCGCGCGGCGACCCCTCGACCCCCATGTACACGACCGCCGCGTTCGGGTCCTGGGGTGTGCGGGGGCTGGGGGTGACGTCGTGCCAGGTGGGCGTCTTGGGCCGGCGGCGGGAGGACCGGTTGAAGGAAAACATGGTCATCCAGCTGCGCTTGCGGATGGGCTTCTTGGGCGACAGGTAGAAGCGGGCGAGCGTCTCGTCGTCCATCGGCACGCCGGGCTCGACGTTGGGCCCATAGGGCGGCACGAGGCGCTTGCGGCCCCAGATGGATGCCGGTGTGCCGCACAGGCAGAAGCAGAAGGCCAGCATGTACCAGGTCGCAAAGACCTGCAGGAAGGGGTTTGGGTCACGGTTTTCGTCACGATGGTGTTGATGTGTCGTGGTTTGTTGTTGGGGTTGGGGTTGGGGTGGTGGTGGTGGCAGTGGTGGCGGCGGTCGTGGTCATGGTGGCGGCGGTACACGTTCATGTCAGTGGGATCACCACAGGATGCCTGGGGCATGGGCTGTGGCTCCGTGCGTGGCTGAACGAGAAATGTGGGGCATGGGCTGTGGCTCAGTGTGTGGCTGAACGAGAAATGACACAAAAGACAAGGACTCAAGGAGACTACGTGATTGGGCGATCCTGTTGGAAATTGTTTGGCCACAACCTGAGTGGCAAGCAGTCAAGCATAGGCACACTAGAGCAGCAACCTCGAGTGGCAAAATGAGGCAGAAAGGTGGCCATGGGATATCCGGTGAGGGGGGCCAACGCTTGCTCAGGGACAAGTACAGAGGTCTACCCTGGAGGACCACGTCATTTTTAGATTCTGGCACATGGAACATCTGAGAACAGTGGCACTAGGCTCCTACCACACACATGAACATGAATGTGGCTGTGCATATCAAATGAGGAAATGGACGATGGCCTTTTAAGAAGGACATGGCATCTGGAGGTCCTACCACCCAAGAAGGCTACTTGCAGAATTCGAGGGGCTGCCACATACCCAGTACCCGACCGCTTCATGTTTAGGAATCCCAGGGTGAAGAATTTGAGTTGCTGGGTTCTGGAAATGTTGGATTGAGATCGCAGGGCTGGGTTTTGGGAAAAGAGATCTTAAGTAGGTACACAAGGCTGCTAAGCAGACCCCTGGCTAGGCTTCACGCTCACAAATCTCAGGTTACATTGAAGACCTGGGTCGGCTCCCTGCTTTTAATAACGCAGCCCTGGGTCGGTGGGAACCCATTCTTAAACGTGAAATGGGGGGTGTTAAGGGGTGTTAAGGGCTCCAGGCCATCACACTGTCTATCACGTACCCAATAGAAGGGCTCAAAGGTCGTCACACTATCTATCACGTACCCAATAGAAGGGCTCCAGGCCATCACACTGTCTATCACGTACCCAGTAGAAGGGCTCAAAGGTCGTCACACTATCTATCACATACCCAGTAGAAGGGCTCAAAGGTCGTCACACTATCTATCACATACCCAGTAGAAGGGCTCAAAGGTCGTCACACTATCTATCACGTACCCAGTAGAAGGGCTCAAAGGTCGTCACACTGTCTATCACATACCCAGTAGAAGGGCTCAAAGGTCGTCACACTATCTATCACATACCCAGTAGAAGGGCTCAAAGGTCGTCACACTATCTATCACATACCCAGTAGAAGGGCTCAAAGGTCGTCACACTATCTATCACATACCCAGTAGAAGGGCTCAAAGGTCGTCACACTATCTATCACATACCCAGTAGAAGGGCTCAAAGGTCGTCACACTATCTATCACGTACCCAATAGAAGGGCTCAAAGGTCGTCACACTATCTATCACGTACCCAGTAGAAGGGCTCAAAGGTCGTCACACTATCTATCACGTACCCAGTAGAAGGGCTCAAAGGTCGTCACACTATCTATCACGTACCCAGTAGAAGGGCTCAAAGGTCGTCACACTATCTATCACGTACCCAGTAGAAGGGCTCAAAGGTCGTCACACTATCTATCACGTACCCAGTAGAAGGGCTCAAAGGTCATCACACTATCTATCACGTACCCAGTAGAAGGGCTCAAAGGTCGTCACACTGTCTATCACGTACCCAGTAGAAGGGCTCAAAGGTCGTCACACTATCTATCACGTACCCAGTAGAAGGGCTCAAAGGTCGTCACACTATCTATCACGTACCCAGTAGAAGGGCTCAAAGGTCGTCACACTATCTATCACGTACCCAGTAGAAGGGCTCGAGGCCATCGCAGCAGATCGAGTCCTTGAGGTTGTAGTAGCTGTCATGCAGCTGCAATACGTCGGAGTATAATTAGGCACACATGCATTTATACAGAAAACGGATGATCATAGGCAGAGGGAGAGGGCATTAACAGAGAAACGTAACATTGCACATACCACCTCACAGAAGCTTGCAGGTGGTAAAAGGGATCTGGTGATTGAGCCATGAAGCTTTACTATCAAAAACTATTGGTGCCTATATCTAGTGGTGTGCGTGTGGCAATCTGCAAGAAATGCACCCAGAGAGGAACCATACCAGAAGAACAACCCCGAAACAAGAAAATATACCAGAGCAACAACTACTCTAAGAACAAACAATACCAAATATAGCCCCCAAAAGAGCGAGGGCAGACAAGTAGGATAATAGATCAGACTGATAACTCCATGACCTGGCGAGGCTTTCAAAACCCCTTCAAAAGGCCGTGCAAACCCCTGCGCAAATACCCCTCTTAGAGGAGTCGGATTCTATCAACCCAGGCGGACACACCTCCTGGCACGTGACCGCGCGGCTCACGTTGCGGACCAAAGAGACGAGGACCTTGTCCATCTCCACCGTCTGCGCCCGCGCCGTCGCCGTCATGTTCGTGCCCGGCGTGCCCTCCTCCCCCGGCTCCAAGCCTGCCAGCCAGCGGTCAAATTCCGCCCTCGAGTAGTCGTCAAACTGGTCGATCACGGTTTCATACAGCTGGGTGAGCTGGTCAGGCTCCCCTTGCGCACTCAGCGGGCACCCGCTCACCACGTTATCGTACAGGTCGGCGAGGTTTATGTCCAAGGGGCGGCCGCGGAGCTCGTAGCTGCGGGTATCGTAGACCAAGTGCAGCGCCTTGCTGACCAGGTTCTCGGAGGAGCGGCACCCGTCGGCGACAAAGACGACTGGGGACAGCGGCGGGGCGGGGATGAAGGCAGGGGAGATTACAACCAGAGGGGCAGGGGCGGGTGGCAGCAGCAGGGACGCAGGGATGGCTGAGCAGCAGCAGGGGGTGAGGAAGGTTGCGATATGACGAGGAAGAGGAATGCTTCGATCACATGAGAATAAAAGAATGTGAAATGGTTGTAAAAATATAGGGGGTGGGGGGCGACGGCAGGGGTTCAGGAAGGGTGTCGTCAGGAATCGAAAAGCATGTTACGATAAATGCTTGTTATCACGACCTCCAAAGGCAACTGGGCGAAGTGGAAAATGGAGGACGATGCTTGCACACGAATAACACATACACTTGTATCGAACCACCCTCCTACACACAAGTACAGACCCCACACACACAAACACCCACTCACACCCATGCACGCACACACACACACACACACACAAAAGGAAAGGAAAGGAAAGGAAAGGAAAGGAAAGGAAAGGAAAGGAAAGGAAAGGAAAGGAAAGGAAAGGAAAGGAAAGGAAAGGAAAGGAAAGGAAAGGAAAGGAAAGGAAAGGAAAGGAAAGGAAAGGAAAGGAAAGGAAAGGAAAGGAAAGGAAAGGAAAGGAAAGGAAAGGAAAGGAAAGGAAAGGAAAGGAAAGGAAAGGAAAGGAAAGGAAAGGAAAGGAAAGGAAAGGAAAGAAAAGGAAGGAAGGAAAACAAAACACAAGAACGTACACGAGGGCCACTGCAAAGCGCCCGCGGTGATGAACATGATAGGCGTCGCGAGCAGGATGATCCACATCGTCCACGAGAGCACCATGCGCAGGCGCAGCGCGATGCCCAGCAACGCGAGCACCATGACGAGCAAGGGGAACGTGTACGCGATGTAGAACGCCTGCCGCCGCGAGATCCCCATGAGGTTGAACGAGTTGGAGTCAAAGACGCGCTTGAACAGCTCGCTCAGCGGCTCGTCATCAAACAAGTCGACCGCCTTCTTGAGGCAGTAATCAGTAAGGCAATACAGCCGCTTGAGTGGCCGCCCAGGTCCCTGGGAGACCAGGTAGTGGTTCCCGTCAATATCCTCCCAGGGGAGGTATTTTCGGTCGCCGCCGTCGAAGAAGAGGTCTTCCTTGAACAGACTGCCGATGAAGTAGAGGCCGCCGAGGTCACTGTAGGCCTTGCCGTCGGTCAGGATGGACACGCGCGTGAGCGTCTCTTGGACAAACTCGTTGGACAGCAGACCGAGGGGTTTGTCAGGGGATGGCTCCATCTGCGGCCGGCGAGGTGACATGTGCCGGAAGTGTTGTAATTTTGGTGTGCGTGGCAGGGAGACAAGGATAAAGGAAAAATAGAACTTTCAAAAAAAAAATTCTAATCACATCCTACACAAAGGGTGAGGAACATGTGGCCATTACCAGGATGAGATTGTGAGATTTGTTGCGAGGTAAGAGAACAGTTGGCGGAGTCTGCAATCAACCCCACCCGCCCTCCCCCTGCCCCCAGATCTGCTAGAAGAACCGGCGACTACTCTCCCTGCAAAACAAATGCCATGACCCAACACTGCAGGCCACATAAGTTTGCATGCAAGCCCCCAATCGCACTCGTTCCTACCCGTCACAAAAGACATGCCCCCCTCCCCCCTCCCCCTCCCCCTCCCCTCCCCCCTCCCCCTCCCCCTCCCCCCCCCCTCCCCCCTCCCCCCCCCTCCCCCTCCCCCTCCCCCTCCCCCCCCCCCCCCCCCCTCCCCTCCCCCTCCCCCCTCCCCCTCCCCCTCCCCCTCCCCCCTCCCCCCTCCCCCCTCCCCTCCCCCTCCCCCCCCCCCCTCCCCCCTCCCCTCCCCCTCCCTCCCCCCTCCCCCTCCCCCCTCCCCCCTCCCCCTCCCCCCCCCTCCCCTCCCCTCCCCCCTCCCCCTCCCCCCTCCCCCTCCCCCTCCCCCTCCCCCTCCCCCTCCCCTCCCCCCTCCCCCTCCCCTCCCCCCCCCCTCCCCCTCCCCCCCCCCCCCCTCCCCCCTCCCCCTCCCCCCTCCCCCTCCCCCCTCCCCCCCCTCCCCCCTCCCCCTCCCCGCTCCCCGCAACGTACGATAACATAAAAGTCCTCGATCGCCCTCATCATCTCCTCCATGGCCATCCGGACCCCCCCGTCAGGGTTCTCGTCCAGTATCGTCTTGATCCTCAGCTCGCGCACCCGGCCCAATATCCCCGGCCCTTTGCTAACCAGCAGCTCGTACGTGCGGTTCACGTGGCGCTCAGCCAGCTCGAACCCCTCCCCCATCGGGATGTAATACGCGTAGTTGTCCTCAATCGCCCTCAGCTGGACCTTGACGGCGTCGAGGTCGGGGAGTGAGGCGACGATGTTCTCTACGTTGGACCACTGGGACACGAGCGTGGTGAAGTTGGGTGGGTTGGCGATGGGGAGCACCGAGCGCATGGCATCGATGTTGCGGCGGTACGCAGAGAGGTCGGAGAGGGACTCCGCCGAGGTGGACGCGTTCTGGGCGGCGCGGATGTAGCTGGAGACGTCGACCAGGTTCGCGAGGGGGCCCTCGGCGAGCAGCTCCATGTCCACGGGGAGCTGCATGTTGAGGCCGGAGAGCGCAGTGACCATGTTGTCGATCGCGTCGATGGCCTGGGGGGGGGGGGGACAGCACCAGTGTGTGTGTGTGTGGGGGGGGGGGGGGTATGTGGGTGGGTGGGTGGGTGTTAGCAAGTACGGGCAGACGGGCAGGTGGGCGGGCGGGCGGGCGGGCAGGCGGGAGGGAGGGCGGGAGGGCGGGAGGGAGGGAGGGAGGGAGGGAGGGAGGGAGGGAGGGAGGGAGGGAGGGGAGGGAGGGAGGGAGGGAGGGAGGGAGGAGGGAGGGAGGAGGGAGGGAGGGAGGGAGGGAGGGAGGGAGGGAGGGAGGAGGGAGGGAGGGAGGGAGGGAGGGAGGGAGGGAGGGAGGGAGGGAGGGTCTTCGTGTGAGGGCACATTCTTTATCAGAGAACAATTTGTCATTGTTTACCAACAGTCCCAGGTATCATGACATCAAATGTGTAAACCCCACCCATATTACCCACTCAGAGGCAGCACCACCTAAATAACTTCCAACACTTCCCCAGGGCATCGTGCCGTCGTCTTCTAGGCTTTACGGTGTTCTTGACAAACTCTCCCCCATCACCTTTGACCGGCAGCACGACTTGATGGTTGTGTCCCACACCTATGGCGTCCACTCACCGGCAGCACGGCGCGGTGCATGTGCTGGGGTCCGCTGTTCTGTTCCCCCTTGTTCTCTTCCCCCTTGTTCTCTTCCCCCTTGTTCTCGTCCCCCTTGTTCTCGTCCCACCCATCATCCATGCACTGGCAGCACCCCACCATGACACACTCACACTCCTACCATCCACACACTGGCAGCACCCCACCATGACACACTCACACTCCTACCATCCACGCACTGGCAGCACCCCACCATGACACACTCACACTCCTACCATCCACGCACTGGCAGCACCCCACCATGACACACTCACACTCCTACCATCCATGCACTGGCAGCACCCCACCATGACACACTCACACTCCTACCATCCACGGACCGGCCGCATGCACACGACACGGCAGACGCATCACCAACGAACCGGCAGCACGGGGCTCTGTTCGCGGCCCAACAGCCCAGGGCAACGTGTCATCATCTCCTAGGCTCCGGTCCCACCCCCCACCCCACTCACCGGCAGCACGGCGCTCTGTTGCTCTGGCGCGCCCTGCAGCAGCTCCACGCGCGCGGCCACGTTGGAGAGAGCCGTCGAGAGCGCGCGCACCTGCGTGCCCATGTCGCGTAGCGCGTCCACCGTGGAGAAGCGCGGCAGCACCTGGTCCAGCGTCTGGTGCAGCTGGAACGTGTGCTGCAGCAGCGTAGCAATGTCCAGGGGGGGGCGCTCGACATCCAGGGAGGACATGCGGTCGGCCAGGGAGGACATGCTGACCTCGGCGCGCGCGGACGCGATGACGGGCCCCAGGGTGACCACCTGGGGGGGGAGGGAGGAGGGTTTCACAGGGGTTGGAATGATGAGAGTCAAGATGGTCGTAACAAAGGAGAGGACGGGAGTCAGAAAGGACAGGGGAGGAGGGGACTTGGAGAGGGGAAAGGAGGGGATGGGGGTCACAAAGGACAGGGGAAGATGGGGTTGGAGAGGGGAAATCGTGGGATTTGAGAAAGGGCGGACACAAGGTGGAATGGAAGAAGAAGGGCCGGGGCAACCTGTGATGATGGTAACAGGCCGGCGCAATAATTACAGTCATTCAATGTCGTAGCATGGGTTTGGCATCCAAAACATGGCGACCACAGCTTAGGACGGGAATGACACGTAAGCCAACCCACCTTCCGACGCGAGCCGCTGTATGCTTGCATCCCAATACTTCAAGCATGCATCCCAATACTGTACGCATGCATCCCAATGCTGTACGCATGCATCCCAATACTGCATGCATGCATCCCAATACTGCATGCATGCATCCCAATACTGCATGCATGCATCCCAATACTGCATGCATGCATCCCAATACTGCATGCATGCATCCCAATACTGCATGCATGCATCCCAATACTGCATGCATGCATGCCAATACTGCATGCATGCATCCCAATACGTAGATGTGGAAATCCCAATCTCTCACCTGGTTGACGTGGGCGTTGATGTCGGCCAGTGCCCGCAGCGCAGTCCGATACGCGCCAAACGCGTCGCTGATGTTCTGCAAGTTGGGCACGCTGCCAAACTGGACGGCTGTGAGAGAGAAGTTACGCACCACGGCGCCCACTTCCGGCGGGAGCAGGACAAGAGAGGAGTTGACCGTGCTGGCGGACAGCATTAGCCGCTGCATGCACGCGAGAGCGCCGTCCTTGAGCTGGCGAGAGGCCTCCAGCTGAGAACGTAGGCCGGAATAATCCGGGACGCCCACCCCGGCCTGCCCGAACCTGATCAGGATGTCGCTGTACGCGGATTGGTCGAACGAGACCATGACGTCGCTGACCTTGCGGAGGCTCTCCGATAGGGGCAGGATGGGGGGGAGCGCGGGGGGTAAGGCGGCGTCCCGGAACGCACGGATATCCTCCATAATGCCGTTAAGCGCGTCGAACGCGGGGATGATGAGGTTTCGGAGCGTGCTGACGTCGTCGGCGATCCCTGAGGGGGACGGGACATCGGCCATGTCCGCGACGACGTCACGCATGGAGCGTACGAGTGCCGTCCGGTAATCCTTCCCATCGGGGCAGGCGAGACAGCCGCGGGTCCCTAACTGCTCCAGGTCCCGGCGGAGGCCCCCGGCGCCATCGGCGCCTATGAGCTCAGTATCGGAGGGCAGCCCCGTGAGCAGGTCGAGGAAGTTGTTGCGGATACGAGTAGGGTAGGGGGAGAGGGACGCGACGAGCGTCTCCAGCTGGCGCAGCGCGATAATGAGGTCGCGGGCCGTTGGGATGAGTTTGGGGACCCCTTCTTGGATGGCCTGCGAGAAAGGGAGGATGGAGGGCCCGCATGAATGGCAGGGGGGGGGGGCAATAACATTATTAGTATGTACACAAGAAGAAAACACTGAAGGGACAACAAAGGCTACAATCAGCATTCTTGGGTTACAGAAGTTTCCGAGTTTGCACAAATAGCTGGACATGTGTGAGCCACCGTCAAATCAATAGTGTGACTACAAGATACAAACCTTTCACATATCATATTTGACACCAACTGCAACAACGCCAAATGCATATTGGTTATAATCATCCCCCACCACCATGTGACAGCATAGTGAACATTAACCGCAAAGAACGTACCAACGTACAAGCAGGACGGAAACTTACAAAAAAAGCAAGGTGGGGGTGGGGGTGGTGGGGAAGACATTGAAAGCACAACTAAAAGCGCGCACGCACCGTGAGCGAGGTCCGCAGCTGGGGCAGATCCAACCGCAGCCGTGAGATGTCCCTGTCCAGCCGCTCCAGCCCCTGCCTCAACCCACTGGGCAGCTCCCCCATGTGCCGCTGCATGTTGGATATAGACAGGCTAGCCGCGTCCGCGTCCAACGGGGGCGGCCCCGTCGCAAACGCGCGCACGCAGGCCACGTCGCTGAACACCTGCGGCATGTTGACCGCCCTGTAGATGGTCGCGTTCATCGCGAGTATGCTGGCGACCATCACGCGCGACGCGTCAAGCGTGAACTGGCGCAGCGGCGGGGCCACACTCTGGAGGACCACCATCGCGTCGCGAGGGCCGTCGACCGCGGCGGAGCGGAGTGCGGGGCCGATAGATTCACTCCCACAGACAAGACCCAGAACGACCAGGACACTGGCATACGGCAGGGGTATGCAGCCAGACGGGTAGCCACAAGGGGCAGCCGAAGGGGTAGCCGCAAGGGGGAGCCATGGGGGGTGGTGGGATGTGGGTCACATGCGATCCCAGGAGGGGTGGCAGGAAGATAAGCACGAGAGATAGCATTTGAGGTCGGTGTCCAGGGGGTAGCACATCAGGAATAGTCATGAAGGGCGATAATGACCGTGGCCAAAGGGAGGGGCCATGTGTTCAAGGTAGACAGCCACTGCTGGGGGGCACGAGGGGTGGTGATGGACGTGGCTAAAGGGAGGGGCCATGTGTTCGAGTGAGACAACCACTGCTGGGGGGCACGAGGGGTGGTGATGGACGTGGCCGAAGGGACGGGCCATATGTCCAAGCGGGACAAACACTCCTGGGGGCCACTGTGGTGAGGGTCACGAAGGGCAGTGAATCGATTGTGAGTTTAGTTGAGTGAGTACAGCCAATTAATTGATCAAATAAAATGAGTGAGTACAACAACACATTAATTGAGAGGGTAACAAGAAGGCCGAGTGAACATAGGGGCAGAGCGGGCCGATTCGGCAAGGGAAGTCAAGTCTAATGTAGAAAACGGTAGGTGAAGTCTAATGTAGGTCAAGTCTAATGTAGAAAACGGTAGGTGAAGTCTAATGTAGGTCAAGTCTAATGTAGAAAATGGTAGGTGAAGTCTAATGTAGGTGAAGTCTAATGTAGAAAACGGTAGGTGAAGTCTAATGTAGGTCAAGTCTAATGTAGAAAATGGTAGGTGAAGTCTAATGTAGAAAATGTGCTGGTCTAGAAATGGGACAGGCATTGCACAGGAGGAGACAAAGGCTGCCCGTTGGGGCGACGGACTTAGGAGATGGTGTACGAGAACAGACACTACACTGTCTCCACATGTAATGCCCGGCTGGAACCCCGCCCCCCCCCCCCCCCACACACACTCCTTTTCCGTACTTAAGTAACAAAAGTGAATTATCGGCACGCTCAAGTAACTATACAAGAGAAGAACGACGTAACTGATCACATAACCAGGTGAGGTGAGCAGCTGACAAGCGGTTGATCAACGCACCAGCTGCAGTAATTGTTATTAAGTTGCCATGACTAAGCCATGTGATTACAAACTGCACAATCCCTCACCCACTCACATGATGGACGCGCAGAAGCCGATGTAGAGGCACAGTGTGAACCGTTTTCGGAACTTGCTGTAGTGCATGACCGTCGGGTACCTCTTGCCACACGAGCCGCCCTTGACGCAGAACAGGCAGTAGCGCATGAATATAAATAGAACCGAGAAAAGGCCCGATGCGCACGTGAAGCCAATGCCCATCCAGAACCAGACCCCGAGGGACTGGATGTAATGGGCCGGGTCCGTCTTGGACGTGGGGTCAGGGTTCAGGGTCCCTTGCTGGGCGGCATCAATGGCACGGTTAATGAACTCGTTTTCCACGACGAGGTCGCTCAGGGTGCAGTAGCGCTTATCAGGGGAGCGTGCCTCGATGGCTGTCGTGTTGCAACCGACGACATCGTAGTACGCGATGTTGTCTTTGACTTTCTTGAACTTGGCGTTGCGATGTGGCATCGTTTTCATGATCTGGTTGGGGGGAAGGGGGGGGGAGGGGTGCAGCCATGGGGTCAGGTCAAGATGCTTCATAGGACGTGGACGTGAACAGCAATGCCTGCATACACATGATTTGTGGCTTGGCATTTTTTGCAGTTCTGTGGAATTGTAAGCGTGCATGCATGTTTATTTGGTGTGCGGTAACCCAGTGGGCCTGTGTGCTGTACAGATAGCAGCCACAGATGTGGTAGACGGGCTTTCCTGTCACAGCTGTGCAGAGACAGAGATATTATACTGATACTGAGATACACTAATAAGTAAGCATTCCTATGTAAAGATATCATCAGGTTGATTAATGGAAAGCTGGATAATATATAATATAGCACGTTACTGTGATGGAGAACTGTGGTATGCAAGCAGTAGCACATACACAGCCGTACATGCAGCGTGCATGTCCACCAGTGAGGATAAAAACCAGTATGCATGTCCCTGCAATAGGAGGGTCACGGAGAAGCTAAACCCTGAGCAGCATAGGGTGTTGCACAGGCAGAAATGGTGGGCAAGCCTGGAGTTACGGGGGGGAGGGGAGGATAGAGGATAGAGGGGGAGAGGGAGGGGACAAGGGGGGGCAGTCCTCAAGAAACTGCCGTACTACAGCACAGCGATTGGCTATTCCAAGTGCATGTAGACAGATACCTCTGATGTACGATTTGAGCCAAAAATATGAAAAAAAACATTGAAAGGCAGGACGCACGCCATTTGACTGCCTTATTCTGTCTGGCATAGTACGAGACGCCTGCTCTTGGTCACTGTGTCTTTTGCAGCATTCATCCATTCAAGCGAGGACACCTAGGTTATTGTACTTCTGTTCACGGCCCAAGAAGGAAATTGAGCACTCCGCACAAGCAATCGAAGAAGGCGAGGCCTTACCTAGATTCTTAGTCCAGCAGAGCAAGGAATTGAATTACAATCCTACATCGTACTAAATTAAAATTGCAAGAGAAATATACCGACCGTCAAGCACAACGGACGCGAGCCTGAAACGTTAAGATGATTTCGCGCTGTTATTATTAACCACCCTACCTTCTTCTGCATTAGAAAGTCCGACACCGGAACTAAAACGTTGCCTAGGTGTGTTCGGCCACGACGCGAGAAGCAAGCTCTCTCAAATCCAAATGGGAGGGTAGCTGCCCAGCCGGGATACCAATGCCGCAGTCATTAGAGGCAGGCAGGCGAAGTCAAGCATGGGGGGCACGAAAAGAACTGCGATACCTTCCTACCCAATGATAGTTACACCGAAAAAACAAAAGCATATACCGCTGAACAAAGTTCTTCTTCCTGCCTTCACAGTTCAAACGTAGTTAGCAAACTTGCAACTTACGTTTACTTGGCTGGCTTCCTTGCAAAGGTTACAGGACACTTCCTCGTCCAAGCAGCCATGCGATGATTCCAAGCGGGCGAACAGCCATAAACACACCAATAATGTGAACACCTGCCGCCCCATTCGCGCGCTTGACGAGGCCATGTCTCTCGTCCTTAAAGCGAGCTACCCTGTAAGAAGAAATTCCGAACGAATGGGACCAACCCCATTCCAAGTCTCATTCACCCTCACGTGATACGACTGCCTAATTTGCAACATGTCGTGATACAATCTATTAATCTGCATCTTAGTAGCATTTTGTCAAGCAAAGGTCGACCATTACCAGCAGTGTCCCGGTTTCCATAGCCGTTTCACTGGTGCCTTTCCACCAAGATACCCTCCCGAAGCTGTCTGCCAGCCCACTGTGAGCGCGCTGCATGCTGCAACGTTGCAGAAGCAGGAACGTGCTACAGTCCGGCTACTAGCCTCCACCCACCCGCTGTGCCAGCCGGCAGTCGCTCGTTGTGCCAGCATTTTGCAAAAGGGTAGAATCTTCTCCGGCATCCGTAGGCCGTACTTCTGGTTGCCGCCGCGCCGGCAGGTATGTATCCTCAAGCGGACCAAAACATCGGGACAAGCCGGGCTCCGCGGCTCCGATCTCTCCTATTGCTGCCTGCAGGAAAATCCCTCAACAGTACTGTAGGTATTGTGTCATCGCGGGGTTCCGCCAGTCATCCATTGGACGGGCAACGGCATAATTTTAGTCCATCGTCCGCAGCTCCGCATCGTCGCGCAGATTCGCGCTACTGTATTCAGGCTGGGACGTCGGTCTGCGCGCCAGGGGAGCTTGCGTATTTTGCCGCCTACAGTAAAAGCCACATAGCGGCATACACGTCTTGGCCGGGGCAACCCCCCCCCCCTCTATGGCACCCGCCAAGATTTTGACTGCAGATTTGGGTTCAGCTCGCCAAGTGCTATCAGTTTGTCCGTCAAACCGTTTCAAAATTCCGACCATACAGGGAGCTAGCAGAAATCCAAGTGTTTTGTTGTAAAAAACCCATATCGGCCCGGCACCCTACCTACCTACCCTTTAAGTTAACGGTTTTTGAGGCTTTGTAACTTCTAACCTAGAGACCCCCTGGGGTTGCGACCAGTGGCAAACATGCTTGTTTTCGCGAGATCTACTCGAATCCAGCGTCGTGTAAATTTTCTTGTTTTTGGACACCCCCCCTGTGCATACCGACCACCACTTGTTGGGGGTACCGTAGTGGCTCAAAACCCTTTGCGAATTAATATTTTTTCGAGGGTTTTTCTGCATGGTTTTGACACTTTGCGGGGAAAGTTCAGCACGTGTTAGGTAAACTTCGAGCCCGGGAGCTTGTTTATATTAGGGCACCTAGTTCAGTGTCTGACTTGGATTCTAACCTACCAAGTACATTAATTACCCACCCAGCGCAGTTCCTATCTGACAAATAAGTGAGTACCAGTATGACATAAGGCCCTAATCAGTGCTGATAGGGCCCCTAATCAGTGCTACACTGCTACTTGAACGGGTTCTCAATCTGGCGCAACGCGGCGCGGCGCGGCAAGCGCGGCGCTCCCCTTCATCTAGCTGCGCCGCGGCCTGCAGCCAGAAACAGGTGTAGCGGCGCTGCCCGGTTTTCATACTTTACGGGGTAAATTGGAGCATTATTTTAGCACTTTTCGGGGGGTCATTCGAAAATATTAATTCGCAAAGGGTTTTGAGCCACTACGGTACTACCCCCAGCCATACTGATACACCGGCTATGTGCGGCTAAAAATAGAAAAAAACGCTGTCCGGGGCACATCTTGCCCAGAACACTAGTGGGAGACGGAACCAGTTGCATGAAAAAAGCACAACCCATATAAAAATGTCATGGGACATGATGGTTTAACATGATGAGGGTTAATTCTACCTACTGAATTGGATCAACAAAATCAGAACTGACATCCCTATGAGTTATTAATTTTTGGGCCAAAAACTGATACGCTTTTTTAGGCGGGGCGTCCCCATACACTACACTCATAACACATCAATTAGGCCTGAAAAGCACAAGTCGAATTCTGTCATGACCATAGAAGGCACTGTCAAAGTTTGGTGGCATTCTGAGCTCAGTCATCATGAGCTGTAGCAGTCATTATTAATTTTGGCAGTTCAGTCGGTGGCCACCTGTGCAGACGCTAAGGAAGGCATTAGTGAGTATTAAGCACACTAACACTTCTAGTGTCCTATGCCATCCAAAGGCTCCTGACCATGCCCAATTCGACCACGATGTACAAGGATGACGGAGGTGGCTGGGCACGTCATGTGCCCTTGCCTTACCTCGACACGGGTAACCTGTTGCGTGTGTGCACAACAATGAGGCAGGTAGCTCTACATGCCTAGCCAACACTTCTAAAGCATATTCCAGGTTTATGGTGTGGGCATCATCCCAAAACCAAGCTCAAACACACCCTAGAAAGCCATATCCACTCAGTAATCGCCCAACAAGGGTAACAACAGACAGTCCACCGAGAAAGCAGAATTATCATACATGCTGCTTGCCAAGGCTTCTTATACCATGGTTACCTTGCCTTGCTAGCATATGAATTAGGGCTCTCCCATTTTACTGGGAGAAAGGCCAACAAGACAACGATAACCCCTACCTACGTGCAGTTCAGTCCACCCATGCAGTATGCCCCTCAGAAAAACCACTGCCACCTTTCTTTCCATCGCAATTGTTTGCCAAGAAACAAACTCAAGCTTAACTTGTGAGCCTCTAACCGACCACAATGAAGCCTCTGCTAAGAAAGGCCGCGTCAATATTCACACAAAACTGAGTGCTGTTAGCAATCTCCTTCCAAGAAACGACTCAGCAAATCCCTGACAACTTGACGATATGCCACGGTCACGCTTTGACACGTCCCAGCCATGCGGCAACGTACATAAAAACCACTGAAAGGTGCCAGGAATCTGGCGATGCGCAGCACGGAATGGCATTATACCTGGCGCTAACTGCACGGAAAGAAGCCGAAAACTTGCGTTGATAACCCATAAAGGAAGCGAAACATTCATAGGGTCACGTTGATCACACGATCGTACCATTACCGGAGTTGTCCTTCGCCCAGCGGCGCAAGAAAGAACAACCTTCCATGGAATAATAAGACGCGCATCCCGCGAGCCTGAAGAGTGTCTTACCGATCATGACGGAAATCTTGCCTAAACCCAGCAAATTTTTTAAAGCTTTACCAATAACAATTTAAACGCATCATTGACGCTAGGTAGTAAAGCCCATAAAACCTGACAATCACCGCCGCCAGCGTGCATTCTAATTTATTCCTCTCGACGAAAACATCAGATTGGACCCCCGTGGCGATGGTCATCAATAAAATCATCGACACTGCAAAAAACGCGAACTCCGCTACGAAGTAGTATCATTTACTCATCGTCTTTAAGATTCGCTCAGTTTCTCTGCATTCCGCGAGCTATCTTTTTCTACTCTGCCTGAAAGCACGTCGCCATGGCCAGCTCCGGTAGGGGTGCGCGCCCCGTGCATGCACCACTTTTTCACGGTACGGACGGGTACCGCGAATTTTTCGGCGCCAAAATATTCGCGCCGGGACCGTCCCCTTATAAGAGCAGTGAAGCTAGCGCGCACGTGCCCGGCGCATGACGTGATCCACGACAATAATGAACAGGTATGGTAGACAGGATCACAACCTTGCCACACCCTGTGATGAAGGGGGGATGGTGGGGTGGTGCCCTCCGCAGACTGTCCGCACTACTGCCTGTCAGCCCCGCCTCACACAGCCGGCGAATGCGGCAGCAATAAACGCTGGGGGCACGCGGTCCAGAGCTAATATGGCCCAAAGAGCCCTGTGCTCCCAGACTCAGGACCGTGTCGAAAGGGCCTTGATATATATAGTCCACAAAAATGAAGAAGACCAGCGGAAAACCATCAGGGCAAATGCGACGCACCTCCTCCATCAACCGGCGCGCCACAAATACAGCCATGACAGTGTTACGACCACGACGGAAACCCATATGAGACTCACCCAGGTGTGGGTCCAGCGCGGCGCGGAGCGTGTGCAGCATCATGTGCATGAAGACCTTCAGCGCGGTGAGGCAGACACCCCGATAGTTACCGGGGTCAGCAGCAGAGCCCTTAATTCTTGTACAGCATGACTCGGATGGCCGTCTGCCACTCATGCAGCAGGCGGAGGCTCGTCAGAGAGCAGGACACGGTTGCAGATCGCCAGCAGAAGCTCCCTCATGCACCGCCAGGTCAGGGGTCTTCAGCAACTCAACCGAAATGTGGTCGGAACCGACCGCCGCGTCGTACCGCAGGCGACTGAGGCGAGCAAGGGGGCCGTCCACTTCCTCCAAAGTGAAGGGGTGGACGACGCCGTTGGTGGCAGTGCAAGGCAGCCCTCCTTCAAGGCGGGGACTTGGTAGTCCGCGGCCGAGGAGGGGGGCGCAGGCGGCGCGGGGGGGTCCGGCAACTCCAAGACGGGCGTCCGTCTCGGGGTGAAGCGGCGGGGGAGGGGCACGAGCCCCACCTGTCAGCCAGCAAAGTAAAAGTGCTAACCGCCTGCCAGGCGATCAGCACCGTGCCAGGAGGCACCGTACGACGGTGCTCCTGCACGCCTAGAATAGACACACGATGTGCAATGCAAAAGGCAACAAGCTCCTCCACCCAGTAGCTATGCATTGTCGCTATCTGCCAGCAATGTGCGTACCTTGAAAGTTGCGAGGGCCAAGCCGGGATGCCTGTCGCCCAACAGTGGAGAACGAGGAGTGGAGATGGGGGTGGATGCAGCGGCCGGAAGATAGGGGTGGGGATGGAACGGCCGGAGCTAGGGGAGGGAGATGGATGGAATATATATTAAAAATAAAATTACTTACAGCAGAGTGAAATCACTCAAATTAACCAAAGCAAACGCCCAGCTATAATTTTCTGATTTTCTGATTTGGCACGCCGCAAAGGTGAAAACCATTTGCAAGCGTTCAGTGCCGGTCCGCGGAAAACGCGATCTGCAAATGAATCCAGGCTGGAATCGAACTGAGGACCTCTCGCATCAACTTTTGCTGACTATACGGGACGGACGTCTCCTCGGATCCCAAGGCATCGCCAGCTGACACCGGCCTACCGAGTCCAACCGCAAAAGTTCTCCTTTCCGGGGATCGTGATGCAAGCCATTCGGATTTTAATTGCACTAGATTAATCATTCGAGATCTGTGTGTGTACATATAGGAGTACTACACACGTGTCCACTCGAGACTTGTTCAGTCTCGACACGTGAACACGGCTGAAACCTTCTTTAGAAGGGGGCGTAGCCGGTACTATCGAGATCAGCCAAGCGTATATTCTGATTTGGCACGCCGCAATTAAAGGTGAAAACCATTTGCGTTCAGTGCCGGTCCGCGGAAAACCTATATACAGAGCCATGTCAAAGCTCTATACTACGATAAGACCAATGGAAACTCCTAACGGGAGGAACGTAATAGCCCTGCTGCCCCGCAAAATCAGCCCGCGTACGGCGGAGCATGATGTCAGCCATGGCCCGAGCTAGTCAGCGCCACCGACAAGCGCTGACGCCAATATGACGTCCAGGTCCGCCCCGACCATGGGGCCCGCTGGCCCTCCAGGTCCAGCCGGTCCTCCCGGAGCCGGCAACACTCCTTGAAGAAGGCGGAGGTCAGGGGCCCCATGGCCCCAAACTCCTCCAGGACAAAGGGCACCACACGATGGTGCCCGACGTCGCCGTAGGCCAACTGGTCCTGAGCTTGGCCCGCTCCGCCCGGTCCGCCGTGTAACCTGCCGTGAGGGAGGCCCCTGGCAGCCACGTGGCTAAGAGCCAAGGGCCGCGCCGGCCACCGAAACGTCAATAAGCAGATGCCGGCCACCCCCCTCAAAGTCCAGCTGCACCACGATGTCAGGCCGGTGGTTGGGGGGATAGAAGGCACTGCCATCCATCCGCATCCTCGGACCGGATGTTCGCGTGGGGGAAAACCAACCGAACCACATGTGGCGCAAGCACCACCGTCAGGAGGACAGCTAGTGTGCAAATACAAATACTGGTCAATTCTGATTCTGTAATTGGCCCCCCAATCAGGCAAGGTAGTGAGTCCCCGTGGGAATCATCCAGCGGCTGCCCACAGCTACCACAAGGCCGCCCGGCCGGAACAAGAGGCTGCGGGGCAAATAGCTGGTGCCGGAGCGCCACCGAGTAGCACTTGGCTGGGAGCTAAAGCGAATGGGGGGGCCATGGGAAGAGCACGAAGGTACGCCGAGCCCACACTCCGCAATGAAAGCGAGAACAGCCACGCACGTCCCTGGGCGTTGAGGTCCGCGAAAAGAGCCATCCAATCAGCCGTGTGCACGGAATATATATCGTGCTTAATTTTCATCGCATGGAGCTTGTCCTGCAGGCGTAGGATGCGAGCCTGCCGCCTGCTCTGGGTATTCGGGGGTGATTGCGCAATGCCGAGGCGCACGTAATCTAGCACACGTTGTGTACTACGAATCTGGCTGCTGAGAGCGGTCGTTCTAGCCCGAAATCACTGGCACCACGTACCATGTATATCACGGCGACTAGCGGTCCAGGCACGAGGGTGGAACGGGGGGACTTTTTAGAGGTCGGTCCCCGAAGCCCATGCATGCTAGCCGCGAGTCGACGAGTAGGGTGTCTACCTACTGGAACCACCAGGAGGGGCAGCACGCTTGTTACGAGACTCTACATGCACGAGACTCTACTACGTTCTGGGTGTCTACACGGACCGGACACCATTCAGGAAGGCACCAAAACGGCCATCCGGCAACAGAGGCAGCTGCACACGCTTTCCCCCCTTTACGTAGGCCCGGCGCGTGCCACCACCACCTGCTCGTAATTCCAAAGCTTGCTCCTCGCCGCCAGCTGTG
The DNA here is from genome assembly GCA_009746045.1 of Mesostigma viride. NCBI lineage: Eukaryota > Viridiplantae > Streptophyta > Mesostigmatophyceae > Mesostigmatales > Mesostigmataceae > Mesostigma > Mesostigma viride. The sequence continues at coordinate 304,479 of RPFO01000016.1, read as the reverse complement.
CAGGGGTACACGTAGTCCTCGTCCATGCTGATGGGGGTGTCCCTGAGCAGGCGAAGGGCTCCAATGACCCGTTTCTCAGTGGTCGTTCACGGTGGCCATGGTGACCAGCACCAGGTTATAGCTGGGCCTGGCAGGCGAATGGCCTTGTCAATATGGTCACGTGGTGGCGCAGCTGTGCACAGCACCCCCAGGAACGCGAAAACCCGCAAGGCCTCAGCCGGTAAGCGCTTGTGCGGTGTCATACTTGCCCACCTCAAAGTTAGCTTGAGGATTATATTGCGTTGTCTGAGCTGAGCCACATTCTGTGACGCAACTGCAGTGGCTGCCGTCTTAGCCGCCTGGGCTACGATAGCATCCAAGTTCTTGCCCATCACGTCCGCGAACGTGACCCGCTTGGGGGTGGTGGTGGCCATTAAAAATTAAATTAAATTGAATTAAGGGGAGGTGGCACCCCAAAACCCTTAAAAATTGAACTATGGTAATAACACTTGCAATTCATTTGCACAATGCTGAAATATGATTGCGGGCACTAAATAACATCTCTTGTGAGTTGTCCATGCACTTGTTGGGGGTACTACCCCCAAGTATACGCCAATATTGCGCTATAAATAGAAAAAGACGCTAATTAGGGCTGGGTATGCCCCAGCCAATGCACACATTTGTTGGCAACCAAAAACCAACCATTTCTAGTTCCCTGAGTGTGTAGCTTGCTGAGCTATTTACATCATGGAAATGGCAAAACCTTGAACAGTTATTAATTTCCCCGCAAAACAGGTCTTTTTTTACCGGACATTGGGAATAAACATATCATAAACACTTCAGATAAGGCCACAAAAACAAGCGAAAATCCGGCTAACAGGGGGACAGCAGTGGTCCAAGTCCCAGGTCATTCCGACAAGTCTAGTAGCTCAAGTTATAAGTTTTTGCGTGCTAAATCCTGAACTTCGCTAAATGAGGTTTTTCTGTGTATAAGGCCACCTAGACATGATGTTTTCCATCCAAGAAGCCAAAAAACACGCCCAACTCGATCACACAACATAAGAAAAGGCTAGGCACCTCATCTGCCCTCCCCTGCCCTCAGCATGGCCAGCCTTGCCAGCGTGGGCATAGCAACACCATCGCTAGGCATACACCCTGATGTAGTAGGTTACTAGCTGATGTAGATAGATTAGACCGGTAGGACTGTTTGCACCCATCCATCCATCCATCCGGGTTAATGCTCCGTGACTCCCCAACGGGAGCACGAGTCTAATTAATTTATTAATAGGCATACACACGCACCAAGAGAGCATACACTATGCTCAGCGCCCAAGGTTACCATGTAAATTTATGCCAAGAACTCAGCAAGTATACGTGTAAAAACCTTAGAAAGAATGCCCAAGCAATAGAGGCAACTGCAGCCTGCAAACTTGGCAGCAAATCATACATGCTGTCTGCCAAGCATTCACATCGATCCTATCCAGCTTGCCTTGCTGCACACATACTAGCAGGGAAGTCTTAATGGTTATAGCTCAAGGAAAGCAATGGAAACAACTATCTAATGCAATGCCACTCATGCAGTATGGCCAGCAAAAGAACCACTCTCACCTTCCTTTCCAATATGGCAATTTGCTAAGAAGCTGATGCCAGCTTGTTAGCCTCTAGATCTAGGCACATGCCGGATGTCGTTACTATAAAACAGGCGTGTCAGATCAGGCGTGAGCACATAACAAAGCGTCTGAGCAAGCTCATGTCCAAAGGATTATGGAAAACAAATGTCAACACATTAACAACAACTCAGTTGACCTCGGCGCCTTAAGGATGCCAGCCACAAACTACACGAAATTGAACGAAATTGCTAGGAATCTGACGATGCAACCGAAAGAAATGGAGCGCTTCCTGCAGGGAAACTGCCCGAAAAAAAAGGCGAAAGGCCGACGTTAATAATGCACCTGCCTGCGTGGAAATGTTTCATGCATAAACTGGCACGCAAGCTCGAACAATAAAAGACATCATCCATTGATCAGGCGAACAAGGAAGGTGCGCCTTCCGTGAATACGTCGAAGGCGACATGCGCAGGCCTGCGTAGGTTCTTACCTTGAATGCCGGAAATGTAAAAGAAACCGGGAAGCTTCGGCACAAACTCGACAACACCATGATGTTAGCCTCATAATCGCTCGTTAGAGCCTACGTTGCCTCACAATCGCTGCCGTAAACCTGCATTAACGAGTTAAATGTCATGATCCGCAAGAGAAATTATATCCTGGACCCCCGCGCCCGTAGCCGTTCGAGGAATTAGCGATATTGCAAACCGTAAACTTTCCGCCATGAAATGAGGTCATCGACTAATCTTCTGCGAAATTCATGCATTTTTTCTAGCTTTTTAGATGCCATATCGATCAATATTGCCTGAAGGCAAGCCGCCATGGCCACCTCCGCGAGGGTTGAGCGGTCCGGGCACACATTATAATACACCGTACGGACGGTACCGCGAATTTTTTGGCGCGGAAAATATTCGGCGCGCCACGTCCGTTAGGATAACATGCCTCCGTTGGGAGATCATGTAGCACATATTCCATGATGGATGGGTGGAGTGGAGGAAGCCGCGTAATCGCACTATTACCTAATTCTAAGCTATCTAGTCTAGAAAAGCCTAACTACACTACTCATCAAAACGCCTCCTCCTCTTGGGGGGAGGCGGCTTGCCCGGCCATAGGGTCGGGCGTGTGAGCCTTGACAATCTTCTGCCACCGCGTCTTGTCCTGCATGGCAGTCCAAAGACGGGAGAGAGAGTGGATGCGGTGTTCAAACTGGGCTGGGACCACTACTAAGTAAGGTCGTCCAGCAACATCTGGATGTAGTTCGTGACAGGTTTCCCTACCCTTTTGGGAATGCCCTTGGGGCCAGGCCAGGTCAGAATGTGTCGCCCTGGCTGGCCGCAAGCCGCTGGGGGCCTCAGTGCCAGACCAAGGGCGCGGTGTCGACCTGGCTGGTGCGAGCAAGGTGTCCTACAAATGCTATCCTACGCTGCCTAATCTCGTCCGAAATACGAGGCATACCATGATACAAAGACTCTGCATGATGACTGGCGCTCGGAAAACCCTACGTTAAGGACCTGTCGGAGCATCCGGCCTGTAAACCGTGCCGTTGAGCCTAGCTGCCAGTTTGGGTGTGAGTGTCCACGGCTCGGCGCCATACGTGAGCACCGTGAGGACGAGGACCTTGAAGAGCATGCATGCGCTTGCGGTGCTCGCCCAGGCCGGCCCTTCGAGCGCCTGTAGGTGTTGAGCGAACGGAGCCTGGCCCAGGCCAGGCCGATGCGGGTGTCCACATCGTCTGCAGTGTCAGGAAGCCAACTCCCCAACAGTTTGAAGCGATCGCGGAACGGGAGTCCTCCGTCTCGTCGAGCAGGCGCGGCAGCGGTGGTGTACTCAGGAGGCCCCAATCACCATCGCCTCAGTTTTGACACTAATCTCCAACCCCACCGCCCGCGCCTCCAGGCCCAGACAGTCCAGCCAGGTCTGAATGTGGTCAGGGGCTCGCGATGAGGGTGGTGTCATCCGCATAAATCAGGTCGGCCAAGCGGTAACCAGGTGTAACCCCGCCGTGCTCTTTCTCGTAAAGGATGTCCAAGCCTGGCTCGAACCCCTTAAGAGCAGTAAAGCGCGCACGTACCCGGCGCATGACGTGATCCACGACAATAATGAACAGGCATGGGGACAGGACACAACCTTGCCACACCCCGTGGTGAAGCCCTGGGGAATGGTGGGGTGGTGCCTTCCGCAGTCCGCACTACTGCATGTGAGCCCTCATACACTGAGTCGGCGAATGGCAGCAATAAACGAATGGTGGCCATTAATTAATTAATTAATTATCAACATCACTCCGTTGGGAGTCAATGTAGCACATATCCCTGAGAAGGGGCATATGGCTGTTAATACATCCTAGGCTACTTCCTGCAAGGGTGGGAATGTAAGCGACCCTTGCTCTAGGTGCACCAGGGCACCTGCACCCTCATAATCTTCACACTATGCCGGCCCAGCTAAGGGGGAGTATGTTATGTGGGGGAAGATCATCATGGCTATACAAGAGCTAGGGCATGGCTTCTCGACAGAGAGCATCTCTCTGCATGGCATAGCATCAAGGAGACAACCAGCGCAGGCCAGAAATCGGGAGAATCCGGACCATGGTAGCTCGAGCCTGCCGTTATCTTTTTCGCGTTTTCGAGTCGTTCAGGAGGATGAAGATGAATGGTGATGGAAATGTGTATCCTTGTGCATTGAAATTATGGCTGGCTTACTACGTGTAGAGCGACTAGATGACCTAGACGGTGGGGCCGGAAACAGCATGCTTGATCAGGGCGTGTGTTTCGAGCCTAACTGGCCGGGAGTGTCTAGTGGTGAGCACCATTGCTGCGATCGCTCTCCCACCATTTACGAGGACATACCCGCAAATGGAAAACCACTGAAAAGGTCTAGCTAGTCAGTCATCACGTTAGCCATGCCATGATTCCAAACGTCCAAGAACTGCACACGGTGCAAAGGCAAAAAGCCGGAGGGCAGCATGGCTAAATTCTTAATGCAACATCCATGGGGGTCCCATTATAGGCAGGGCTTGGCTAAGTTCTGAAGGCAACATCCAGTGGGGGCCATTGTGGGCGCACATGCGCGTGCATGGGCCACATGCTAGGCTAAGCCTTACTAATCATGGTGGCCATGGCCGCCTTAAATTCCAGCAAGGTGGCTTGGGTTGCAGCAGAGGCAGCAGCCATGGACAGATGGACTTGAGCTCACCTTGCACAGAGGTGAGGGTCTGCTGCATGCCACGCAGCAGCCCAGCGGGGTCGGATGCGCTGGCAGGGGTGTCGGCGTCGGCCGCAGCGTCGGATATAGCGATGGCCGCCAGCGGGTGACAAAGCTCCGGGCAGCATGCAGGTTAGGAGGCAGGCTGTGCGGAGCTGGTCGGCCTCCCAGTGCTGCCCGACGCAGAGGGGGGGTCTTCTGTGAGTTCTGTCACAGCCGCGCCAGTCTCCGGATGGCGGATGATGTCGTCGGCGTCGTATCGGAAAATTTTTGAGGATTTTAGCACGTCGGCGACCGGCGTGGTGAAGAATGCCGCAAGGTCGGCCGGTTGCAGGCGGGTGCCGAGGCTTGTATATTTGGTTAAAGCAGACGGTGAATCCAAGGCGGTGGGGTGGCAGGCGCAGGTTTAGCCTCGGCGTCCATGGATCGAAGTGCCTTCCGTGGTACGCGGCTTCTTGTGCAAGCGGTGTCGGCGATAGGGCTGGCTTCCTCAAGAACTTCGTCCAGCGAGCGGGTTTCCGCCCGGGGCGGCAGGTGTAAAGTAAGTAAGTAAGTACTTGCGATGTCATGCACAAAGGCATGCCACGGAGTACTATGCTAATCTCATTAGAAAAATAATTACACAAAAGTTTAAACAAATATCGTCTGCATCATCCCCCAACCTACTAGATTGGGGATGTAATCCTCATCCGAGCTGTCCTCTACTGTACTAGTGGCAGACGAGGCGGTAGTGTAGCGGCTATCCTCAGGACCAATAACCTCCACCTGCGGACTTCTCCCCTGGCGGCAGGTGTGGTTGTGGCCTCCATAGCTACGAGAAATATTCTGATTCTGATTTGGCACGCAGCAAAGGTGAAAACCATTTGCATTCAGTGCCGGTCCGCGGAAAACGCGATCTGCAAATGAATCCAGGCTGGAATCGAACTGGGGACCTCTCGCACCCACTTTTGCTGACTATAGGACGGACGTCTCATGATCCTAAGGCATCGCCAGCTGACACCTACAGTCCAACCGCAAAAGTTCTCCTTTCCGGGGAGTGACGCAAGCCATTCGGATTTTGTACTAGATAAATCATTCGAGATCTGTGTGTGTAGGAGTACTGCACACGTGTCCACTCGAGACTTGTTCAGTCTCAACACGTGAGACGGGCTGAACACGGCTGGAACATTCTTTAGAAGGGGGCGTAGCCGGTACTATCGAGATCAGCCGAGCGTATATTCTGATTTGGCACGCCGCAAAGGTTGAAACCAATATTACGTATGCTGTGTCGGGGGTCGCAGGCGTGCTATTCACGGGCACGCTCACATGGGTCTTATTGCACCCACAGTTTGCCGGATCGGTAGCATGTCCTTTTAGCTAGCGCGCCCGAATGCAGCTGTGGCATGCCTTTGGCATGAAGGAGACTGGGGGTCTCTGCCCTTTCTCCTGTTGTGCACACACAGGGATTAAAAGCACTTCGGTGCTCCGTGACTCCCCAACGGGAGCACGTGTTTTAATTAATTAATTCACGGGCGGAATGCCGCCATATCGAGTCGAAAATAGCGATATCTGCTGGGCAGGCCCGGACATCGCTCGGCAGCCAGCGTGCTGCCCGTGGCTGCATGCCACATCCGCAGCGAGCTAGGGGGGTCACGTGCTGCTCGATGGCCTCCTTAACAATGGAGCAGAAGGTGGCTTCGATCGGTCAATTGGGGGAGGGGATCGACCTGGAGGTCATCGCGGCAGAGCGCTGAAGGAGGGAAAAGAGCTAGCCATGAGCATGGATCGAAATCAGGCGATTCGAAAAATCGCGCTGGTTGTCTCTTTGACAAGTGGTTGTCTCTTTGATAATTGACACAGCAAGTTGATCGACAGGCTTTTGAGTCGATGATTTTATGATTTACTTTATTCTCGTTTGGCGCATTTATTACACTGTAGGTCCTGCACTAACTGATGCCTCCTGTCGCTGTTTTCTTCACAGCTCACATCTGGCAGCGCATGCCGTGATGCCTGATGAAGGACAGTCCACGCTGCTCTGCTGGGCATATAATTAATACACGATCTCCTAAATTAGTCGGCATTGAGCATCATTATTGAATGAAAGAGCGACACGCCTGGCGTTCCATGTTCGACTAGTTATTCCTCTGCAGCATGGCCGCCCAGATGGCCAAACATGCGTCAAGGTCCTGCTAACAATACTTGCCGCTACAGTCCCTACTACCGTTGAGAGGGATAAGCCACGCTACGCAAGAAACCCCTGCCAACCCTACAGCAGGGCCCGTTCAACCAGCCCCGCTTCAACCCCCCCACGAGGCAACCACCTAAACACGTGTGAGCGGCCAAAAGGCAACAAGCGCCATCAGATGTGCAGCCTGCCCCTCACCACCCACCCTTCCACATCAAGGGAGATCACCAACCGTTACTCAAAATTGGCCGGGCCACCCGTGCTCGTTGCCAGCATCAAGGCCCCAGGGGCACACTGGACACTGCAGGCAGGTTGCCCAGGCAATCCACCGCACGGAAAAGCCCCCGTTATTCATGGCCGTCGTTGCCAGATTCAGCTCACAGGGCGATGACATGCTTCCCCACTTACAGGCGACGCCCATGCCCTTGGTTATAGGCCGACCCCGTGCCCGAGGCATGTTACGGGAGACGACTGACAGTAGCATTGTCCCGACGGCGGATACGTGACAGGATCGCCCAGTGCCATGGCTATGCTGGCTGGCAACTTCGCTGCATTTGCACTTTTGATACCGCGACCAGTGAATCCCATCCCAGGATCACATGGCCCTCCAACAAGGCCGCACCGGTATTCCAATACCAACAACACTGGTTCTCCAGGGCATTACTCGCAACACCAGGCATCACGAGGCCCTTCTCCGAGCCCCCCTTGGAAGTCCCATTCACCACACCTCGAAGCCCCGTTTGAAGAGGCCCGTTGCAAGCCTTCGTCGTACCAGTGTGGTTTCCTGGACGGGCCTACCAGTTGAAGAAGCCCGGCCCGGCCTCCTTGATGAGCTGCTTGGCGGCATCCACCGCGAGCCGCGTGCCCTCCTCCTCGGTGTACTCGCCCGCACGCGTCGTCTTCAGCACGCGCTTGCCGTCGGGGGTGGCGACCAGGCCCGTGAACTGGAGCTTGCCGTCCTTGCCCCGCCGCGCGTGGCCCGCGATGGGCGTGCGGCACGAACCGTCGAGCGTGCGCAGGAACTCGCGCTCGATCACGACCGCCAGCCGCGTGTCCTCGTGGTTGAGGCTGGCCAGATACTTTAGGTTCTTCTCGTCGCCCTCGCGGCACGCGATCCCGATCGCCCCCTGCGCGACAGCTGGCAGCATCTCGTCGGTCTCCAGGATGGTGGTGACCTGGTCGGCCAGGCCCAGCCGCTTAAGGCCGGCCAGCGCGAGCAGCGTCGCGTCGACCACGCCCTCAGAGAGCTTGCGGATACGGGTCTGGACGTTGCCACGGAAGTTGACCACCTGCAGCGGGGTGGGGGGGGGGAGGAGGCAAGGGGGTGAGGCAAGGGGAGTGAGGCAAGAGGGTGAGGCAAGGGGGTGAGGGAGGCAAGGGAGTGAGGGAGGCAAGGGGGTGAGGGAGGCAAGGGGGTGAGGGAGGCAAGGGGGTGAGGGAGGCAAGGGGGTGAGGGAGGCAAGGGGGTGAGGGAGGCAAGGGGTGAGGGAGGCAAGGGGGTGAGGGAGGCAAGGGGGTGAGGGAGGCAAGGGGGTGAGGGAGGCAAGGGGGTGAGGGAGGCAAGGGGATGAGGGAGGCAAGGGGGTGAGGGAGGCAAGGGGGTGAGGGAGGCAAGGGGGTGAGGGAGGCAAGGGGGTGAGGGAGGCAAGGGGGTGAGGGAGGCAAGGGGTGAGGCAGGCAAGGGGGTGAGGCAGGCAAGGGGGTGAGGGAGGCAAGGGGGTGAGGGAGGCAAGGGGTGAGGCAGGCAAGGGGGTGAGGCAGGCAAGGGGGTGAGGCAGGCAAGGGGGTGAGGCAGGCAAGGGGGTGAGGCAGGCAAGGGGGTGAGGCAGGCAAGGGGGTGAGGCAGGCAAGGGGTGAGGCAAGGGGGTGAGGCAAGGGGGTGAGGCAAGGGGGTGAGGCAGGCAAGGGGGTGAGGCAGGCAAGGGGGTGAGGCAAGGGGTGAGGCAAGGGGGTGAGGCAAGGGGGTGAGGCAAGGGGTGAGGCAAGGGGGTGAGGCAAGGGGGTGAGGCAAGGGGCTGAGGCAAGGGTGAGACGATGGGGGATGAAGGGCGAGGCCAGGCAAGGGGGCAGAAGTGGAAATGTGGATGGAAATGGGGGGAGAAGGAGAGGAGATCAGAGGAGAAGGAAAGGGGGGAGAAGAGGAGGGGAAAGGAGGCTGGGAGGAGAGCGGGGGGATGAGCGGGGAAGTATGGGTTGGCCCGGACAGAGCATTAGGGGACCGCATTGCAACGGTGTATGGGACCTGGCATGCCGTTTCTCCCGTGCTGCTGCTATGCTACTTTTATCATGGGAGGCCTAACCTGCCAACGTACGCAAGAGAGGACAGCGGGGAGCGCTTCATGTGAAAGTACGGAAAAACCCCTGCAGCCATCATCAGCAATGACTGCGACGGTAGCAAACAGGGTTGGGCGTTAAGGGGGTAAGGGAGTTGACGTAATGTAACCCCCTAACACCCTACCATGGTAGCAACTAATTACGGTGATAAACGCAATCTTTGATATCAAACTTGGTTTCCGTACGAAAATACCACCACAGGTCCAGCAGCTCCCTACAAGAAGCGCCCCAGCGACAGTAGAACAGGATCCATTCAAATGCGTTCGCAGCAACACTCACAACGAGCCTTGTTCACACAACCGCACATCGGCCATCGGCATGGTCCCCAAACAGGAGAAGCAACACTCTAGTCGCGAATGCCATGACAATTTAAAACGGAGAAACCATCAAACAGCGCTGTTTGGACCAAACACTTGAAACACAGTAGGCAGGGCTATAGCAACAACCTCCAAACAGGGTCATGGAGCCCTCTGCCTCACCGCGGTGTACCCATCGAGCACCTGCAACTAGGCCTTCCGATCCAGGGACCAAAGGAGAGCGGGCTAGACAGGTTCTCCGGATTCTACCTGGCCCACGTCAGCGATGGGGTATTTGTGCTCTGCGCCGACGGTCTTTATCTTATACCAAAAGAGCCCGACAACACAGCCGGCGACGCCCACCTCATGCGTGCCTGTTCATTAAATCGCCTGAAAGCCAATACTTAATCAAATTCAGTTAGTAAGGACGCCCACCTCAAAGCCAGGGTACTTGTTGAGCAGTTGCGACTGGCGGCGCAGCGACGCGCTGCCAACGACGGCGTTGGGCGGCAGCTCGTCGAGGGACTTGTACTTTGCGGAGATGAACGCGTCGCGCACATCCTCGCGCTCCAGGTTGCAGGGCAGCACCGTTCCGGCCGCCAGGTACGTGGGCACATCCTTCATCGAGTGGACCGCAATGTCGATCCTGGGGGTGGGGTGGGGTGGGGTGGGGTGGGGTGGGGTGGGGTGGGGTGGGGCGGGGTGGGGCGGGCGGGGCGGCGGGGCGGGGCGGGGCGGGCGGGGCGGGGCGGGGCGGGGCGGGCGGGGCGGGCGGGGCGGGGCGGGCGGCGGGCGGGGCGGGGCGGGCGGGGCGGGGCGGGGCGGGGCGGGGCGGGGCGCGGGCGGGGCGGGCGGGGCGGGGCGGGGCGGCGGGGCGGGGCGGGGCGGCGGGGCGTGGGGTGGGGTGGGGTGGGTGGGGTGGTGGGGTGGGTGGGGTGGGTGGGGTGGGGTGGGGTGGGGTGGGGTGGGGTGGGGTGGGGTGGGGTGGGGTGGGGTGGGGTGGGGTGGGGTGGGGTGGGGTGGGGTGGGGTGGGGTGGGGTGGGGTGGGGTGGGGTGGGGTGGGGTGGAATGGGGTGGGGTGGGGTGGGGTGGGGTGGGGTGGGGTGGGTGGGCACAACCAAGCAAGGATTGGGGGGGAGGGGGTACGGAAGGAGCAGGCAAACAAGGATGGAAGGGGGAAGGGGGGGGGAAGGGAAGAAGTAGCCAAACAAGGGATTCAGGGGGTTGGGGGTTGGAATCAGGATAGATCACATATTTTAGTACCTGACTAGTAGTAGTAGTTGAGTTTAGGGCACATCAGGAGGTGCCTCGTTCCAAAGGGGGAAGGAGGGGGGGGGGATAAATAACAAATACAAGGAGGGAAATACTGGGATGCTTGACACGCTAGACAAGATGGGGCCAATGCGTGGTAACAAGAGAGCAAGAGACAGAGAGAACCAGAACACAGGGATAACTAGAAGAGGCCTGCATGTGGAGACTCGGAGTGCAATATCATTTGCAATGCTTGATAGCCCTAGTGCTTAGGCATGCTGCTATATAAGGAATCGCGGGGCGTTTTTTTTATTAGACAGGCAGACACTACCATGGATGGCTGGATGCATAAGACGGAGAAGGGCAGCAGAGGGCTATTCTATGCTCTTGGATATGATGCATGATGCGAGGGACTGAGGAGTCCGTCGCAGGTTTGCCACCGCTGACACTGGCATCGCAGGTTTTACCTGCATATTTAAAGGGTGAAGTGTTGGATGGCGAGGTGGCTGCATGACCAGGAAAAGACAGAGCCTAAACAGACAAATGACACAGGTGGACTAAATCATGTTGAAATGGTATAAGAGGGTGTTAGGATCTGGTAATGCCTGTCAAAAATGTCTACTCGCCCTTTTAGCACCCCCCGTGAGCATTATCACCGATGGCATCAGCGGCAACGTAAGCGATCGGCCCAGATGAAAGTACATGCGACTTCCACGGGTGAAGACAAAGGCATAGGCCAAGCGATTCATGAAAAAAAAAAAAAAACGCCTGTTACAACGAGTTGCTAGCCCCTTACTCCTCTCCCGTCAGGAAGCAAGGACAGGGTGCATGCTTCAGGAGTGAATGGACTCTGAACCAGCAAGATGCGACCAAGGGTCCATCTCAATAATAAAACCCTGCCGTGGGCCCCGAAGGTCCTGCATGGCATGAAGGTCTTCTACCTGTCGCTCTGTACCGAAAAGGTGTATCCCTGCTTTACTGTTTTCAAAGCAAGTGTGCTTGAACGGTAGATTGATGTTTTCATTCCAGGTAGGCCACACTAGAACCTACACATTGCCAAACAAGATAGCCATGACAGCCACCTTACACAAGTAAAATGGGGGCAGCAGACTGATCGGAAAATGTTTATCGCCAGGACTACGAATAAACTGATGTTTTCTTAAAACATAGCTTACCACTGAATATTCAACGCTGCGACCGTGCAGCATATCAACTGGAGAACTGGTTCCACATAGTGATAACGTATATCCATAAATACCAAGGTCATAAGAAAAATATATATACCTGCAACTTTCTATTTCCCAACAAACTTGTACTGGTCTTACTGGGAACGCTCCGAGCATGCAACTTGAGCTCATTTTGCAAACGTAAGCAGGGCATGACCCGTAGGTTGCTTAGACCAGGTTCAAGCAAGTTCTTACCTGCCGTCGACAAGCGCCTCGTCGACCTCCTTCGTGAAGAGACCCTTTCCACCAATATCCGCCAATGGCTGATTCAAAATTTTATCACCTGTCGTCTTAATAATGGTAATTTCCAGAGCGCCTTCTACGGCAAGCTCTGGATGCTTGGCCATCAAAAAGTCACGGGTCATGTAAGCCTGCGCCAGGGCAAGGGGGCTGTTGCGATGTACGCAGCAAGGGGTGGCGGAGGGAGAAGAAACGTGGACATATCAGAAAAAGCAGCCATTGCTAGATATTAATACCAAACGATTACGAAAAGCTGCATTGGAGTTTAGCATGGCATTGCCGCGTAGTAGCTACACGGGGCCGATATATGAAGCCGACAACAGATTATAGGACTGGTTGAAAATATGTAGATGCCTGGAATGCAGGGAAATATAACAGTTGTGCGACCGTGCCACTATCTCACACATCAAAGGGCGTCATTTTGGAAGCGCTCACCTTCCTCTTGTCCCAATTCTGACTACAGGTTGTCCAGAGGCGTAAACAACGAAGTGTGCGCGCCTGGCAGGTTGGGCAGTGTGAACCGAAGCCCTCCCCGCATTTTTGCACGGCTGTGGGGCTCCGAAAACCGCCGCCGCTGATCCCAAGAACGCGGTCTTCCCACACGTGACGGCCATCTTGGTAGTCATATCGGTTGAATGGACTGCTGTGCACTACTGCCTGAGACTACTGCGGCGATGGTTGCCGATTCTGGAGCCCATTGGACCGGGCACTTTGCTTCACGCCCACATTTCTATCCGCGGTGCATCACGATCCGCGTAATCCAAAGGATGTGGATACTGGATAGCATAAAATTTTTTGGATGGTATGCAGCTAGCCGTTTCCGGCCGGAATACTTGATTGTTCCCGCCTTTCCCTGCTAAGCCGCCCTCGTTGTTCGTACCACAGGCTTGGATATGTGGGGCTGAGCCAGCGCGTCGCCTCGGGCCGTTGGTTTTTCTCCACCTTGAATGGTGCCAGTGCTTCCGGGATCTGGTAACTGCTCATTACGCAGTACTCAGTGGTTCCTAGTACGCCAAGAGCTACGCAATCGCGCCCATAACGGAGCCACGAATTTGCTGTTGTGCAAAGGTGGCCGAACCTGGCTGAATCGAGCCGTACCTAGAGGCTCCAGCGGACGGCTTGTAGAAAGGTCAACAGGAACTCCGGACTGGAATGAGTGGACTACTGTGGAATCGTCAGTGCGTCACTCATCAGTCGTCCCTCGTCACTCCGCTCTCGTCCCCGCGCGGCACGTGGCCTCGAGTCTACATCGAGTCTCAAGTCTCAACTCTCATCAAACTGCCAGAAGTAAAAAGAGTTGGATGACTTGGATCATGCCCATACCGCGGTGGCCAGAATAAGATTTTGAGAAACCCTTCCGACCTGAAATTTCTGCCGACTGCCTTACGTGTTCGCAATTTTGGCATCAAGGACAAGGTCGAGGACCACTTCATACGCAGGCATGCCGCGGCATGGCGGGTGAAGTCACGACTTTTGTGTGGATTTAGCTCTTTGCGCAGGTTGAAATACTCCGATAAATGTGTGGTTGACGCTCCTCGCTCCTTTTTACTCTACAAATTGAGGTTTAGCTTGGAGTAAACATGTGTTATGGATCCGCAGCAATCCGCTTTGCCTATGCCGGTTCCAGAGCACGGGAATGCTGATTTCCAAGGTCTTGCCGGCAAGTGTACTGCAAACCCCAGCGCACAGTTCGGTCAGGTTGCCAAAAAGCCTGGGAAACGCAAGCGCAACCGGCACACTGATGCTATCATAGTAAACCGGCCTCGACTCTTAAACGCTTTGTCCGTCCCAGAGTCACTTGCCCCGTCTTTCCACCCGTGGCCTGCCGACCTCCCCTGGCCGCCTCCGAATCCATTCGCCAGGCCACCGTTGGGTGCACTCGATTCACATGCATTCCCGCCACTGGGGCCCTCACTGATCCCGGAAAGCCACGGCGCGTGGCCGCCATGGGAAGCTCCGCATGAAGCGAGCCGCTTTGCTTTCCCCCAAGCGAGCGAGCGCGGTCCTTTTGGCCGCCCCGCCGCGCCTCATACTGACCCGTCGACGTCAGGCCCGGACGGCCCACGTGTGACGCCGCCACGTGCAGACATCAACGGGGCCCTTTTTGCAGCTCAGGAAGGCGAGCCGCCTTCCGCGGCAAGTCTCGCCGCCAACACGCCACACGGGCACGCCACGCTGGCACCACGCAGCACGCCAGTGCAAGCCACGGCCCCGATGCAAGATCCAGCGCCAGCACATGCCAAGGTCTCGGCGCCAGCACACGGCACGGTCCCAGTGTCAGCATCCGCGCAGGTGCCAGCCTACGTGGCCGCGCAGGCGAACCGACAGATCCACGCGGCCTCGGTGATGCGTGCGCAAGCGAGGGCGGACGCGCAGGCGAGGGTGATGGCGTCCCAGGTGGCCCCTGCCCGGCCTGTCCCACCTGCCCAGCCTAGCTCACATGCCCAGCTTGCCCCACCTGCCCAACCTAGCTCACATGCCCAGCTTGCCCCATCTGCCCGGCCTGCCTCGTCTCTCATAGGGGCAGCCAAACCTGTAAACAGCAATACCCCAATCACCTCCTTGCGCCAGCCCTTGAGGCAGCCCCAAACGGTGCCCTCGAACCAGCCCTTGACAGCAGCGCCCGCGCTTCAAACCTCTACGGCAGCTGGTAAAGCCTCGACAGCAGTGGCCCAAACCTCGACAGCACCTTTGAACCAGCTTCTTACAGTGACCACGAGTAAGCCCTCGACGGCATCCCCTGACAAGACATCTATGGCCACCCCGCCGGCTGGCCCCACCAAGGGTGGCCTTTCCCCGGCTGCCGCACCACCAAAGGCACATCCGCAGCCCACACCGCCAAAGAACAACTCTCAGCCCACGACGCCAACGGGTCATCGTCAGCCCACGCAGCCGGTTGGCCCAGCCCAAGCTGCAGCTGCTTCCGCACAGGCGAGGGGCCCCACCCAAGAAAAGCCCCTGGCATCCGCCCATGGAAAGCCGGTGGCAGCCGCGCGAGAGCAGCCCGTTGGACCCGCCCGCGCAGCAGTTGGTCCCACTCTCGCTCAGCCCACGGTTGGGACGACCCGGCGAACAATCAGCCCCGCTCAGCCCGCGGATGGGCCCGCCCAGCCTCGGCGCCCGGTCGCAGGAAATTCGGTCGCGACGCAAGCAACCGGCCCCGGTGTTCAGGGTGTTCCGGAAGGTTCCCTGCAGGCAGCACCGGTCACGCCCTCCGCATCGCCCCGTCTTGTGACACCGGCCACCTACGCAGGTACAGTCACTATACCTGCAGATATTGCCACTATAGCGGACGCGCTGGATGCCTTTGCAGGTTCACGAGACGTCCGAACAGTTCATTTTGCATCGGACGCTGGTGCCACCGTTCCCTCCACGCGGCCCCGCGCGCCGGTCGCCGCGGTCCCGGGAGCAAATGGAACGACGGAGACGCGAGGGGCGGACAGAACGCACGGAGGGAACGGGGCGCAAGGGAGGAAGGGTCCGCAAGGAGCGAGCCAGGGGCCAGGAAAGCACCGGCCGAGCCAAGCACAGGGGATGCTGGGGATGCAGGGGCGGCAGGGGACAACGGGTGCGCAGGGGCCCAGGGACACGGGGGTCGCTGGAGGTCGAACCACAGCCGGTGGACACGCGGATGCCTCCCCCCCTGTGCCCATGGCCGGCGCAGTGTCCCAGCTGGAACGCGTCAACCCAGCGCACGGAGCTGTGCCCGTTGCTCTTGCCAATGATGGTGGCGGTGATGGTGGCGGCGGGGGTCGTACTCACGCATCGAATTCCCATGATCCCAATGGCACGAATGGCCATCGCCGCGTTGTCAGCAGCCAACGTGGTAATCAACATGGGGATGAGGGACGTGACCCAGCCGCCATCGGCATTGACAAGAAAAGGACCTGGGCCGCGACAAGGGAGGGCCAGGGCGGGGCCCTGGCCCACACCACCACGAAGGGGCGCGGATTCGGCATGTCATCCAGGGGCTCCTCCCCGTCCCTGGGCCCTGGCCGTGCGGGGCAACGAGGGGTTGCGGACGCGGCGTCTCGAGATCTGATTATGGGAGCTTTGCACGGAAACGCTCTTTGTGCGGCTGAGGAGAATGATGGCGGCGGGGATGGAACCGCTCTCGTCGACGGGGCGGGGGAATACGGTGATGACGGCGACAATGATGAGGCAGTGCTGGGCCCCGACCCCCCAGGGACCCTGGAGGCCTGCCAGCGGGCGCTCGAGGAGGCGGAGGCGGGCGAGGAGGCAGCGGCGGCGCGCCTCATGGCGGCGAGAGCGGCCAAGCGGCGGCTGCACCTCCGGCGCGTGGTGATCGCGGAGCAGCTGGCGGCCACGCGCGCCGAGCTGGTGGCGTGTGAGCGGCAGCTGGAGGCCAGCCGGCGCGCCGCCGAGGTGGCGGCCAGGGGGATCCAGGGTGTCGCAGCGCGGCTGGCGCAGGTGGCGAGGGGAGGGGCCGGGTTGGGTGGTGGCGGTGGTCAGTATGATGGGGGGGGCATGGGGGGGGGAGGGTTTCCAGCCTCGTTGGCGGATGTGTGGCGGCGGGGGATTGGTTTTGGGGGGGGATGGGGGGGGGGGAGTCCTGGGGGAGGCTTTGGAGGAGGGACGGGAGGAGGGGCGGATGATGGGTTGGGCCGCCTGGCACTTGAACATGGGTTTGGTGGGGGCGATGATGGCATTGGTGGCGGCAATTACGGCATGGGCGGCGGGGATGATGGCACTGGTGGCGGTGATTTCGGCATGGGTGGCGGTGATTATGATGGGCATGCCCAGGGGAATGCTGGGACAGGGATCCTCCCAGGGGGGATGGACAGGGGTAATGTCCCAGTGGGGCATGGTTGGGCCGGCCCTGGCCTGCCGCACCCACTGCAGCAGCTGGGTGCTGTCACTGCCACGGCCGCCGCGCTGGGCCGTTCCCGCACGGTGCCGGATGGTAGTGTGCTTCCCCCTGGTCAGGGATCCGGGCAAGCCGAGAGGATGGCATCCGGGGGGTTGTCCGGGCAAAATGGGTTGTCGGAGCAAGGGTGGTGGTCAGTGCAGGCGCGCGACATGCCGGAGGTGTTGGTGGGAGAGGACAGAGAGAGGGAAGGGGGGGCACGGGGGGTGAAGCGCCACCGAGAGGTGGGGGGGGGGGGGCGTCTGGTAGCAACAAACGTGCGGCACTGGGGTCGGCGGTGGCAGCAGCAGCAGCACTACCAACAAGAACAACCGCAGCAGCTGCGGCAAGAGGAGGGGGAGGAGGGGAAGGGGGAAGAGTAGCAGCAGCAGAAGCAGCAGCAGGAGGAGGGAGGGCGGGGGAAGTGAGGGGCAGCCATCGGCCAGAATTAGGGGACAGGAGTCGCATCAATGGCCAGGTCAGCGGCGCCAGGGGGGGGGCAGTGGGCGGCCAGGGTGGGCAGGCACAGTCAGGGTGCCACGGGTGGGATGCGGGGGCGGTGGGTTGCGGTGAAGAGGCCGTTGTCAAGCTGGAGGGCGGGAGTGGCGGGGTAAGTGATGAGGATGGGGGGGTTCCGTGCAGGCGGCCGCCTTGGGGGGCATGAGGGGCCGTGGTGAGGATGGGGGCGGTGGGGTCTTGAGTGGGGAGGACGAGGGAGCGAGGAGGGGAGGAGCTGGTGGGGAGGCCGTGCTGCGAGGAGGCATTGGTGTCGGCATCGATGAAGGTGACGGTGATGGGGGTGTGTCATGGCTGGGGCATGCACAAGAGCACAGACAAGGGCATGGGCATGGGCAACACCACGGAGAGGGTCAGCTGTATGCACAGGCGCAAGGGCAGGGGCAGGGGCAGGGGCCAGGGCCCGTCCGGAGGCAGCATGGTGTCCCACTGACGTCGCCCCCACAAGGGGACGGGCTGGCGTCGGCCCAATCGGCGGAGTCGGGGGACTTGGAGGCGTTGCGGCGGAAAGTGATGCAGACGAGAAAGCCGCCGGAGATGCCAGTGGTGGCTCGGCGATGATGGGCTATTATTAGGTGCCACAATTATGGGCTATTGAGTGCCACAACGATGGGTTATTGGGTGCCACTATGATGGGCTATTAGGTGTGACAGCGATGGGCTATTGGGTGCCACTATGATGGGCTATTAGGTGTGACAGCGATGGGCTATTGGGTGCCACTATGATGGGCTATTGAGTGCCACAACGATGGGCTAGTAGGTGCGGCAACGATGCAATATAACTCTTTGCACCTGCAAGCGGGATGTTGGGACCCAGGTTTGGGGCACAATCCGTGGCTGCTTTGAATGGGGGGGCTGGCCGCTTGAGAGTGGAGGAATGGGGAGAGTGGAGGAAGGGGAACCGTTTCTCAATCAACTGCGGTATTGGAAGCAGTGGAGGAACGGGGACCTAACCAACTGCTTCCTACACCGACGTCGGACGCATGGCCCCCTGGGCTCCCAGCTGTGCTTTACTGATGGGCGCCGGTTTCATGGGATGCGGGTAGCTCATCCGATCGGATGACGATCGTTATGCTGCTTTGACGAGAACTGTTGTATCCCTTGAAAGACGATTTCTCTGTTGAGGCCCCCCCCGGAGTGTGATTCGCCACGCGCCCTGGTGTGGTGTGCGGCGGAGTGATGTGGTGAAGGGTTCAGCGGAGAGATGTGGAAAACGGAGTCATGCGGTCAGTACAGCCCTGCACACACGGTGAGATGTTGGCACGAGGTCAACCAGGCATGCACGAGGATCAACCGCCTCTCTAGCGGACGAGGCCACTCCAACCCTGCAGCGGTTGTCAGCTCGAGGTTCAACTGCTCTTACAGGGAGGCAGCAGTAGGGAGGCATGGACGAGGACCAACCGCTGGTCCGCAGGAGGGTCAGCAGTAGGGGAGGCGTGGATGAGGACCAACCGCTTTTCCGCAGGAGGGGCAGCCATGGCGACAGCCCGGGGTAGGGCTGGAGGTTGGCCTATTTCGTTGTTCCCAACAACCGGGGGTTGAGCCGGAGGTTGGCCTGTTGTGTTGTTCCCATGAGACGGCTGTCAGGAGGTCAGCTAGAGGAGGTGCAATCAGCAATGTGTCGTCATTGCGGGCGCCATTAGCGACCGTGCACGCTACCGGTTAGAGGGATGGGCTGCGATGCAACAGATCCCAACTCATACAGCATGAATCATCATGACCATCCCACCGCTCGTTCCGCACGGGAAGAAGGCGTTGAGCATTGGAACAGGGCGTTCGGGCTCTCTTTTCTTTTATCACGAGGGGCGATGGTATAAAATGGGAACGGAGGTGCAACCATGCAGTTGCTTCTCTCGGCTACCACTTGTTAGAGAGCGGTTGCTGGGGGAGTGGTTGGGTGCCAAGCGGGTAGCCTCAAGCGGATCACCTCCCTGGGCAGCGGCACAAGTACGTCTCCCGGACATGCCCCGCAGCCATAGAGGAGGATGCCGAGGACAAGGGCCTTGAACACGAGGATGCTGAGGACGAGAGCCTGGAACAAGATGTTGGCCATGACCTCCGTGCGCGTCCAGGATGGAAACCGCGCATGCTACGACATTTGTGTGGTTCCTGGGACTTCGATGAAAACCCCGCGTGCCACAGTGCTAAGTACCTCCAGAAAGTTCGTCACTGACCCCCTTGGAGGGGGTAGGTCTGCTAGTTGCTAGTTGTGCGGTCGCTGCAAATATCCCAGACTCAAGACTTGGTTGCCGTGCGTTGTCTGTGTGGGTTTTCTGGCAAGATCGCGCCCCAGGCGGGCCTGGCGGGGCCGCGGCGATCCGCTTGCGCAGGGGCCCCAGCAGGGGTGGTCCGCGCTGAAACAAGCAGGCAAGTGATAGCCATGGGGGTGGAGGGAGGCGGGGTGGACTGCCCTGTCAAAAACAGTGGCCAATGACAGTGCGATTACCGTATACTATATACACCTATGCCATTGCTGTTGTGTATCATAGCAATTTGGGTATAGCTAACAACCTGCTGGTGCATAAGAAGGATAGGACTATTTACCTTGCAGTACCTTGTAATCTTTGTTATACTTGGAATCTTGGTTTGCCTTGAATATCTTCGATACTGTCACATATATTGGTAATGGGCTTGGTAGAGCAATGCGTGGTGCAGTGCCAGAGCAGCCCCTTATGCTGAGGAGGCCTGTGGTATCCGTGCTTAAGCACACCTACCTAGTGAGGGAGAGACCTGCTTGCCTTGCGTCTCTTGGTTGCATGGTGCGCGGATGTATACGTCACCAAGTATACGTGTTTGCCCATCACAATGCCAATGGGCGCTTCTTAGAGATGATCAGCCCTGGGCCGCAACTTGCCTGCGCATCTTGCCTGCCCATCTGTCTGTTCCCGGGCTGCCGTCCTGCTTGCCGCCCCGGGCTTGCCTCCCTGCAGTGCGTGGTGGCTGGCCTATCCATGTGCCAGCCTTCTCTTATTTCCTTTCTTGTTCCTTTGTACACCACAAGGGGTGGAAGTCAGGAGGCGGCAAGCGCTGCTTTTGGGTAACCGTCCCTGGCTGGCATCTCGGATAGGAAAATGCCCTGGCCTTAGTGACAAAAATATTTGGGTGAATATTTGGGTGCAGGTCACATTCACCTATTGTGGATTGCAATTACGACTTTGCCATCCAGTGTCCAATAGTTTGCACGGTATGTATTGCTTTCCTGGAAAAAAACTTGTTGTACTTAAGTCGTGCACACGACGATTTCCATGCTGGTGCGCTGGGCGTTTGACAAGTTCCAGAGTTAATAGCAGTTCTATCAAGATATTATTCTCTCGTGTAGTAAGCTATGATATGTCATACAGATAGTAGCCTTTCTATCAAGATTTGTCGCTTGGGCAGGTAAACTCATCCTTCTCCCCGCCGGCACTACCTTTCACGGTTCGTTGGGTTTGTAAGGTAGCGAACAGGCTTGTTGGTTGCGGTGATCAGTGGCGGGGCCGGGGCAGTTTTCTTGGGAGTCGACCCTGCTTCTTTGCCTGATGGTACAAGACATTTACACGGGCCATCCTGCGATGCTTCACACGGTTAGGTGACCTCCCTCCCCTACAGCTTCGCAAGGCAACATCTCTAATTGGGGGTTTGATCAAGAAAATGTTGCCTGTAAACGGACGCGTGGAACATTGCAAGCTCCTTTTTTCTTTTGCACTTTTGCGCTCGCTACCCAGCCGGCAGAAGTCTAAACATGAAGGTGCCATGGACCTTGTGGAATATGCCCTGCTGGTCTGCGTTCTTTCTCCCTGTAAATCCTCCTGCTCTGGCTGTCAAATGAATGTCTTTCTGTTTGGTTATATGCAGGCAAGCTCTGAAGAGGCAGGGGCACATGGCCATCGGCAGTGATGAAGGTGCTGTCGTGCAGGTGGCACCCCGGCCCTGGTGCATAAGGAGCTTTCATCGCTGTAGTACTCCGCACTGGCACCAGCCTTGGGCCCATATGGGCTCGTGGTGAGCATTATTACAGATAGTGCTCGTGACATGCCCTAGTGCATGCATGCAAGAATCAAGAACCACTTGAGTGCTGTGCACTGCGGAGGATGTTCATCACTGGAAGTGGATGTATTTGTAACCACCTTGGTGCATAAGATAATGCAGCTCTTCGCAGGTGCAGCAAATTAGGGGAACATGCTTACAAAACTGCGTGTTATACTGTACATCGATCACAAGGCACATACTCTCTCACATACACTCATCCCGGCGCTTGGCAGCATTTAGTTTACTATTTGCTGCATATGCTTGCCTCTGCGATATATGCTTGGTTGATATAGCCAGGCTGCGCTGCGTCGTGGTGCGTTTGCTCGTCATAACATTGCGAAATAGCTTTGGGAAAAGATATCAGCGTGTGCGTCTTAGAAACACGAAGCGATTGTGATAGTCGCGGCAAAATTTCGATCCCAAAGGTGAAAGTTATGGGCGCCACCGTCAGCCGTGGCTAGCTATCTCGTGGCTGCAGTGCCATGACA
Source organism: Mesostigma viride (assembly GCA_009746045.1). Taxonomy (NCBI): domain Eukaryota; kingdom Viridiplantae; phylum Streptophyta; class Mesostigmatophyceae; order Mesostigmatales; family Mesostigmataceae; genus Mesostigma; species Mesostigma viride. Next base: position 282,308 of record RPFO01000016.1, on the reverse strand, counting down.
ATGGCACGAAATTCAAATTGATGTGCAATGGCGGACATATACGGCGATAACTACCAAGTTTGGTCCCTGAAGTAGGTCGGATTTGTCACTACCGGTCGACTCGCCATTTCACGACGGAACGACCAAGAGCTCAGTCTCGACGATAAGTAAGTACTTGCGTGTCATGCGCATGGGCATGCCATGCAGGGAGTACTATCAAGGAGACAACCAGCGCAGGCCAGAAATCGGGAGAATCCGGACCATGGTAGCTCGAGCCTTGACATGGTTGGTCACTTGTCCGCGTTTTCCAGTCGTTCAGGATGATGAATATGAATTAATTAATTAATTAATTAAACTCGTGCTCCCGTTGGGGAGTCACGGAGCACCGAAGTGCTTTTAATCCCTGTGTGTGCACTACAGGAGAAAGGGCAGAGACCCCCAGTCTCCTTCATGCCAAAGGCATGCCACAGCTGCAATCGGGCGCGGCTAGCTAAAAGGACAGGCTAACGATCCGGCAAACTGTGGGTGCAATAAGACCCATGTGAGCATATCATAGCAAGGAGCGTGGGCAAGTAATCTGAACATAGCCAGGGCGTAGCATGGCTGTACTAGGACTAGGCTAAGGCTATGGCTGGTTGTGTACCGTGCGTTGGCGGCACGTGACTAGGTGTGTTGGCACAGCTAGGCAACATTCTAGGCATGGCTGCCTTAGCGGCAGTGACGCCAATGGTTACAAGCTAGGGCTATTGCTATTCTAGCCCGCTCGGGGCGTCCACATCTTGTGGTTGATCATCAGGTCCCCGCCCCTCCAGTACACCTTGGGCTTCTGGGGGTCCTGCTTATGGCGGAGGTATTCCGGCCACAGGTCGCGTCGCTGCTGTTGCTGAGCGGGGGTGAGGTCGTCATCCAGCGTCCAGGTGAGGTCGTGCAACCGCTTGCGACGAGAGAGGAACCGCTGCTTATCCTCAGGGGAGGAGAAGGTGAGTAGGACTGGTGGGGGAGCCGCCTTGTCCCGTGAGTGGGGAAGGCGGTGGCACCCACGCAGTTCTACCTCACCTACCAGGCCCATGAGGGTAAGAAGCTGGTTCTTGAGCTCGTCAGCAAGAGAGGTTGACGTCTCACCTGGCTTCTGGGGGAAGCGACGTAGCACCACTCGGCACTCGCGGCGAGCGCGGTCGGTGACCTCCCGTTGCTGGGCCTGGCGGTGGTCCTCCAGCTCCTGGAGCTTTGTGGCGATGGCGTCGGTGGTGGAGGCGGTCGCTGACCGCAGCAGGTCCGCGTAGGAGAGCGGCGGGAGGTCGCCAGCATCCTGCCGGGGTGGCTGGGATGCAATGGTGGCCGTCTGCTCCGCTATCTTGGGGACCTGTGTGGCCAGGGCCTCGGTGTGGGCGGTGATGGCCTCAAGCTTCTTCAGGAGCACGCCACACTTGCCCTCCACCTGGTTAAGGCGAGAGACAAGTGCCGCATGCGTTTCCGAAGCTTGCGCCGCGGTGTGCAGCGTCGTGAACTGGGGCTGGAGCTTGTGGACGACCTTGGTTTCCACGTTGGAGACCCGGGCCTCGACCGTGTTGAGCGTGGTGTTCAGCGATGTCAGCTGCTCGGCCAGCGGCCAGGTCACGTGCTCCTCCAGCACTGCGCGGATGTCATCCTTGCAGAGGGAGGAAGCCGATGGGGCTGCCGGCTGTGCGGGGGCTGGGGTGCGGAGCGTGCGGGTGATGTCGGTGAGGCGGAGCTGGAAATGGCTGGTCAAGATAGCCAGGCGTTGTTGTGCTTCGTTCATAGCATAGAGCCAGGACATGTCTCCATTGTAGTCAATAGCCGCCCCCTTCACGAAGAGCTTCCGCTCCTGTTCGAGGAACTGGAGAACCTCAATGCATTCCTGCGGCGACAATTCTTGCCACCCGGTGAGGGAGAATCCTCGGTCGCCGGGGAGGAACTGGCGCCATTTGCGAGCGTGGCAGGGTTTCTTGGGCTCAGGCGAGGCGCTGGGCGATGGGGCTGCTGGCGGTGGGTTGGCAGGCCCAGACGGCTGGTTGGCGGGTAAGCCTGGCGGCTGAACAATGGCGAGGGCGAGAGGGTTGGGCTGGGCGCTGGGAAGCTGTGCCAGCTCCTTTTCCAGCCCTCGTTTTGCTTTGGTAGTCGTCATAGCTGGTCACGTGCGTAACTTTGTCTATACTGCGTGGCAGCCGTAACCGTTTACACTGGCAAGTGCGTCTTAGAAAGGCGCATCGAATGCAAGTGGTCTGACCGAATTTGGGGCTCAGACGCAAAAGATCTGAACTCCGCCGTCAGCCATACCGCCGTCAGCCATTTTCGTGAACTCTTTCAATTGAATATGAATGGAGATGGAAATGTGTAGCCTTGTGCATTGAAATTATCAAGGAGACAATTGAAATTATGGCTGGCTTACGTGTAGAGCGACTAGATGACCTAGTAGACAGCGGGGCAGGAAACAGCTTGCTTGATCAGGGCGTGTGTTTCGAGCCTAACTAGCTGGCCGGGAGTGTCTAGTGGTGAGCACCATTGCTGCGATCGCTCTCCCACCATTAATTTACGAGGAAATACCCGCAAATGGAAGACCACTGAAAAGGTCTAGCTAGTCAGTCATTAGGTTAGCCATGCCATGTTTCCAAACGTCCAAGAACTGCACACGGTGCAAAGGCGAAAATCCGTAGGACAGCACTTTCAAATGTGCCCGGCGGGAACCAAAAGCCCGCGTATGCCAGAAAACATCGTGTTGAACATTGCAGCGACGTGACGGTGTGGACAACGAATCCAGTGCCAAGCTCGGTACGGCCGCAAAGGAGTTCTGGCATCACAGGGTTCAGATGTGCGGAGATACTACGCGATCCAGCCGGTCCACGATCTGTTTGTAGAGCTTGTGCCAAGGGGCAGCACCGGTGCTGGGCCGAACAGATGTGGGTGACGTTGCAAAAAACACCGGACTTGACGGAGCATAATGTCTCGGTCATAGTCTTTGACCAACAAACGATGCAAGAGTTCAACAAGAGTCGTGATGAAATCCACACGATAAGAACAAAGACGGGAAAAACGATGCAACTGACTAAGAACAACACCATATTTTGCTGTGTGGGAAAGGAGACTGCGAATATCGGGGTAGCGAATAAAAGGAATTTGCTGATATTTAGGTTCCTTGCGCTTATCATAGACAGCCGTACGCCAGCCCTTCTTGTTATGCCCTTCTTGTTATGCCAGGTAGTGTTAAGATCGAGGTAATTGCAACTAGCATCCTCCGACGTGAGCTTTAATTCATGTGAGGGACGCTTGCGGGTAGATGCCAGGCAGATCGACCAGCTGTGATGATACAAATGGGTTGCGAATTAAATCAGGGTTGTCGAAAGCCGGCAATGACATCATCAATGTATCGACATGTGTGGATAAAACGCCTTATGAGAACATCATCATTTGAGGCAATGAGATTCTCCATGAATGCAAGCTCATAAGTGTATAGATAGAGGAGTTTCCATTGGTCTTATCGTAGTATAGAGCTTTGACATGGCTCTGTATATATAGGTTTATAGCTGGGCGTTTGCTTTGGTTTGAGTGATTTCACTCTGCTGTAAGTAATTATATTTTTAATAGATAGAGCTTTGCAAGGAGCCCAGCACAGTTAGTACGTAGGGATGCCGATAACTTGTTGGTATAGATCGCCCACAAATCAAATGAAGGTGTTATCAACAAGATATAAGAGATCCAATGAACAAGGTCAGCCTTCGTGATAATATAATTATAAGCATCCCGCACGATAACACCTGCCGCAATCCCTGAGAGCCGCGTGCGTTGCCGTGGGCTTGGTCTGAGAAACACACCCGTGCAGGTGGTTGCGCACGTGAGGCCTACGTGCATCAGTACAGATGAGTAAGGAGGCTATCTAAACGAGCTTTCAAATCGTGCAAATCTAGTGTGGTATAGAGAGTGGTGAAATCATAGGTGGCTATTAAAAATTAAATTATAACATGCCTCCGTTGGGAGATCATGTAGCACATATTCCATGATGGATCCAGGTGGAGTGGAGGTAGCCGCGTAATCGAACTAACCAGTAACTCTAAGCTATCTAGTCTAGAAAAGCCTACTAACTACACTACTCATCAAAACGCCTCCTCCTCTTGGGGGGAGGCGGCTTGCCCACAGGGTCGGGCGTGTGAGCCTAGCTTGACAATCTTAGGTGGCTATGGGCATACATACTGTATACGTCCTGTCTCGGGACCGCGTCAAGCTGCTGGGCAGCCTGCTTCCCAGCTGCGAGGCTGATGTGGACCACGTACCGCATCTCCCTCGCCTGGCACGCTTTACGCCAATACCGGGCCCTGTGGCGCAAGCCCTTGGGCAAGATCGAGAAACAGGACCTAGCTGTTTAAGGTCCTCGTCCTTCCTGTTCTTACGTATGGGGCCGAAACGTGGACCCTCACCGCCAACCTGGCCCGCAAGCTGGACGGCGCGGTCACCAACATGCTGCGATCCATTTTCAGAGTAGGATATTCTGCTCATGTCCGCAATGAGGACCTCGGTACCTTGGCATGCCATATATCACCAGCGCAATTAAGCATGCAGCGGCGCCTGCAGGCTGCAGCTATAGTATAGGGCACCTAGCTCGCAACAACCAGGTAGCTAGACACGTACCTCACGTGGCCCCCCCGCGGGACTGCGCCCAGCTCAGCCTGGCCGGCACCTCCTGACGTACGTGGGCCGGGCCCCGTGATGTTAGACGCCGCAAGGCCCGCACCTTCAAAGAACAGCTAGTAGAGGACATGGGGGGCCTAGCTAGGCCTCTCCGTGATTTGGAAAAAGATTGTATGGACAAGGCCAAGTGGGCCCAGGTCATAGAGGACAACGAGCCCCCCCGGCCGTGGGGAAGCGCCCGCGTGTGCAAACATACGGGAAGCACGCCAGGCAGGTCCCATGCAATTAAAGGGTAGAGTTATTGTTGCTAGATTTTTTTGTAGATATTAGTTAGATGTTGTAGATAGTTGTTAAGTAGATAGATAGCTTAGACCGGTAGTAGGACTGTTTGCACCCATCCATCCATCCATCCATCCATCCATCCATCCATCCATCCATCCATCCATCCATCCATCCATCCATCCATCCATCCATCCATCCATCCATCCATCCATCCATCCATCCATCCATCCATCCATCCATCCATCCATCCATCCATCCATCCATCCATCCATCCATCCATCCATCCATATTCCATCCATCCATCCATCCATCCATCCATCCATCCATCCATCCATCCATCCATCCATCCATCCATCCATCCATCCATCCATCCATCCATCCATCCATCCATCCATCCATCCATCCATCCATCCATCCATCCATCCATCCATCCATCCATCCATCCATCCATCCATCCATCCATCCATCCATCCATCCATCCATCCATCCATCCATCCATCCATCCATCCATCCATCCATCCATCCATCCATCCATCCATCCATCCATCCATCCATCCATCCATCCATCCATCCATCCATCCATCCATCCATCCATCCATCCATCCATCCATCCATCCATCCATCCATCCATCCATCCATCCATCCATCCATCCATCCATCCATCCATCCATCCATCCATCCATCCATCCATCCATCCATCCATCCATCCATCCATCCATCCATCCATCCATCCATCCATCCATCCATCCATCCATCCATCGGGGTTTTAAATGCTCCGTGACTCCCCAACAACGGGAGCACGAGTCTATAGACAACAACGGGAGCACGAGTCTATAATACTCCGTCAGGTTTTTGGCACTTTCAGACCCCTAAAACTGCCAAAACTCATAACTCATAGACCACAACTCCAAATACCCCCAACCAATTAAGATGCTAGGAGTATCTACACTTCAAGGGCTTTCATAATATGCAATACTATCATGAGTCTAATGAGTACTTTGGATGATACCTTCAGTCAAAGTGAGCCAAAAGACGATCATTTTGTGCCAAGAAAAAGTATACCCCCCCCCCTTCTATGTACTGAGGGGAGGGTCAGAAACCTCAAACCCAACATTGGACAATTTAGTTGGATAGTCCAATGGTGCTTTCCTTTGGTCAAACTACCCGGATAGCCCATTCGACCTATATACCATGCCCGCGTTTACGTGTGTGTCTTGCGCGCGCGCAAACAGCCAACTATGCCATGCCATACAATGATGCAATATAATTGACCACAATAGACTTCCAAATATGCTGGAATACAAATATGAAGCCACCTGACACTCACTGAGCGGTATCCCCCCAAGAAATGCCACAAACTGTGCAACATAATGGCTAATACCCCTCCTTGAGCAGGCACTGGAAGGCAGTTGCAATTACCACTAATATATCCACTATCAGACATGTATGAACGTACGAGTTTCCATGCAACCAACACGAAAACGAATCGCCGTACCTGCCTCGATCACGACCTAGCCGGGTTCCGCTGGCCGACATGCTCATACGTCCCGGATTCTGATGCTAGTGGCACAGGCAGCCATAGCCGCTCTATCCCTGCATCCGTCATGATATAACCATGTTGATTTATCTATGCAAAGATGACGTCTAACGCGTCGACGTTCCCAGCAGATGGTGCGCAGCGGACTTCCGTAAAACAATGTAAGGCCCAGGCGGAAAGAAGCTACCAAGAAACCAAAAAGAAACCGGCGATACCAAACGGGACGTCTCGTCGATCTGATGGTGGCGACCAAGACAGAGATAATAACCACTGCGTATTTTCATAGTTCCGTGAATCTGATAATTCTTGACGAACCAACATAATGCATCATCGTTCAGGGGTCATCATCTGACCCTTTTCAAGCTGCGGAACCCAAAAATTTCCACCAAATGGAACGTTGACAGCCATATCTCGCTATGCGCGCGCGCAACGGTAAAAAATGCTAGCAAAAGTCACGTGATGCACAGCCTGGCAACGTGGTATTTAGGTGGCTATGGCGCAATTATCCCACCAACCTATGCATTTACGTTCACATTTCGTCTGTCCCGAGTTGCCTGCTGACGACTTACATCCGTACCCGATGGCGCGGCGCTCGCGTAACATTTTGCCACGTGGCGGGGGGTGCAAGTGTATCCAAATGGATACACTTGACGGAGTATATGGATTCATTAATAGGTATACGCTTCTCTGCTGCGCTGTTTTAGAACGGCTAAGGGCGGCAAGGCGTAGGCGTACTGGGGCTGAGTCTATGGCGATCCAACTACCAGCGTGGCGCATTCATACCCGGCATTCGACAACACCTTTACTACCCATTAGAAAATAATTACACGATTGAAGTAATTACAAATATCGTCTGCATCATGCCCCAAACATATATTCATTGAGAATGATAGATTACGGAGGTGAGATAGGCATGCAACATAAGGAAAAACCCGATAACTGGGAGAATAACCCTGAAGAAATTAATAGTAATCTGACACAGATGCATCCAAGGATCACGCCAGCGGCACAAGGTACAACTAACTATACATCACAAAACTACACGCAGCAACAGCGCTGCCGGCCCTCCATGCAGGCCTGGAAGGGATCTAGACCGCATGGGTCGCGACAAAGTCGGCCCGGGTGCGGCGGAATAACACATCAGCCACGGTGCGAGTGAGGGCGAGTGACAGGCGCTGCCGCCAATACGAGGACCACGTGCGGGCCGACCACGGGGCGGTCTGACCCTCGAGGTCGAGGCGGTCTTCACGGCGCTGGCAGCACTCGTGGAAAAACTCCGCTGTCTTGGGGCCCATGGCCCCGAACTCCTCAAGGACAAAGGGGATGACCCGGTGGGGCCCCACATTGCCGTAGGAGGCAAACTTGTCGCGCTCAGCCACAGTGGCAGCAGCGCCGGCATCCACAGCCGCCCGGAGGATGTGGCGACCGGAATTAAGCGGCCGAGCCACGGAGACATCGATGAGCAGGTGGCAACCCTGCCCGTCGTAGTCAAGCACGGTAATGTCGGGGCGGTGGTTGGGTGAGTAGAGGGCGGCCCCATCCGCGTCCTCGCACTTGATGGTGGAGTGGGGAAAGACCGACCGAACCATGGCACACACCACCCGGAGGAGAGCGGTATGGAGATAGAGGAACCAGTTCTGGTTCTGCTGGCCACCCATGCACGCGATGTAGTGCGTCCCAGTAGTATCCAGAGCAAGCCCGCAGCTGCCGCAGGACGCACCCGCCGTGATGAGAGGTTGCGGGGCAAAGAGCTGGTGGCGGAGAGCGATGGCGTAAAGGGCCGGAACCAGTGTGAACAAAGGGCTCATGGGGAGGGCGCGCAGGAATGCGGACCCCACGCTCCCCTCAAGGGAAACGGAGTGAAGCCAAGCCTTCCCCTGATCGTTCAAGCTCGCATGCAGACCCATCCAGTTGGCACAGTGTATATAGTATACCCGCGTAGGTCTTTTGTTGTTTTTCATGATCGACGCAGGCAGGGAAGACACTAGGACTGACGACAGTGGACACGCCGGGCGTGCCCCGGGGCAGGCGACGGTGGACGGCCTGAGCGGGGCGGACGAGGTCGCAAGCCTGCTGGATCCCGAGGTAAGAATCCTGCACAGCCTGCACAAAGGGGAAGGGGGATGGGGTGACCAAGTCGGGAATGGCGCTGACGGCGCTGGGGACCAACCGGCGGATCTCCGCCCTAGGTTGGCAAATACGGGTACGGGGTATAATACGCGGACCTAAAATACGCGTATTATACGTGGGGGGTGTAAAATACGCGGCGGTAAAATACGCGACCGTTTTTGTGGTCCAATTGTCAGTCACCCAATTAGCACGCTCCTTGATGATGGTCATGCAGTTATTGCAACTGAAATTTGGTGTATATATGCTTATTTATTAACATCTTCCATTAATTTATGCCCTGCAATCCTATCTGATTATGATTTGTTAAATGCTGGGGGGAGCAGACTGCAACGGGAACTGTAAGGAATCAATTAATTAGTTAATTGTAAGGAAAGCCATCCACTATATAATGCATGAGAGGACATAAGACACAAGGTCCAAGGACCTTGCTCTCAAGGATCCCACAACAAGCTCCATACACATACACACATGTGCACACACATTCATCAAATTTGACAAAATGCACAACAGCAGAGGACATAAGACACAAGGTCCAAGGACCTTGCTCTCAAGGATCCCACAACAAGCTCCATACACATACACACATGTGCACACACATTCATCATGCATTGACAAAATGCACAACAGCACCCCCGCTGCCATGGAGATTACTCCACGTTGGTCCATGCAATTATTCAAGCCAGCACGGCCATGCTTTCATAACGGCAGCGCATGCAGCCCTTGTTCTCACTATACTATTGCTAGTAACTTGTGAGTTATAACTTCATGTCCCATCCATCACATGGGTCCATGCAACCATCGGCCATCACCCACTAGCTGCCATCACATACTACACCGGCTGAAGATGGTATAAGTATTTTCGGGTACCATCTGCTTGAAAGAGGCGCTCTCAGCCGCATTGAAGGCAATGCCGTTCTCGATAAAAAATTCGGCAGCCAGCAGCTGGATACCTTGTTCGTCGACGGGAACCAGCCATTTGGTGATGCTCAGCTGGCCTTGATGCTTGCTGGGAACCGACGACAAGTCAGCCGGCGCAGCCCCTCCCATCTCCGCCATTGCCCTGTTCAAAGTGTGCACCTTCTTGGCGTCTGACTTCTGCAACTTGTTGTTAGCAATCCTGAGAAACCTGTTCCGGATATTCGGTGGAATTTTGTCGCAGGGTAACACCCCTTCCCCTGCGATTCCGGCAAAGTGTGCACGGACTCGGAATACGCTTATTGGCCCCGCCTTGTAGGAGAAGTTCTTGTTGCAAAATGAGCAGAACATCCTCGACACATACTGCGTTGTGTTACTAACAGCATCCGTGACTGCTTCTTTCTTCTCGACAACGAAATCCCATTCAGGCCCTTTCTTCGGCATGGCTGCAAATCGAAAATGGCTGCACACTATCGCACAGTCGCACTGGCCTCGTCCTCGCTATATTGCATTACACCGTCAGTAGCACAGCTGGCATTTGCTGTCATTATGCGTGATGTACCTAGTCCTAGCTGTCTCCTACCGGCCAAAGATTTTGCAAGGCTTGCGCTTTATGGAAAGAACTGTACGCATCTACTTCTAGTAGTAAAAATCTCAAATGTGCAGTGAACGCGCCGCGCCCAGAACCTGGGCACCGCGCCAGTGCCCGCTGCCCGCTGGTACCCCCGAAAAATTCTAAGTCCAAACCGCGTATTCTGAAGTAAAGTACGCGTACATACGGCGGAGGCCTTCAGTGTACGTTTTCCCGTACTTCTGCGGCTCCGTACGGCGTACTGACCAACCCGGTCTCCGCCCAGGCCTGAGCAACAGAGCCAAGGAAGGCGGCGGGGGCGAGGCGGGCGGCGCGGGTGAGCCCACACCCGCCCATGCGGCAGGGGAGGGTGGCCAAGCGCATGGAGTGAGCTGGCAGGCTAGGGCCGGGGAGGAGCACCTGCAATGCGGCCTGAATGCGCTCGTCATGGCCTTCCGCGGCAAGCCGCACCAAGTGGGGGGGAGCGCCACGGAGCCAGTGAACTGCACCCGCGGGTGGGCGCAAAACCACAGGAGGAGCCCTTTGGTCTGGGGGTCCTTGAGGCGCGCCCAAGTCTCGAGGACATAGGTGCGCTGTTCCACGGTGGCCCGGAGCTCCTCTTCGACGTAGTCAGGGTCACCCACAGGGACGCCCAGGCACGAGAAACCACGCGCCCGCGCCAATGCCCCCGGGATAGCCGCGGGGAAGCCAGAGCAGTCCCCCTGGGGCGAAAAGACGGCACACTTGGGGAGGGTGAGCCGAAGGTTGATGGCCGCCATGGCCACTTCAAGGGCAGCCAGGGCGGCAACCACAGCGTCGGCCGGGCCAAGGGCATGGATATCGTCCATATAGGCGAGGAGCACGACATCCGGGTGCGCAGCGTGGACACCTTGGAGAGCCTTGTGCAGCGGGGCAGACAGGTAAAAGGGGCCGAGGGGGTCACCTTGCTGGGTTCCCGTGCGGGAAGCGATGTCGGCGAACGTCCCATCCTCCATGAGGAAGGAGAGTTGAGTGGGTTCGCCGTAGCAGGCTGCTGTCCACGCAAGAAGGTCAGGGAACGCCTCGCCGACGGCCTCAAAGATGCTAGCCTTGGTGACAGCATTGAACGCATTGTGGCAATCCACCTTCAGCGCCACATGGGTCGGATGCGTCTCGAGGTAGGCCTGAACTGTGTGCACGATGATGTCGCTGCCCCCTTTGGTGGCGACGCCAAGCTGGGCCGCGACGGACTCCTCAGTATCACTCCGGTTGGGGCAGAAGTAGGCGCGAAACTCGGGGGCCTTTTGGCGACAAATGACCTTACTCACCAGCTTGCGTAGGACCTCGCCGCAAGCAATGGGACGAACGCGGCCAGCAGGCGGGGGGACGTCGTCTTTCAGGAGGGCAATGAGGCGTGCCCCAGCCAGCCAAGGGCGCGCCGCGGGGGCCAGGGACCCCGCGGCCAAGTCGGCGGCAGCCTCAAAGAGTGCGGTCGCCCCGCCATGGCCCGCCATCACGGAGAGGTGCTCGTAGCGCCAGCCTGAGGGGCCGGTGGAGGAGGCGTTCGGCAGATCCTTCAGCACAGCCGTGAAGATGTCCAGGTCCAGGACAATAGGCGGGGGCGGGGGGGTGGCCGGGGCGGGCACCGCAAAGGCCGGTTCGTCGGGGTGAAGGTCGCGCAAAGCCTGCAGGGTCGGGGGAGTGGAGGGAGCCAACGCGGTCAGTTCAAGCTTTTGCATGGCCCGGCTCAATTCACCTACCTTCACCAACCGCATGACGTCAGCTTCCACCCGGGCAAAGGAGGCGGCCCCCGACACCCGGGTGGAGGCCGGAGGCTGCAGCGCCCACAGCCCTTCCCAATCCCCGAGGAGGAACCGCCGGCAGCGAGCGATGACCGCACCCTGTACGCCACGCACGCCCCGCTCCAACGGCGCTAAGAGGAGCCGGGGGGTGACGAGAAACAGCTTGTGGCCGAGTTCGTCGAGAGGGTGACTATGCATCCGGGCCAGGGAAAGCAGGGCGCAGCGCGTAAACAAGCTCCGGGCGCGGTGAGGGACGTCCGGGAGCGTCATGCAAGGGTTGCGCGCACAGGCGGCAAAAGGGAGCGTGGCCAGGAATGCCCAGCCTGCCGAGAGGTCCCCCGGATCGCTCGTACCCTGCGATGCCGGTGGAGGGGCAGGGGCCGACCGAGGGGCCGCCCCGGACCGGGAGGCCGGTGCGGCCGCCGGGCCGCCGGGCAGGCCGTTCTGGGGGGTTTGGCGGCGGCACTGCCGCTCATGCTGGTACCGCCCGTGGATCGAAAAAATCCGCTGGCAATGGGCTGCCGGGCAGCGGTAGCAGTCCATGGCGCGCATGGCGGCCTCCGTGATGTGGGGGTGGGAAGCCCGAATGTGCACCAGCAACGAATTCCGGTTGGGCAGGCGCGCGCCACACGGGTCACCAAGGGGACCATCGACTTGGCAATAATGGAAGCCATCTGAGGGGGTGCGCCCACCCGGTTGGGCCGGCCCGGGTCGAGAGGGGGAGGGGTCGGGAGCACCCTCAGCCAGAGGAACTACAGCTGCAGCGGAACCCAGGGCGGGGCCGGCCGCCGGGCGGTCAGCAGGGCTCGTGGCAGCCGAGGACAAGACCGGCGCGGGGACGGCCCCCACGGCCGGGAGGGGGGCGCTGGAGGAGGCAGCCAAGCCGGCGCGCGACCCACGACCACGCACAGGGGAGGCAGGTGTCGGGGCAGGCGCGTGGGACTGGCGGCGCACGGACACGGGCGAGGGCCCCAGCGGGAGAACGCCAGGAGGCAAGGGGGAAAGGACCGCGGCCCGGCAAAGGGGGCAGGTGGCGGAGGTCGCGTGCAAGCTCGTGGCGATGCAAGCTTGATGGAAGACGTGGCCGCAAGCAGGGAGGCGGCAGAGACCGTCACCAGGGCGAGGCAGGTCCAAGCAGATGGGGCAGGAGGGGCCGCTGGCAGTGACATCCACCAAGTGGGCCGGCCCGTAGTGGGCGGGCGCCGCGTCCCACCCCAGCTCCCAGCTCGGCAGTCGGGCGATCTCATCGGCGGAGAGAAGACGGCGGCGCGGACCAGCAGGGTGCCAGACATGGGGGATGCCCGCAAGCTCGAGCACATCGTGCAAGATGGCGGGCACGGCCGCACCCGCGCTCAGCTCAAGAACACGCCCCCCCCCGCATCGTACAGAACCAGGTCGCCGGCGTGCACGGTGACAGGAGCCCCGAAGTCAACGCGCAGGCGGGCGGCTTGCGCTGGGGTGACCGCCGTAGTCAAGCGCCCGTGGGCCTGCGCAACAAGGCCGGCCGAGCCGGGCCCGGCAGAGGCAAGAAACGTGTGCAGCTGAGGGCGATCGAGCAAGGCGTGGTCGGTGGCCCCCCCAGCGAGATATGTCGCACGGGCGGCCTGCTGGGCCTGCACGGCAAGCCCTGTAGCAAAGAGCACCACCGCCTGCGCCACTTGAGCGTCCAGATTCAGGAGCCATTCTTGGCGCACCGCGGGCAGGTGCCAAGGCAGGCGGCCGCCGGCATGGTAGTCCTCGAGGACAAACCCCCAAAGCGTGGAGGCAAGGACAGGGGGGGAGGCTGCCTGCAGCATGTGCCGGACACGAACCACAAGGGCACTAAATTCAGGGGGCCGTGGGAGCGTAGGAAACGCCGCGTGCAAGCCGACAGCGTCCAACAGCAAGGGGCAATACAGCCAAGAGAACGTGGCGTGCCGGAGCGCGCTGACGCCCGCAATGTTGGTGGGGGGCCAAACGGAGAAGTCGTGGGACCCAAGCGCGGCCGACCAGGGGCCCACCACAGGAGTCGCCGCAGGGTGTCCCACAGCCTCAGGGAGGAGAGCCGCCAGGGACCCCTCAAGCACAGGAGGACGCAGGTCAGTGGCCACCGCCGTGCTGGCCGGAGGTGGATCCCCAGAGCTAGGCGGGGCAGGGCCAGGGGACCCCGCGGAGGGGCCGGACGTGACGGCGCGGGGAGAGCGGGAGCACGGTGTGGAACCCTCCACGAGGTCCGCAAGGCCCAGGAGAGGGTCCAGCGAGGGGCTGCGGGAGGGGGCGCGGGCCGAATGGGATCCCGGGGTCGACACGGCCGCGCGTCGGGAGCCTAGGGACGGCCGAGGCGGGGCCACGCAATGAGGGCACGCCCAAGGACCCGGGGGAGGCAGCCGGAAGAGGGGCGGGACCAAGCAGCGCGTGTGCCAGCCGCATTGGCACGAATCACACACAAGGAGACGGGGGGCATCCTCACCACTGTGGCAGACCTCGCACACAAGCGAGAGTGGCACAGGGGCGCCACGACCGCCGTCGTCCAGGTCGCCCATCTCCTGCAGGTGCGCCGCGATGCGTAAGGACCGACGCGGCGCAGGGGCGCCACTAGGCAGCGCATCCCGCGCCCGGGAGGTGCGGCGTCGTGAAGGAGGCATGGGGGAGGTGCGTAAAACAACGGAACCGGAAGCGCGGGGGGAGAGCGAGATGCGGACGCGGGGGGTTTGGGGGGCGTGCCCCCCAAGCGGGGGGTTTGGGGGGCGGCAGCCCCCCAACGCGGGGCGGCCGCGGTGCCGCACCTCGGCGCAGGTTTTTTCAGCTGTGCATGGAGAAAAAAACGTGTCTCAATCCAGGAACCCCCGTCGGTTCATCATGTCAGCCTAGAAAACTGGAGCGGTGGAGCCACAACTAACGGGAAAGCCGCATTCAAATTCGCCTAGCCCACGGGTCACAATTGGCCGACAGGTAGATGCAGCCAGCCCCGGGCGTGTCGCAGACAGTAATCACTACGTAGGCCGCGGTGCCGCACCTCGGCGCAGGTTTTTTCAGCTGTGCATGGAGAAAAAAACGTGTCTCAATCCAGGAACCCCCGTCGGTTCATCATGTCAGCCTAGAAAACTGGAGCGGTGGAGCCACAACTAACGGGAAAGCCGCATTCAAATTCGCCTAGCCCACGGGTCACAATTGGCCGACAGGTAGATGCAGCCAGCCCCGGGCGTGTCGCAGACAGTAATCACTACGTAGGCCGCGGTGCCGCACCTCGGCGCAGGTTTTTTCAGCTGTGCATGGAGAAAAAAACGTGTCTCAATCCAGGAACCCCCGTCGGTTCATCATGTCAGCCTAGAAAACTGGAGCGGTGGAGCCACAACTAACGGGAAAGCCGCATTCAAATTCGCCTAGCCCACGGGTCACAATTGGCCGACAGGTAGATGCAGCCAGCCCCGGGCGTGTCGCAGACAGTAATCACTACGTAGGCCGCGGTGCCGCACCTCGGCGCAGGTTTTTTCAGCTGTGCATGGAGAAAAAAACGTGTCTCAATCCAGGAACCCCCGTCGGTTCATCATGTCAGCCTAGAAAACTGGAGCGGTGGAGCCACAACTAACGGGAAAGCCGCATTCAAATTCGCCTAGCCCACGGGTCACAATTGGCCGACAGGTAGATGCAGCCAGCCCCGGGCGTGTCGCAGACAGTAATCACTACGTAGGCCGCGGTGCCGCACCTCGGCGCAGGTTTTTTCAGCTGTGCATGGAGAAAAAAACGTGTCTCAATCCAGGAACCCCCGTCGGTTCATCATGTCAGCCTAGAAAACTGGAGCGGTGGAGCCACAACTAACGGGAAAGCCGCATTCAAATTCGCCTAGCCCACGGGTCACAATTGGCCGACAGGTAGATGCAGCCAGCCCCGGGCGTGTCGCAGACAGTAATCACTACGTAGGCCGCGGTGCCGCACCTCGGCGCAGGTTTTTTCAGCTGTGCATGGAGAAAAAAACGTGTCTCAATCCAGGAACCCCCGTCGGTTCATCATGTCAGCCTAGAAAACTGGAGCGGTGGAGCCACAACTAACGGGAAAGCCGCATTCAAATTCGCCTAGCCCACGGGTCACAATTGGCCGACAGGTAGATGCAGCCAGCCCCGGGCGTGTCGCAGACAGTAATCACTACGTAGGCCGCGGTGCCGCACCTCGGCGCAGGTTTTTTCAGCTGTGCATGGAGAAAAAAACGTGTCTCAATCCAGGAACCCCCGTCGGTTCATCATGTCAGCCTAGAAAACTGGAGCGGTGGAGCCACAACTAACGGGAAAGCCGCATTCAAATTCGCCTAGCCCACGGGTCACAATTGGCCGACAGGTAGATGCAGCCAGCCCCGGGCGTGTCGCAGACAGTAATCACTACAAACATATATATTAAAAATATAATTACTTACAGCAGAGTGAAATCACTCAAACCAAAGCAAACGCCCAGCTATAAACCTATATACAGAGCCATGTCAAAGCTCTATACTACGAAGTACGATAAGACCAATGGAAACGCCTAACGGGAGGAACCTAATAGCCCTGCTGCACCGCAAAATCAGCCCGCGTACGGCGGAGCATGATGTCCGCCATGGCCCGAGTCAGCGCCACCGACAAGCGCTGACGCCAATATGACGTCCAGGTCCGCGCCGACCATGGGGCCCGCTGGCCCTCCAGGTCCAGCCGGTCCTCCCGGAGCCGGCAACACTCCTTGAAACATATATATGGTCGGCAACACCAGAAAACCTACGCGGGTATTCTGCACACGGCTGATTGGATTGCTCTTTTCGCGGACCTCAACGCCCAGGGACGTGCGTGGCTGTTCTCGCTTTCCTTGCGGAGTGTGGGCTCGGCGTACCTTCGTGCTCTTCCCATGGCCCCCCCATTCGCCTTGGCTCCCAGCCACTACTCGGTGGCGCTCCGGCACCAGCTATTTGCCCCGCAGCCTCTTGTTCCGGCCGGGCGGCCTTGTGGTAGCTGTGGGCAGCCGCTGGATCCCACGGGGACTCACTACCTTGCCTGCATGGGGGGCCAACAGAATCAGAATTGGTATTTGTATTTGCACACTGTCCTCCTGACGGTGGTGCTCGCCATGATTCGGTCGGTTTTCCCCCACGCGAACATCCGGTCCGAGGATGCGGATGGCGCTGCCTTCTATTCCCCAACCACCGGCCTGACATCGTGGTGCTGGACTTTGAGGGGGGTGGCCGGCATCTGCTTATTGACGTTTCGGTGGCGCGGCCCTTGGCTCTTAGCCACGTGGCTGGGGCCTCCCTCACGGCAGGTTACACGGCGGACCGGGCGGAGCGGGCCAAGCTCCTGGCCTACGGCGACGTCGGGCACCATCGTGTGGTGCCCTTTGTCCTGGAGGAGTTTGGGGCCATGGGGCCCCTGACCTCCGCCTTCTTCAAGGAGTGTTGCCGGCTCCGGGAGGACCGGCTGGACCTGGAGGGCCAGCGGGCCCCATGGTCGGCGCGGACCTGGACGTCATATTGGCGTCAGCGCTTGTCGGTGGCGCTGACTCGGGCCATGGCGGACATCATGCTCCGCCGTACGCGGGCTGATTTTGCGGTGCAGCAGGGCTATTAGGTTCCTCCCGTTAGGCGTTTCCATTGGTCTTATCGTAGTATAGAGCTTTGACATGGCTCTGTATATAGGTTTATAGCTGGGCGTTTGCTTTGGTTTGAGTGATTTCACTCTGCTGTAAGTAATTATATTTTTAATATATATGGTCCCTAGATAACGGCAGGCTCGAGCTACCATGGTCCGGAACTCCGGATTCTCCCAAATTCTGGCCTGCGCTGGTTGTCTCCTTGATATTAATTAATTAATTAATTAATTAAACACGTGCTCCCGTTGGGGAGTCACGGAGCACTGAAGTGCTTTTAATCCCTGTGTGTGCACTACAGGAGAAAGGGCAGAGACCCCCAGTCTCCTTCATGCCAAAGGCATGCCACAGCTGCAATCGGGCGCGGCTAGCTAAAAGGACAGGCTAACGATCCGGCAAACTGTGGGTGCAATAAGACCCATGTAAGCGGGGCATAACAAGTATAGCGTGGGCTCCTTGATATATCGTCACTTTAGAGGGGGATATAAATAATCCTCATCTGAGCTAGCTGTCCTCTACTGTAATGGCAGACGAGGCCGCGGTACGTAGTGTAGCGGCTATCCTCAGGGGCAATAACCTGAAACCTCCACCTGCGAGCTTCTACCCTGCATTATATAGCAATATGGGCCGGCGGGGGCCATGGGGATAAACTATAAAACAGGAGCATGCCCCTCAGGAAGGTGCTTATCGCAGACGGCAGCCCATTAATTTCTCCTTGTCTAGATATCATGCGGGTGCGGAGTACAGATAATCCCAGAAGCCCTGCATGCATATCCATTGCATTGCTCAAGCATTTGTGTCACATATAGGGCCGGGTCGCGCCCTGTCGGTGCGGGGCGCGCGCATGTGGGTTGTGAAGGGACAAGGGGACGCTGCCATAGGATAATAAGGTGTCTACCTGGTTGGCCAGCCAGTCCTAAGCCCGCCCGTGCGCAGCCTGGGCCTAATCACATCAGTATTCACTTGGTCTGCGCGGGCAATTAGATGGCCGGAGGCGGCGGTGTCGGATTATATGGGTGACAAGAGGGAGCTCGCAGTAGAGCTTCACGGGTGCCGCGCACTTGGCAGCGGACGCTGAGGATGTGACGGAGCGTTTGAGTGACTGTGACGTCAGTCAAGCTGCTTGCTCAGTGCCTGTACGTCCATGCAGCGGGTCCACGCCTCGCAGCCGTAAAGGAGGATGCTGAGGACAAGGGCCTTACTGAACAGAATGCGCTTGCGCCGCTCACTCAGGTAGCGACATGTCCCTAGAACCTGTGGAGGCGCGGCGGAGGGTCGCTCAGGCCTGGCCAATCTCGGCGAGTGTTGATGTCGTCGGTCGTGGAGGGGAGCGGCCAGCTGCATGCCAAGGAGCTTGATCGAAGCGAGTCGCTGGGGGGACGGGGCCTGCCGTCCAGCAGGAGGAGGGTACGGGTGGGGTGGTCCCATGCAGCGGGGAATTGCCGATTGCCATATGACCTCGATTCGCCGTGGCTGATCGATCACGCGCAGTCATGCACCGCTAACGCGCGGCACACTGCAACCATGCAGCCATAGCCTTAGCTTAGCCCTTGTACATGCAGACAGCCATGCTACGTCCCGGCTATGCTTAGCTTACCTGCCCACGCTCCTTGTTATGATATGCTCACACGGGTCTTATTGCACCCACAGAACTTGCCGGATCGTCTGAGGTGAGTGGAGACCCAGGCCTTCACCGGCCGTGTTGAGCGTCGTGTTCAGCGAGGTCAGCTTCTCGGCCAACGGCCAGGTCACGTGCTCCTCCATCACTGCTCGGATGTCATCCTTGCAAAGGAGGGAGGGAGCCGATGTGGCAGCTGGGCTTTTGGAGGAAACCTCGCTTGGCTTTTGGACAGTGTAAAATCATACGCCGTATTATACGCCGTATCGCGCGTATTATACGCGATACGCGGGCAGCGCGTACGAAAACGGGGTACTTTCGTACGCGCCGCGTATTTTTAGGGTATTTCTTGCGTATCGCGTATTTTTTTGCGTATTTTTTGCGTATTTTTGGCTCTGGCATCAGTTTACAGCTCGGGTGAAGCGGAAGTTTCTAGACTAGGCTGCGGCGCGCCGAGTAGTAGAAACAAGTGAGCAGCAAGGTGCCACTTGGCCAAGATCAATGCATATGGCTGCGTGTATTGGCAGGACAGGAAGGCACCGTTCTAGAAGACAAAATGTGCCAAGATAATTCGTCTGCCAGCAAGATCGCGGTGGTCACCTATCGTAGCATATCAACAGGCGCCATGGCTACGGAGAGTGAGGAGATGGACCATGATGATGATGGGGCCGACGAGTTACAGGCTGATTCTGAGGATGTTTGGACATATGTTAGCAAAGAGCGTGTCTTCAAGGATATGGGCAGCAGACAAATATTGCACGGCTGGGTGGCTCAAGTCCCTCAGACGCAAAAGGATGACTGATGAGAACCTAAACAAGATGGTCTATGTCTGCCACAACCTGCGTGCCCTGAACAAGATCAAGGCTCATCTTGCGTATGATGACTAAAGGACCCTTGCCCGACATGCGGTGACGGTTATTGCAGCTGTTTCGTGATGTGAAGCACGTACGATGCACTAGTGCCTTATTAGGCCATGCAGGTCAATGCAGCCAGTCAGTGGCCACCTTACCACATGTGATCAGTTTTCACGGAAGTGCCAGCAATTAATAGGGTATGCAGGTTGCATGAATGACTTTGTTAGCCTGCATGCCAGCCATAAAGCCTTTTGTATCCTTGCTTCATGCAGAACCATTAGTAATGGCCGGCCTACGATGAGTAGGCAACGTGTCTTATTTCTGGCAAAATGTCTTATTCAGTACCCCTAGTTGAATATAAACTTGACGTTTTGTCGTGCTTTTATTGAGTAACTATTCATTAGGGACAGCGCTTGTTGTTCTAGGTAGTGACGACATTGGCAAGGCCATGCATGTGATAATGTGGCATATAAAGCCAAACTTGCATGTGATGCTGGAGAACATGTTGGGTTGGTCAGATTGATGAATGATCATCAAAACCATGCAAAAACAGACTTTCGAGGTTAGCGTACGATTAGTTAGCGTATAATACACCGTATGAAGCGTATTATACATTATACACCTGGGCCGCGTACGATATAGCGTATTGCGTATGATTTTACACTGCTTTTGGAGTCGTCATAATTAATAGCTGCTTGTCACGTGCGTAATGTTCATGTCAATACTGCGTTGCAGCCGTAACCGATTATACTGGCGGGTGCGTTTAAAAAAGGCGCATCGAATGCAAGTGGTCTGACCGAATTAATGGGGCTCAGACGCAAAAGATCTGAACTTAACTCCGTCAGCCATACCGCCGTCAGCCATTTTCATCAAGCGCATACATACAGGTTGCATGCCCATGCATGACAGGTAGTGGGTCCCAGTGGGGTCCATGGCCTGCCCGCACCACAGGGCCGCCCTGCAGGAACAAGAGGTCGCGGGGCAAACAGTTGGTGTCGCAGCGCCACCGGATAGTGACTGGACATATATACGTTAAAAAGTATAATTACTTTACTAGAAGGAGAAAGGGGGTGTCTGCCCTTTCTTCTTGCATGTTGTGCACATCATACAGGGATTTTAAAAGCACTCCGGACGGTGCTCCGTAACTCCCCAATGGGAGCACGAGTTTAATTAATTAATTTGAGGCTGATCGGTCATAAGCCCACCACCCACGCTTCCAGTGACAAGCTATCTAGCCATGGATAGTTGGGCGGACTTCGGGGTCTCCACGAGCGTCGCGCGTGTCATCAGCGCGTAGATCAGATCGCCCAGTTGGTAGCTAGGGTGGGTCAACCCCACCGTAGCTATAGCGAGTAACTACTTCGTGATCTCGATCCCCGGAGGGCGCCCCTCCACCTGTCCAAAGTGAGTTTGTGCACGTCTCATAATAATATAGTTAGTTAGACTCGTGCTCCCGTTGGGATCGAGTCACGGAGCATCAGTAACCCCGAGGAATGGATGGATGGATGGGTGCAAACAGTCCTACCGGTCTAATCTATCTATATCAGCTACCTACAACATCTATCTAAACAACATCACTAACAACAACATCTATCTAAACATGCAACATCACGCTACCCTAGGGGAGCTGTCTGGCGTGTCTCCCGCGGGTTTGCACACGCGGACGCTTCCCCACGGGGGGGGGCTCGCTGTCCTCTATGACCTACTGCTGGGCCCATGCACTTGACAAGCTTGTCCATCATCTTCTTCCAAATCAGGGAGAGGCCTAGGCCCCCAATGTCCTCTAGTAGCTGTTCTTTGTTGAAGGTGCGGGCCTTGCGGCGTCTAACATCACGGGGCCCGGCCCACGTCAGGAGGTGCCGGCCAGGCTGAGCTGAGCGCAGTCCCGCGGGAGGGCCACGTGAGGTGTCTACCTGGTTGGTGCGAGCTAGGTGCCCTACGAGCTGCAGGCGCCGCTGCTTAATGGTGCTGGTGATATATGGCATGCCCAGGTACAGGTCCTCATTGCGGACATGAGCAGCATATCCTACTCTGAAAATGGATCGCAGCATGTTGGTGACCGCGCCGTCCAGCTTGCGGGCCAGGTTGGCGGTGAGGGTCCACGTCTCGGCCCCATACGTGAGAACAGGAAGGACGAGGACCTTAAACAGCTATAGGTCCTGTTTCTCGATCTTGCCCAGGGGCTTGCGCCACAGGGCCCGGTATTCAATGGCGTAAAGCGTGCCAGGCGAGGGAGATGCGGTGGTCCACATCAGCCTCGCAGCTGGGAAGCAGGCTGCCCAGCAGCTTGACGCGGTCCCTATACAGGACTCGAGAGCCGTCAAGGAGATAGAGGGGTGGCGGTGAGTGGGTGAGCCCAACCGCCAGGGCCTCTATCTGCTTGCTGACCTCAATTAAGCCCCACTGCACGGGCTTCGATAGCCAGGCAGTCAAGCCATGTCTGCACGTGCCCAGTGTCCTCGAAGAGGGTGGTGTCGTCTGCATAGATGATGTCCGCCAGCCGAATCTCCGTTTCTGCTCCGCCATATGCCAGAAGCACTTGGCTAGCAACGTCCTGCACCCCTGGTTCCCTACCCACGATGCGGGCAAATCGCTTGCGCGCCTGAATCATTACGTATTCGACCACAATAATGAACAGCTAGGGCGACAGCATGCAGCCCTGCCACACCCCCTTCTGTGAAGGGCATGGTGGCGTGGTCCCGTAAGAAGTGCGCACCGAAGTGGTGGACCCTTCATACAGCTAGGTTGCGGATGACAGCAATAAGGGGGCGGGGGATCCGGAACAGCTCGAGGATGTCCCAAAGCGCAGGCCAGAAAACCGAATCGAAGGCTTTGATGAAGTCCACCAGCACTTGCGCGCGCCGGGCACCGGCGCGGCGCGACCCGGACCTATGTGACACAACTGCTTGAAGAATCATGCAGGGCTTCTGGGACTATCCGTACTCCGCGCCCGCATGATTGACAAGGAGAAATGGGCTGCCATCTGCGATAAGCACCTTCCTGAGGGGTATGCTCCTGTTTTCTCCCCACGGGCCCGCGGCCCGTTGCTAGCCAGGGTAGAAGTCCGCAGGTGGAGGTTATTGGTCCTGAGGATAGCCGCTACACTACCGCCTCGTCTGCCATTACAGTAGAGGACAGCTCGGATGAGGATTACATCCCCATCTAGTGCTTAATGGTTGGGGGATGATGCAGACGATATTTGTTTGAACTTTTGTGTGATTATTTTTCTAATGAGATTAGCATAGTACTCCGTGGCATGCCTTTGCGAATGACACGCAAGTACTTACTTACTTACTTACTTACCAGCACGAGGCGCAAAGGGGACTCACCACTGAGGCTGAAGGCGTTGCAGTTCCTCCACAAGTCGGCGAGTAGCGAAGAGCGCCTGTACTGTGTTGCGACCTGAACGGAAGCTGTGCTGAGTCTTGCTGAGGTGACAGTCCAGGGCCGTGCGCAGGCGGTTCAGGATGCTCATAATTTAGTCCACCATAATGATGAATAGATAGATAACTAATATCAACCAATCTTATATTGTCGTCAGAAAGCAACAAACGTGAAAACGCTAGCTGCCCAAATATGAGATTCCGCGGAACACAGAAAGTAAGAAAGCCCAGAAGCTACCAGCAAGGAATCGAACACAGGACATTTGCCACAATACCTAGTCACGTGCACCGCTCATTACACACAGTACCCGACCAGCCATAGCCTTGGCTTAGTCCTTGTACGGCCATGCTACGTCCTGGCTATGCTCAGATTACTTGCCCACGCTCCTTGTTATGATATGCTCACATGGGTCTTATTGCACCCACAGATCTTGCCGGATCGTTTACCGAGTCCGATTGCAGCGCTGTGGCATGCCTTTGGCATGAAGGAGAAAGGGGGTCTCTGCCCTTTCTTCCTGTTGTGCACACACAGGGATTAACAGCACTTCGGAGCTCCGTGACTCCCCAACGGGAGCACAAGTTTAATTAATTCATTCATTAATAGGACCTTTGGCATGATTTCGTGGCTGTGTGAGTCTCCTGATCCGAAGGCATCTCACTTAACGTTTCGAAACAGCCCAACTGCGAAAAGCCTCTTTACCGGAGAGGGGTGCCAATATGTCCGATATATTGCTGAATCTAAGTAAGTAAGTAGGTAAGTAAGTAAGTAAGTAAGTAAGTAAGTAAGTAAGTAAGTAAGTAAGTAAGTAAGTAAGTAAGTAAGTAAGTAAGTAAGTAAGTAAGTAAGTAAGTAAGTAAGTAAGTAAGTAAGTAAGTAAGTAAGTAAGTAAGTAAGTAAGTAAGTAAGTACTTGCGTGTCATGCGCAAAGGCATGCCACGGAGTACTATGCTAATCTCATTAGAAAAATAATTACACAAAAGTTTAAACAAATATCGTCTGCATCATCCCCCAACCGTTAAGCACTATAGATGGGGATATAATCCTCATCCGAGCTGTCCTCTACTGTAATGGCAGACGAGGCGGTAGTGTAGCGGCTATCCTCTGAATCTATAGAAGATGACTCATCACTAGACCTACGCACGGACCGACGCAATATTCTAGTATCGCAGAAGTAGGCAGGTTGACTGTTCATTGTGTAATATTTGTCTGTTTTATATATAAAAAAATTCTATTGACGGTTCTTTATTAGCATAGTACTCTGTGGCATGCCTAATGCGCATGACATGCAAGTACTGATACAGTCATTCACGCCTTAAGTTGGTTCGCTTAAGTTGTGTTCACGCCTAAAGTTGGGTCGCAGTTGGCTGCATGGTGAACCCAACTTAAGGAGTGAATGGGGGTCCCAAGTTATGGTTACTTCACGCCTTAGTTAGTTTGGTTCACGCCTTATGTTGGGTTGACCCCCCAAAACCCACTAACCCATCCCCGCCCGTGAATAACTGTACTTACTCTACTCTTACACAGGGTTGGAACATCATGCGTCCAAGGATAGTTGTCTCACGTCCTAATACATGGATCCTGGAGTCCAACCTAACACAGGCACATAAAGTACTTCAAGAACAACAGTAGAACAAAACTATACTCGACCCCACACCAAAACACACAGCAACTAAAGCAGAAAATCGAAATCAGATGGTACGCCGTACGGTACCAGCCCCTCAACGGTGCACAGCAGCCAACCTTCGGAACGAAGGTAGGGAACACCACCAGACATGGTAACCCCCAGGCAAAGCCCCTTTAGAAAAAATAAAAATCTCCGTGCAACAGGAGCCTATCTGCCATCCTCACCATTTAGAAAAAAAACAAGTTTAACAGCCTTGATCGTGTTCGGTTTATCTTTGGCCCATGCAGTCCCACCTCAACCCATCTCAGCCCACTTTGGCCCATCGGCGGCCAACTGGTTGGCCCACATCATCCCATCAAAGCCCGCCTCATGCAACCATCGGCCCACTTGGCCCACCTTGGTCCATCATTGGCCCAACTTGGCCCGTTTTGCTCGACTCCACACATAGGAAGCAGGTGCGGCAAAGTCCTTGGGCATCCTCACAAAGGGGCAGACTTGCTGTCTCGTAAAGTAGTTGGACACGCGTCGTGGGCGCATTGGCCGCCACGATTCTCAAGTGAAAAGATGCAGTGTGGAGAGTGAAAAAGCCTGAAAGAGCTGCCTGTCAGGAAGGAAAAAGCAGTATCCTCCCCAAAACCTTTGGGCCCCCGTTCATGCCCGCATTGAAAGGGGCGATGTTCACGTGGGGCGATGGGTTAGGGGGGTGCAAGAAACCCCATGTTTGCGCCAGCGGTGTTGTTTTTGTCGCCCCCCAGTTCAGGTAAAATCTGCAAGCGCATGGCCCGTGCCACGTCACCAGGGGAGCAAAAATGTCCCCAAGCACAACCCTACTGGGCTGGACCCTGCCGCGCGTCATCCAGTCAGGGTGTGCGCCAGCCCCCACAGAGGCGCTGCCCAGGCTTGCGTCGTCAAGTGCGCGCTAGTTTAAGACATCAGAAAAGGAACCGCTCATTCCCACGGGTTCCGCCACAATCCTTCCCGCCATCACAAAGTCCCGCCATGTCAGCATGTTAGCATGGCTTCGCGCATGTGCCAAACTTTGTCTTACTGTCCGAGTTGTTCAGATGACCGGCAACCCCTGGTGTTGCGGTGGCAACACCAGGTCACCGGTCATGACAGGGGCCTTGGCCTTGTTGCGTGGCGCGTCGCGTGGACATAACTTAACTTATCAAAATGCCCACTGGGCGCAAACCTGATGGCTTCCTAGTGGCAGGGGCTCTACGCCACAGGACAAGCCTCTGCGCAGCGGATGCTGTAGTGCCCGCAGTGGGCATGGTAGACACTGTTGCTGGATGATAGCAGGTAATTATCGGCACCTGCTGATACCAGTCAACAGCGCCTGCCAGTACGCAATCTCGTACGGTACCGTTGCGTACTTCACTGCGGCGTGGCAACAAGTGCCACATCTCACGAGGCACCACACGCCAGACACGGCGCGCTCAAGGCCCCCGATGTTACGGGAGTTGGCTGGCGATGATACTGTGGTCTAGAAAAACAGGACCCGGCCCCTGATGGATGTAAAAAATGCCGGGTAGACCACGCCCCCTGATGGTTTAGTTAGGAAAACCACTGACGGTTTCAAAAAAAGGCGACCCGGCCCCTGATGGTTTAAGAAACATGCCGGGTAGACCCCGCCCCCTGATGGTTTAGTTAGGAAAACCACTGACGGTTTCAAAAAAAGGCGACCCGGCCCCTGATGGTTTAAGAAACATGCCGGGTAGACCCCGCCCCCTGATGGTTTAGTTAGGAAAACCACTGACGGTTTCAAAAAAAGGCGACCCGGCCCCTGATGGTTTAAGAAACATGCCGGGTAGACCCCGCCCCCTGATGGTTTAGGAAAACGATGCCATGCGGGGTGATCCGTCACTGTGTGCCGCAGGTACTTGCGCCCACTGGCTGGATCGATCAGCCGTGGGTTTCCTGGGATAGAGTAGGCAGTCCAGGGCTGTTAGTAGATTAGCAAGGCTCAGCGGATACGAATGTGCCCCCACCCCCCATCCCTCCTTACTGCTTATACAGAACACCAGGGGAGAGTGCCGGCAATAGCCCCCGCTGCATCACCCAGCTGACGTTTTCCGCCGCGGTTGAGAGTGCCCGAGATCCCCGTGCTTGGCTGAGAATACCCCGACATGCCCTTCCCTCCCTCGGTTGAAATTGTCAGCGAATGCCCGCTCGCTCACTCAGCTGCGAGTTAACCTAGCGGTTGCAAAGCTTCAGCGCTGCCGTGCACATCCTTGGCCCAAAACACCCTCACTCGGTCGTGGCCGCCCACCGGTTGAGAATGTCAGAGATGCTGGCCTTCATGACGGGCTTGGTGATGTAGTCGTCCATCCCGCACGCCATGCAGCGCTCGCGGTCCTCCACAAACGCGTTGGCTGTCACCGCCACGATGGGCAGGTGGCGCGGCTTGCGGCCGGCCCGCTCCGCCTCCGCCTCCTCGCGCCGGATGATCTTGGTCGCCTCCAGGCCGTCCAGGGTGGGCATCTGCGGTTCGGGTGGGGGGGGGGGGGCACGATGGGGAGGAGAAGAGACAAGGGGAGGGAAAGAGGAGGGAAAGCGGGGAAAGATGCAGAGGGGAAGGGGAAGGGGTGGGGGAGGGAAAAGGGGAAGGCGGAGGAAAAGAGGGTTAGGGAATGGCAGAAATGGGGAAAGGCGTGTTCACATAGGACGCAAGCACAGCACCAGAGGAGACATGGCGCAGGCGTAGGGGTTGGGGTAGGGGGCGGTGAGATAGGGGAGGAGAAGGGCATGGCGGGGGAAAAGTGGGGGGGACATGGGGTCGGGTGGGTGCTCCCCCTGCGAGTGTAACCTACGAGCATGGGGGTGTATTGGGGGGGGGGCGAAGTAGTAGGATGACTTTATCCTTGGAAGATCACTGTATCCAGTGCCAGGTGGGGTGCCCAAGGGCAAATTACAAACGCAAGCACCTCACCAGGCTACTTACTAACGTGACGCTAGCCTAGCTACCATTATAATAATAAGTCCCCATCACAATTTACATCTTTCGCGGTATTGAAGGGAAACTGATCACATCATCACATCATTGGATCACAGCTCACCTGGCAGTCCATGAAGCAGATGAAAAACCTGTGGAATCAGCTCCTGGTTATTCATCACCCCCCTTGGTTCAAAAACGTTGATCTCACCTGGCAGTCCATGAAGCAGATGTCGAACTGTGTGTTGAAATTGCGCACTTTCTCCACTGCCTGCTGCCCATTCTCCACCACCTCCACCTGGTGGACCCATCACAGGGGGGTTCCAGGGTACAGGGCAGATGGCAACAGGAGTGCAGAACACACACACACGCACACACACACAATGGGGTGAGTTCGACCGCATCCGCGAAAGGACAGCTTGGGTGGGAACTTGGGCTTGCATCAGAGGGGCTTGCAGCAAGCTGGTTCAGAAGAGAAAGAAAACGAAAAGAAAAGAAGGTGCCAATCTTGGTGACATCACAGCATCACATGCTTAAAGTGTATTTGCCTAATGTGACCCTGTAACGACCGGCACATGCATGCGCCATGGAGTGTCGATTGCATAGATATTCCCCTGATTTGTCACAACAGAATTGTGTGTCACCATCTGCGTGCGAAGCAAATCGTGTGTCACGAGCCAGGGGCATCACCACAGGCATTCATCGCATCCGAAAAGCCAGGGGGGCATCGTCATGCCGCATCCCACGGCACACACAAACTTGATCATAACTTGACTTGACATAACTCTCCCACAAAATAGAAGGGCCTTCAACGGCTATCCCTGTCCAATGGCAACAAGGCCACACTCGTGTAGCAACCCATGGTGGACAGGAACTTAAACAGACCACAAGGGTACCTATTTAAGGGGCTTCATCGCTATCTCAACGTCAGAGTGGGCTCACTCACGTCGCATCCCATGGTGGACAGGAACTTGACAAACAGCCGCTGGTTGACCGGGTTGTCCTCCGCTAGCAGCACCCGGCACCGCCGCGTGTCCGACATCACCGAAGACGCGGGCGAGCTCGGCGCGCTGGACAAGACGCCGCTGCCCCCCCGCTCCAGCTGGTGCCGCGACGAGACGGTGTGGATAGGGCCCGGGGGCGCCGGGCCGACTGTGTTCGCGCGCTTGATCAAGGACGGGTCGATGAGGCGCGCGATCACGCTTGGGGTGAGGTTGTTCCAGAGCGCGGTCCATAATGCCGTCAGCCGCGTGGGGAGCGTTATGAGCATGGCCGGGAGGAGGAGTCCGGGCGCGGCCAAGGGGGTGACGACGCCGGGCGTGTGGTCGTGGTGGAAACAGAGCGGGTGGGAGTTTGCGGCGGGGGGGCCCTGTTCGACGATATTGCGGACAACGAGAAGCCACAGCGTCGGAGAGGGCACCAGGTGACGCTGCGCATGCGATGGCTCCGAGACCCGGCGCGAGAAACCCCTGGCAGCGGGGGGCCGGCTCTCGGACGCGGCCGCTTGCTCCCGCGCGCTCTCCCGCTCCCGCGCGAGTTCCCGGTCGCGCTCCAGCTCGGCGGCTGCGTGCAAGCTGCTCAGGGAGTCTCCGCCGCTGGAGGAGCCGAAGGACAGCGAAGGCCGGCGGGGCCCCGAGAAAACAAGTCCCCCCGCGGGCGCGTGCCCGTTGGCGACGGGGACCGGCACGGCCGAGGCGCCCCCTGTGAGGGAGAGCGAGGAGAGCGCGGTGGCGTTGCCGTCGGGCGGTGGGAGGACCTTGCGGAGCACGCCGGCGGCGATCATCGCCGAGTACGACTCGACGGACATGACCAGCAGCGTGACCTCGGACAGCGTGTCCATCTCCTCCCAGGACACCTCGTCGATGAGCTCGGTCGAGAAGCCGAGTCGCTGGAGGTTGAACGAGAGGCCCATGAGCTGGCCGCTCCCGTCGGACAGGAAGGCGGCGCGGGGGGGCGGGTGGGAGAGGTCGCGGGGCGGGGCGACCGTCTCTTGCGCGTGGATGTAAATGTCGAACCAGAAGCAGGATCCCTCGCCCGGCTTGGAGCGCACGTCGACCTTGTTGTCGGGCGACATGAGCTCCAGCAGCTTGCGGCAGATGACCAGGCCCAGGCCTGCGGGGAGTTGGGGTGGTGGTAATGGTCGTGTGGGGGGGCAAGTTAATGCGATGGACGAGGGCGGAAAGGCATCAAGACATGTAACAGCCTGCCTCCAGGTGGCACCAAAATGTCATACGTCTGCACCCTGTGATGCTCCCAACAAGAGCGCATCGGTACAGGAACGACTAAAATAAGCAGTGATGAGTTCATGAATTTATAAATGAATGAGCGAACGAACTCATTAACGAATGAGTTGCATGGAGGGGGTAGCAGGGCGTTGACTGAGTGAAAGAGAGACTGAAGCAACCTACCTAACTATGCGTGGCAGGTCCATGCTAATCATATCAGGGCTTGCTGATTCAAGGCTTGTCACGTCAACGTTAGTGGAGCAAGGCTGATCAAAACCAGCTTACCAAAGCAAGACCTATTGGATCAAGGCTTACCAAACCAAGGCCGACCAGATCCAGCTTATCTGATGAAATTCTACTGCTAGAAATATCAAAACAACATTTGATTAATTCAGGGCTTGTCGAACGAAGGCCCATCAAGTCAACGCCCACTAAGTGGATACCAAATACGGGCTTCTTTAAACATGGCATACTACAACTAGTTCAAGGCTTACCGGTTCCGCCGTATTTGCGGGTTGTGGACGTATCCGCCTGCGGGGTGTGGGCACAGCAGAGGAGAGAAACGACATGATTTGGGCAAGGAAAACGAGACATAGGGGCAGGGAAGGAACATAAGTATTGGCCTATTTATATCACTCGTTCGTTTCCACATGCGGGTGGTAGTCTCTGCCCACACATGTGTATGTCATAACACTTCCATATGAAGGGGTTGGCAAGTAACACATATACATATGATGGGGTTGGCAAGTAACACATATCATATGAAGGGGTTGGCAAGTAACACATATACATATGAAGGGGTTGGCAAGTAACACATATACATATGAAGGGGTTGGCAAGTAACACATATACATATGATGGGGTTGGCAAGTAACACATATACATATGATGGGGTTGGCGAGTAACACATTTATGACCAACTGATACCTGGCACCTTCGCTAGACATTTATTGTACGCTTGCAACCCACCCGCCCGCCCACCGCCCACCCACCCACCACCCACCCACCCACCCACCCACCCACCCACCCACCCACCCACCCACCCACCCACCCACCCACCCACCCACCCACCCACCCACCCACCCACCCACCCACCCACCCACCCACCCACCCACCCACCCACCCACCCACCCACCCACCCACCCACCACCCACCCACCCACCCACCCACCCACCCACCCACCCACCCACCCACCCACCCACCCACCCACCCACCCACCCACCCACCCACCCGCCCTCCCTCCCGCCCTCCCGCCCGCCCTCCCGCCCTCCCTCCCGCCCTCCCGCCCGCCCTCCCGCCCACCCTCCTAACAAAGCACAAAACACATGCCATTTACCTGCGTGAAGAGTAGCATCAACGTATCCCCACAACAGGATGCATACCTGCGTGAAAGAGCTTTGCTGCTGGCGGTACTATGGTAATGCTGCGATGGTGTAATGCTGCGATGGTGTTATGCTGCGATATCCCACAAAAACGTTCACGATTCATCACACACACCATAGCCCGCCGCTACCAAGAACACCCGCCCTCGCTGAAACACACCTGCGTGGGGCGCGGGAGGGGCTTGTTCTGTATGAGGTATTTGTAGTTTAGACCTCAGCATGCCCACCCCTACCGCAATTCCACCGGTTGAAACACACCTGCGTGAAGCGCTGGAACAGCTTGGATGCGTCCTCCTCCGATATCCCGATGCCCGTGTCCTGCACCTCAAAGTGGAGCATGATGGGCCCGGGGGCCTCCCCATCTATCGCCTCATCCTCTGACTCGAGTCGTGGCGAGGGCGTCCTCATCTCTGGCTTGGTCACGGTCACGGAGACGCTGCCGGTGGTGGTGAACTGGGGGTGGGGGGGGCGGCGTGGGGAGGATGGGAGGTTGTGTCGCGAGCAAACCCGGACATGGCATGCGCCGACGTGGCATATAGAGTGAACATGGCATATAGAGTGAACGTGGCATATAGAGTGAACATGGCATATAGAGTGAACATGGCATATAGAGTGAACATGGCATATAGTGTGAACATGGCATATAGAGTGAACATGGCATATAGAGTGAACATGGCATATAGAGTGAACATGGCATATAGAGTGAACATGGCATATAGAGTGAACATGGCATATAGAGTGAACATGGCATATAGAGTGAACATGGCATATAGAGTGAACATGGCATATAGAGTGAACATGGCATATAGAGTGAACATGGCATATAGAGTGAACATGGCATATAGAGTGAACATGGCATATAGAGTGAACATGGCATATAGAGTGAACATGGCATATAGAGTGAACATGGCATATAGAGTGAACATGGCATATAGAGTGAACATGGCATATAGAGTGAACATGGCATATAGAGTGAACGTGGCATATAGAGTGAACATGGCATATAGAGTGAACATGGCATATAGAGTGAACATGGCATGCACATAGGCGAACATGGCATGCAGTGAACATGGCATGCATGTAGTGGACCTTGCCATACCGTGGATAAAAGAGCGAGGCGGTTGCACAGCACGCAGTCACCCGCCAGGGACAGACCCCTACCTGGGCAAGCGGCCTCGTGACCAGAGACAGGTCGACTGCCTTGATGGCCCGTTGGGATCATGATTATTCGATATGCACGGTCACCCTACTTAAAACCCGGCCAGAAGAAACGAAACGAGACCCAGGCCTGTGTGGCAGCAGCCAATGGGAGCTTATCAAGCCCCTCACCTTCACAGCATTGCCCATCAGGTTGAGTAGCACCTGCCGCAGCTTGACCATGTCTCCGCACACCAGCATGGGGACGTCTGGGTGGATGTTGCAGTGCAGGTAGAGCCCCTTCTCCTTGGCCTTGGGGATAAGGAGTTCCACCATGTTCTCTAATTCTGTCCCCAGGTTGAACTCGGTCATCTCCATGCGCATCATGCCTGCGGGCGCCAGCACGCAGCAAAGAAAGCGAGCGGGCATCGATGTCATTATTTGCATGGGGCACAGTATCCTCCCTACTGATGCGCACGCGGGTGGGGGGCTGGTGGGTTGATGGCAGACAGCAACAAAGGCAGAGAGCAAGAAAGGCAGACAGCAACAAAGGCAGACAGCAACAAAGGCAGAGAGCAACAAAGGCAGACAGCAACAAAGGCAAGAAAAGCGAGTGATGCGTACGGCATGGCCTTAATGCGGCCCACATCATTTTTACCATCACCGCAACTAACAGGAGGGGAAGCAAGGCACATGGTAACAGAGCTACGCTAAGCTAAGACCAAAGCCAGCGTCACCGGTTTCGATCTTGCAGGCCGATCACTGGATATCCAGGATGAAAACTACCTTGGAAGGAGACGCTATCTTTAGCAGGTCATCTTGAAGGGAATGCTGTAATTGTAACGAAGTCACACACCAAACAGCAGGTCACACAGAAAGCGCGTGGGCCTCCCATAACTTAACCCTGGGCAGGTCCACAACGCAGCACTACCGCGAAAAACCTCCATCTTCAACATAGAAGTACCATAGAAAAGGTACTTGAAACGAAGTCATACCGAAACAAAGCAACAGCGAGGTGGGCCATACCTGACTCGATCGTGGGCAGGTACCCACTGATTTCGAATACAAGCCCTTTAAGATCCACCTTGAAAAGTGCAGTGTGTGGGACTTACCTGACTCGATCTTGGACAGGTCCAGGATGTCGCTGATGAGCGTGAGAAGCAGCTTGCCCGAGGACAGGATGCAGTCCACATATTCCTCCTGCTCGGGCGTGAGGCTCGTGTCTTGGAGCAGCATGCCGTAGCCAAGGACCGAGTTCATCTGGCAAACGTCACCGCAGCAAGCAAAGCAGGTAAGCAGATAAGGGGGTCACTAGAGAAGTAGGGAGGCAAGTAAGAAGTATGATGCAGCCGAGGGGCGAGTTCATCTGGCAAATGTCACTGCAGCAATAATGCACCCTAAAACTTTTTATTTCCAAACTCGTGGATTCCAGACCGTCAGATGTCGAAGTGCACGGCCCGCCTGACAGGTCCACCCAGAAAACCACACATGGACCCGAAGAGCCGCACAGAGTTACCCGAAAAGCGCATTGAGTTACTCGAGTCATAGACGCGGCGCAACAGAGGGGTTGTGGCTGTATTTGAAGCACAGGGGTCATTGGCTAAGCGGGCAGTAATTTGAAGAGATAGGTGCGGTATCGATCACATTATTGATTAAATAACTATACTACCACATAATAATACTACATGTACAATAATCATAATAGTTATACTAGTAAGTAGGTAGCTATACCAGTAGGTAGCTTCGCAGGCCAGCAGGGAAGTAGCCAGTAAAGTTGTCTGGCGATTAGAACGGGAATGAGAGTGCATGACATGTGGAATATCTCAAGGAATTAATCAGCCGGATGTGTGGCAAGTGGCAGCATTAGCACGTACCGGCGTCCGGATCTCATGGCTCATGGTGGCAAGGAAATCCTGCGCAGCGCAGCAAGGGACCAGGCAAGTACAGGAGGGGAATGCACCGCAGAGGGCAAATCAGCACAACAACACAGAAAGGGGACCGGCAAGACTTAAGAAGGAAACTAGGGCACAGGCAGCCGCGTAACCGATCCCAGAAATCATCAACAAAGTGAGCCTAATGCCAAAGCGGGCGAGAGAGGGAGGCCGACCCCAACGACCATGGAGCAAGCAGGTGAGCACACCAGAGGAAAAAAGGAAAGGTGGCAATGTCCTGTGAACGATGGGAGAGGTAAGCGCAGAACGGTTAAATCTGCGTGGGGAAAACTGGCATTCCCAACCAGACCGGTGAAACAGGCACACGAAACAGGCACACGAAACAGGCACACGAAACAGGCACGCGTAACAGGATACCAAAGGGGAACAAAACACTCCATCACCAACCCCACTCAAGGTCTTATTGACAAAACCCACTCAGTCCACAGTGACCATGGGACACCGGGCCAGCTGGCATAGCAATGGGACAGGCAAGCGTTCCAACAAGAGGGGATGTGAGGCCACGTGCCAGCTTGGCGGTGCATCATGACAGGAATGTACGCAATTCGCAAAGCAATAGCCGATCAAACAACTGTAATAACGGTCACGGTCCTAGTTTCTAGCCGAAACAGGACCACACACTGACTTGGCGATGCAGCATGGGGCGTGGAAGACACACGGGGGGCTAGAAAACCCTGGATGACAACCGCGCGATTGACCCCCTTCAAAGTCCTAGTTTCTAGGGGACATAGGGCCACGCACCGACTTGACATGCCAACGAAACAGGGAAACAGGTACGTGAGGAAAAATCGGCCACGCACCGACTTGGCGTTGCTCGAAGCCTCGGCCGCCTCCTTGGCGAGCCTCAGCCGCTCCTCCTCCATCGCGCGCGTGAGGTCCGAGTACATGCAGACCGCGCCGCCATTGTTGGCCTGCGCGTAGCTGACCGCGATCCACTGGTTGTTGACGAGGATCTTCTGCGACGCGTTTGGGTCCTTGCCGGCCTCCATCACGCGCTCTATCCACTGGTCACGATGCAGGCCCGATGACTCGTGCACCCCTTCGTTGCACGCGTTCTCTAGTATGGACTGGTAGTTGTACAAGTTCGCGTGGCTGCTCGGGGGCACGTGGAAGAGCTGGCGGAACTTGGGGTTGCAGATGACCTGCGGGCCATGCGAGGTTTGAGCAAATTCATGAAGCAGTCACGAATGCATGACGCATAAAAAACGTGAGGCTTGAGCAAATTCATGAAGCTGTCACGCATGCACGACACATACGCATGGCCTGCGGGGAACACGGCAGTGGGCCCGTGAAAGGCAACCGGACAGCCACGCATGCGTGTGTGCCAGGCAAGAGGGTGTACCATGATACAAGTATACTTTCAAAATCACCTGCAGGTGACCTGTGGGCGAGGTGATGTCAGGAAAATTCAACGGGGCAAGCATGCTAAGGCCTGCACAAGGTGGGAAAAAACAGTTGGAATCCTGACATGGAACAGACCGGTGGCCTTCTTCCTCTGTGGCCCCACAAACCCCATGCCACAGAATTCCTTCCCTCTTCCCCCCCCCCCCACACACCTTGACCTCTTCTTTTTCTCTCCCCTACCACACCTGCAACTCGTTTGCGTAAGCTCCCCACCGGGTTCATTCTACGTTCACTGCACCCGTGTCATAAGCATGTGCCGGTAAACGGACCACACACTGACGCCTGGTCTGTTTACCAAGGGTTCACTATAGGTGCACTGTGACCTTACCATGACCATGTTCTCGTCAAAGATGGCCACGCCCGCGTCGAGCAGGTTGATGCTGTCCTGCAGCTGCGCGCGAGTGAGCTGCATCTCCCGCTCCACCTCCTTGCGTGCGGTGATGTTGTTGCAGACCATGTAAATTGCGCTTGCGAGTCCGTCCGACGAGATGTGCTGGGAGAACATGGCGACCATGTCGATGGACATGCTGTTCTTGCCCTTGAGCACAATCTGCCAGGGGTGGGCCAGTCGAGACGGCACACCCCATTGTGCAATAATGGGATAACAAATGTTCAAGGCAGAAAAAGTTAATTAAAAAGACAGGCCGGGAAGTAATCTTGTAGAGGGAGGCCGAGGGCTTTTCAGAAGGTTAAAACCAAGAGCAAGCAAAAAAAGGTGTGTCTGAGAGAAAGACAGAAAGGGTATTTCTGAAGTATTTTATGAACTTCATGAAAGAAGATACTCCTAAACTTCTCTTCCAACACCTTTGCACACAGCTGCAATAAATACGGAAATTTGCATTAAACAACCATCAACACAACCGCACCCTTACTCATTCCAACAAGAAAACCTTTGACAGAAAAACTTTTGTTCCGCCCTGTCTGCACACCAGCTGCAGGATCCTAATTAGGGCCTAATTAGGATTCTCTAATCAGGCCCTCATTGACTAGGCAGTTCTAATAAAGCCTTGGAAAGTACCTCGATCCCGTTCTCGCTGAATCGTCCGCCTGCCGCCTGCAGGATAGACTCAGTCACAATCTTCTGGAACGCCGGCGCGACAAATGTCGACACCAGGTTGCTGCCCAGCGCTTCGTCCTGTGCAAAGTGTCACGCACACAGTGGAAAAGATAAAAGTGTAAACCCATCAGCCCCCTCCCCCCCTCATAAAAAAAGATGGCCCAGCCGTGGCCGAATAGTGTCCCCATAGGGGTCTATTGTAGGCCCGATAGAGGTCCCATAGTGGACCGAGAGAGGTCTAATAACGGCCCAGAAGAGGTCTCATAATGGCCCGATAGAGTTCGATTAGTGTCCCGATAGACGTGCATCAGTGGCCCGACACAGGTCTAATAGTGTCCCGATACATGCCTAACAGTGTCCCAACATTGGTCTAACAGTGGCCTGATAGAGGTCGATTAGTGGCCTAATAGAGATCTAACAATGGCCCGATAGAGGTCTAACAATGCCCCAATAGAGGTCTAACAATGCCCCAAAAGAGGTCTTATAGTGGCCCGATAGAGGCCGGGAAGAGCAAAGGGCTCCATGCCATGGTCCCAAAGCGGCATCACAATCTATATCTTGGTTCCGCCACCACCTATAATGACGACATCATCACACCTGAGTAATAATATCGCATCATGGGATGTGGTGTAACCATCCAAATAGAAACGATGCACCGTTGCGGCAGGAGGTCATCGATAAAATATCTGAAGTACCGCCGTTCTCCCCCCCCCCCTCCCCTCATCCCCACGTCCCAAAGCTTTGATTACTGTTATGTGCAATTTTTCGTTCCTGTGCAGTGGAAGGCTAGGGAATCTAAGTCAGCTGGTAGCAGCAACAGGTTACATCTCCTCCCACCGCGACTGCACCGGAAATTCGTTTCCCTACCATTCCTTCTCGGCTCTAAATGCATCTGTTTTACGCCCCCCATTATCCCCTAATTGTTTCTTTTCCCATTTGCCACTGCCCCCCCCTGCCCCCCCCTGTATTTCCTGCTCTACGCGCCCTCCCCTCCCCTTCTTGCTTGCAACATTCTTTGCCGCGCCTCCCGCCCCCCAGTCATCGCCCCACCTGCGTGTACCCGGTGGCGGCCATCATGTTCTCGTTCCACTCGGTGATGATGAAGGAGGTGTTGACGCACACAATGGACGCGTGTGAGGAGGTGACCACCTTGCGCAGGTTGACCACCATCTTCTCCAGCTGGTTGATCATCTTCACGCGGCCCAGGTTGTGCTTCACCTGGCGGGGGTGGTAGGAGGGGGGTTGGGGTGGGTGGGGGAGGATGATTACGCCCGTTGGGTGGAGTGGAGGTAAACAAGGCACCGGGGGTGGGGGAGGGGAAAAGGGGGGGTGAAGAGGGGGTGAAAGGGCGTGAGGGGGCATATGTTGCTTAGCTTGTTACGGGTGGCTTGGGGACTGGGGAGGCTACGGAAGGGGTTGGGCTAACGGTGCAGGGAAGGGGGTGGGTGGGTGGGTGGGTTGGGTTGGGTTGGGTTGGGTTGGGTTGGGGGGGGGGGAGGGGGCGAAGGGGGGAAACAGAATGGATGATCAGTGGCCAATTGTATGGCTTTGGGTGTGTTGGCACGACCCTGTTGGTGGCTTGGCTTTTAGATTTGTTTGATTTTTTGGGGTGGGTGGGTGGGTGGGTGGATTGGTTGGTGCACCTACATACGTGCGGGCGTGCATGCATGCGTGGCTTGGCAGGACACACCGTCCAATGCGAGGGGGCGGATGGCCAAACAGGCATGCC
Organism: Mesostigma viride; assembly: GCA_009746045.1. Taxonomy (NCBI): domain Eukaryota; kingdom Viridiplantae; phylum Streptophyta; class Mesostigmatophyceae; order Mesostigmatales; family Mesostigmataceae; genus Mesostigma; species Mesostigma viride. The sequence continues at coordinate 243,588 of RPFO01000016.1, read as the reverse complement.
AACTCTGGTAAGAACAACTCCAAACTTTAATTGACTCTTGCAAACATCAAGTACCGCAAGCCAACCTGTTAGTTTATGTACCAGGGGGACACCCACTTTCTGCCCCCCAGGGCAATCCCCCCATGCATCGCCAGCCAAACCACAAGAGCCTCTTCACACCTTCCAACTTCCACATGCCCACGAGAATTTTGGCCTCCCACCCACCTGCCTCCAAGCGCACCAAGCGCTCTCCATCTCTGTCACGGCCTCCACATCCACCGCCACCCAAATCCGCTTGCTCTCTAGAAACGTCCGGGCCACCGGCGTATACACATGAAGTCACCGATGTGACTGCATGAATAAATAGAACAATAAGAACTGCTACTATAAGTAGCATGTAAGTACTACATATATGTTAAGTGAGATGCCTTCGGATCAGGAGACTCACACAGCCGCGAAATCATGCCAAAGGTCCCATGTTCGATTCCTTGCTGGTAGCTTCTGGGCTTTCTTATTTTCTGTATTCCGTGTAATCTCAGATTTGGGCAGCTAGCGTTTTCACGTTCGTTGCTTTCTGACGAAAATATAAGATTGGCTGATATTAGTAAGTATCGGCTACTTCCTCTCGGTTTGTACGTCACACTACAACCAGGTTCCAGCCGTGGTCAACCTGCCTACTTCGGCGATACTCGAATATCGCGTAGGTCCGTGCGTTAGGACTCCTGCGCACATAGCTCTAGTGGTGAGTCATCTTCTATAGATTCAGCAACATCGGACATATTGGCACCCCTCTGCGGTAAAGAGTTTTTTAGCAGTTGGGCTGTTTCGAAACGTTCAGTGAGCTGCCTTCGGACCAGGAGACTCACACAGCCGCGAAATCATGCCAAAGGTCCTATGTTCGATTCCTTGCTATTAGCTTCTGGGCTTTCTTATTTTCTGTGTTCCGCGGAATCTCAGATTTGGGCAGCTAGCGTTTTCACGTTTGTTGCTTTCTGACAACAATTCTGCGACAGCTTAACAATGTAGTATAACAAGTAGTCGCCGACGTGCCTACGCGAGTAGCTAGGACTTTGCACTTCATCCCATCTCCCCCGCATCCACCAGCCCACACGAACCTTGGCCTCCCAGCGCATCAGGCTCCGCGCTTTCCGGTTGGTGACCGAGTCGTGCAGCACCTCGCGGAAGTTCTGCGCGATCAGCACGTCGCTCGCGCTCCACGGCTTGCTGCAGTGCTGTTGGATGACTGACATAAGCGCGAACGAGTGATGCGGGTTCAGGATCTGCTTCTGCAGGTCCTGCGCACCCTCCTCACGCGCCGCTGGCCACTCGACAATGCATGCGCTCTCTGGCACACGTAACGGGGCAAACGGAGGCGGCGGACAAATCAGGTACGTGAACGGTCGAACCATGTAAGCGGGCAGTCGAATCAAGAAAGCGGGCGGTCGAATCAAGTAAGCAGGCGGATGAATCGAGTAAATAGGCGGACAAATCAAGTAAGCGGGCGGTCAATGAAAGAAGAAAATCAAGAACCGGGCGAAAAACGAATGGGCCGGGCAAAGAAAATAAAGGGGGCGGGCGAAAGAAGTGGGCGATGCGGACGCAAGGACGAAACTGAGCAGATGAACAAGACAACGGGGAAGAATCAAGAGACAAGGGCGGTGCCAAGGCCATCGGCAAACCGGAGTGACAGCAAAAGGGAGCAAATGAGGGCCACGGGCGCCTTGGAACAAGGGGGAGGAGTATGAGGACAAGGGCAACACCAGGGGGGGGGGGGGGAATGACAAGTGCAACACTGGGGGTGGGTGGGTGGCACGTGGAACAAGGTGGCGGGGGGGGGGGGAATCAGGGCAAGTGCAACATCGGGGGATGTTTTGCCTGTTACGTGGAAGCTGGGGTAAGAAGCGCCATAGTAGTGGAAGTGGGGTCGTGAGGCTTCCACGACTATAAAACCACATAGTACTACACCATATTGAACTGAAAACGAACTGAAAATTATTCTCCCCTTGGCTAGGGGGGCCGAGTGCATGCATTAGAAGCCAAGTTCAGGTTTGAAGCACTTGGACGTGGCGGAGGCAAGCACAAGGCATACCACTCGTTCCCCGCGTGTCAAGTGGCCAGGTCTCTTCTGCCCCAGGTCTCCAGCTTGCCAGCAGAATCATCAAGAATATCAGTAATACGACTGCTAGATACTTTATTTCATCTTATCCTACTATTAGTACAATTTATACACTTTACGTCCCATCGTATGGCTAGGGCGCCCTCCCTCCTTCCCGTTGTGTACAGGGGCTGAAGGCTCCTTCATTGACGCAGTCACGTGGTTTTAATCGACTAACTAATGTCCCATCGTAGCTGGTATACACTATAATCTAATATATTATACTAGTTCTTGGTGTATACCAGAAAACAGGTACCAGATAAGATGGGACTGATGCAAAATAAATCCCACGTATTGTACCTGTGGCTTCTTGCCCTTGCTTCTACACCCCCCGGTGGCTTCTTGCCCTTGCTTCTACACCCCCCGGTGCGGAGCCCGATGAACCAAGATCCTACACCCACCGTTGCGGAGACAGGCTACAAAGTTGCCACCCACTCTTGCGGAGACAGATGACAGAGTCGCCACCCACCTTTGCGGAGCCAGATGACAAAGTCGCCATCCTCGAGCAGCAGCAGCAGCACGCCGCAGACCTCGAGCTCCTCCGCAAGTGGGTACCCGATCTTGCGGAGGGAGACTTCCACGATCGGCGCGCCGTCGACCTTCTCGTCGGTCTCGCCCCCCTTTGAGGACGACTCCCGCCGCTGGGCTAGCCACTTGACAATGTCGATGATCTGGCATGGGGGGCAGGGTAGTATGTTTGTGCGCTTGGTTAGTCACGCAGGGAGGTAGTTTGCTATTTTTCCTGCAAAGGAGGTCACATGACCACGTCAATGATCTGCCAGGGGGGTCAGCGGGCTTTCGTTGTTTGATTTGGTGGCTGTATTTGAAGTGTTGGTGGATGGGTGGTTGCGCATTGGGCAGTTGGGCAGTTGGTCGGTTGTTTGTTGGGTAGCTGGGCGGTTGAGCGGTCGGGCAGTGTGGGCAGTGTGGCGGTTGGGCGGTTGGTCGGTTGGTTGGGAGGCATGGCAATAGGTTGCCATTTCCACATCAACATGAAGATCTTGCCACTTGATGCGAGCTCGTTCGGGGGCATGGTGCGATGCTCGTAGCCATCCGAGCAGATTGTACAGACTGTATACCTAAAGCCCAAAATCCTACACCCAAAACCCTACACCCTAAATCCTACACCCTACACCCTAAATCCTACACCCTACACCCTAAATCCTACACCCTACACCCTACACCCTACACCCTACACCCTACACCCTACACCCTACACCCTACACCCTACACCCTACACCCTACACCCTACACCCTACACCCTACACCCTACACCCTACACCCTACACCCTACACCCTACACCCTACACCCTACACCCTGCACCCTACACCCTACACCCTACACCCTACACCCTACACCCTACACCCTACACCCTACACCCTACACCCTACACCCTACACCCTACACCCTACACCCTACACCCTACACCCTACACCCTACACCCTACACCCTACACCCTACACCCTACACCCTACACCCTACACCCTACACCCTACACCCTACACCCTAAAGTCTACACCCTACACCCTACACCCTACACCCTACACCCTACACCCTACACCCTACACCCTACACCCTACACCCTACACCCTACACCCTACACCCTACACCCTACACCCTACACCCTACACCCTACACCCTACACCCTACACCCTACACCCTACACCCTACACCCTACACCCTACACCCTACACCCTAAAGTCTACACCCTACACCCTACACCCTACACCCTACACCCTACACCCTACACCCTGCACCCTAAACCCTACACCCTAAACCCTACACCCTAAACCCTATGCCAAGAGTGGTGATGTGCGAATCCAGCTTTTATAAAAACCGATACTAGTACTCAGTCTGCGTGGACAAGCAAGTGCAAGACGAACCAGTTGTTAGGTGAATGCGGTTCCCCCCAACCTTCCCCCCAAGAAAGAAAAAAAGAATTCTGTCGCCAGACCGGCCCAGTCATCGGGCAGACACTTGCCCCACCATTGCCCCACCACATATGGGCACCCCTTGCCCCGCCACCCAACCTACCCTTTGGTTGGGCGGGTGGTCGCCCATCGTGAATAGCTGCCCGTAGAGCGACAGCGCGACGCCATCGGCCGCCACCTGGCACGCCGAGGAGCCGCCAGCGAGGATGCCGTTGTATCGGGTGGGGCACCAGGGCAACGAGTGAGCGGGGCCGTGTGTGCGAGGGGCAGTGTGTGAGTGGGGCCGTGTGTGAGCGAGGCAGCATCAGCAGGCAGCAAGCAGGACACAGCCCACTGAACAAGTTCACTTCCCATCAGCCCACTGACAAACTGCACGGTGTGCGCTGGTGCCGTTGCCAGCACCAAGGGGAAACCTAGTTGGGAAGCATCGGATCAGGTCCCGCTGCGACCCCACACCTAGCACGATCTTCATGAAAGGGTATCAAAGAGACAACATTGTGCTATTATTAGTACATTAGTGCATTAGTATACTACCAAGTAGTATGATCAAATTACTTAGAAACATTGTTCTTCTTCATGATGTCCATGAGCCCCCCCCCCCACACCTAGTAGTGTCTACAAATGAAAATATTACTAGTTGGAGCTAGTTAGATATTTGCATCTGGTTCCTTCTGCCCTCACCATGTCCATAAGGTCGAACACCACACCTAGTACAGCATATTCATGAAGGTATATACTATTGTACATACTATTCAAGGACCAGGCTTCCTCACCACGTCCATGACGCCCAACCCCAACCCCTGCAACTAGCACGGTTGCTTAATGATAATACCTACTACTTAGCAGCAGTGTATTGCCCCTCACTTTGTCCACGAGGTCGACCCCAACCCCCCACATCTAGGACAGCATATTCATGAAGGTATATAGTAATTCGTTAGTAGTATGAATGGTACATCCTCACCATGTCCATGAGGTCAACACCCCACTCCTTGAACTCGCGCCCCGTCATCAGCTGCAGCTGCTCCAGCAGCATCGCCTGGATGCGAACCACGCGAAGGTCCCGCAGGTGCGCCTCGGTGTGCAGCGCCTGCGCCAGGTAGGAGCAGAAAACCTGGGGGGGGGGGGGGGGGGGGGGGGGAGGTAAGGGACAGGGGTAAAGGGGAATAGACGCTGTTCGGTAGGCGTTCAAAGAGAATTAGGCTGGTTCAGAGGGGAAAGATAGATGGCTGGGAGCAGAGCAGCTAGGGGTGGGGGGCAAAGGGCCATGCGTTTAATGCCCGTATCTTCCGAAACAACACACACCGAACACACGCCAATCACGCCAAGCAATCAATCAAGCGCCCAGACCGCGAGCGCAGTCCTGGGTCAAAGCACCGAAGTCTTATGCCTTGCGAGGCAACCCCTTTCCTTTTCCTTTACAATGCTCTTTTCTGGAGGCCTGGGAAACGGCATCAGCGTTCCCCAAACATCCCCCGAAAAATGACGGTTGCTTTTGCTGTGGGTGTGGGGCTCACTATTTGACGGCACACATTTACTGGCTAAACATGTGGAAAATGAAACACATACGTATCTGTTAATTGATCAAACACATCGATTGGTGGGACATTCTTTTCTTCATCCACGCGCCTCGCCTACAGAGAAAAGCCACGGAGGAGTACCAGAGAGCTATCTCAAGCCCTTTAGAAAACAAAACGATAAGTTGCTGGCTTCCCACCCACCTAACACCGGGCATGATGCCACCCCCCACCCACCTCCACCATGAGCACGGCGGTCGAGAACTTTCGGAAGGGAATGCGCTGGACGCGCCGTAGGCTGTGGCACGCCACGATGCCCCACAGCTTTTGAGGCGTCTGGGGCAGGATGATCGCGATGGAACCGGAGCCCTTGAGGTACATGTTCTTCAGATATTGCCTGTGGCAGGGGTGGCACTCTGGACGGTTCCGAGGGTTGGAAGTGGCGTTAGACGTGGGCGGGGTAGGTTGGGGGTAGGGAGCAGAGGGCGGGGACACGAGGCAAGTTTGCATGCGGGGTTGGGGTGGGGGCGGGTGGGTACGCATGGAGCGAGGCAAGTTGGGGTGGGTCAGTGCGGCTCTCGCAGGGGCCTTACAAGGGGCAGCGAGGAGATGCGCCGTCACTCACAAAGTAGTTAATTGTTTTTTGGTAGCGGCTCATGCACCAAATAGCTCACGGGTGTTTTTGGCACCGCATTTGCAGATTAGGTTACGGGTATTGACTATTGTAGCTCTCTATTCACAATCTTAGTTAACGGCTCGTTGGGCAACAGAGTGGGCTGACGTCGCTACCTTCTCGACTAAGTCCTCTTTGCTTCCCCGCCATCCCCAGGCCTTCCCATTACAGGGTTCACGGTCGCACGGTGCCAAAGCAGCAAGCGGCCAGGCGTAGGTTGGGCACGTGCATAGCCAGGGTCCATTCCAGAGCGGGGCGCGCGTACCAATAAACTGGGCGTGCCGTAGGACGGAGCTGTCAAACCCCTTGTGGGAGAAAAGGATGCGCGAGGCCGTGGCGTCCACGTCATACACCCAGCGCAGCCGCCGGAGGAGCAGCATCTCCCGGACTACCTGCGCGCGCGCATGACGCCCCCCCCCCCCACAAACAGATGTCTTGTTTCCTTGTAAGTGCAGACCTCTCGTCGAGTGCTGCGATCACATCATCTCAGGGAAGAAGCAGGCAGGGGGGTCGTTGCCAGGCAGGGCCCCAGGTAGCGTGTGTCCCAGGCAGGGCCCTCGCGAGCACAACGAGGTCGGACGACCCTGGCGGAGAGGTGATAGGGGGCATCCTACACGGCCGACGGTAACTGGCACGGACGGTGTGCCTATGGATGCGTGAGGATCACGGGACCTACTGTTGCACCTAGGGTAGTATGCGTATGGGAGGGTGGGGTGGGGGTGGGGGTGGGGGTGGGGGTGGGATGGGCAGATATTCAGCGGGTCGCGGGTGGGGGGTGGGGGCGAGCCGAACGAAAACTGGGCCATACCGAATGCCGTCAGCATGAGATAGTTACTGGGCCTGCGTCAGGAGGAGTGCCTGTCCCTTGGTGCTCAAGGTCGCGCTATTTGGCCGGCACCGTAGGGAATGGTTGCGATCCAACGGCCATCAATAGCTTTATGGACTTAGCGGATGCAAAACCAATATTCAACTCCTTGTTGTCTTCAACGAGGCAACAAAGAACTGTAGGTTAATACCACCATACCACTGCCCCCTGTCCCCTGTCCCCTGTACCCCGTCCCCATCGATACGTAAATGATCAACAACGCGCCCCATCGATACGTAAATGATCAACAACGCGCCCCATCGATACGTAAATGATCAACAACGTGCCCCATCGATACGTAAATGATCAACAACGTGCCTCTACCAGGAGGTCATGGAGCACGGGACTGCGTGACTGATTCATTAAATAGTTAATGGAGCACGGGCCATAGTTGTTAAAGCCCCACCCGACGTGGATAGCTGACACCGTGGAATAGCATGCCCCGCCAGCACAAGCGCACACACAAACCATGCAGGCGACACAGGCCCTTCTTACCCAGGGCACATCAGTGGCCGGGAAGTGAAGGCCATGAAGGGACAGCATGTTGGGGTCCGTGCGCACCTCCGTGACTACCTGCACATCATCAGCAGCAGAAGAGGTAGCCAATGTCGGTTTCTGGAGCCGTATCGCAAGAGACAAGTAGAATTTTACCTTGACCCGCGCAAGTTTAGATGACTGGATGGGACACATGTTTGCTGTGACGTAACAGGAGGGCGTCATTCCCCGCAAGTGGAGCGGCAAAAGCGTTCCGTTAGGGGCCTCGCGGTTCCTTTATTGGCACCCATGTGACACAGTCACGTCCTTAATCAACCGATGGTGAAAGCGACACGACGTGGCTGTAGTGAACAGGACGGGCATGCTGCAAATACTCTGCCAAGGAGACAAACCGCACATAAATACTCCACCAATGCGTGGAAACATTAAGGAGCACAAATATCAGGGAGTATAGATCAAGGAGTCTGAAAATCTGGGCTAGAATACTCCAACAAGGAAACAAACTGCATGCAGAATACCGAGCATAGGCCTGTCACAGTATTCTGAATACCAAGCATATGCCTAACCCTGGCCTAACACTTAACTCAAAATACCAAGCATAGGCCTGGCACAGTACTCTGTATACCAAGCATAGGCCTGACACGCAGGATACTGCGCCATGCGATAGCGTGCCAACTAGAAAGCCAGGCTTCCGTGACAGCAGATGCCTGGCCGTAAGACCAAAAATATACATGCCAGAACGGAAGAAACAAGGCGTGCCGTGTGCTGTACCATCGCTGGCGATGTCCCACAGGGAGAGCGCAAGCCATGGCATGCGATTGCTGGATCGCCACACAAATAGTGGCATGCTAGCAAGCACGCCTACATTGCCATGCTTATCCTAGTAGACTGATATATATATACATATATGCCTTCACTCTGATGTAAGTAATTATATACTACTGTAGTATTATTAATATATATGTGTAACGGGCATAAAAAGTATTCCCAAATGTTGCCGCATGCGCTAGTACAGCACCCAGATAAGACTTCCTTAGGGATGATACCGCTAAGATCCAAAAAAGGCAAGAATGGAAGCACATGCACACGAGATGATCAGCCAAAAGCGCTGTTGAGTAGCAGATTACACCAGCTTCAGACGAATCGCTTGCTTCCGATGTATCACTAGCTAGCAGATACAGGCAAATCAAATCCATGGATGTATGTAGACTCTCATGGATGTATAAAGACGAAATACCTGAACGAGAGTTGGAGTTTTATGTTACTGTATCCAGAAAACCATTTTAAAATCCCCATGGGTTTGCATCCTCAACCCTCCAAGGAATGCTCCACCCAGGAGGCCAGCACATCCAGTCTTAGAGTCAGTGACAACGCTAGCAAACATACTTTTAAAAACTCCAGTGGTCAGACGGTTGGAATCTGGCCCATTTTCAAGCCTCGAGGGCCGCATCTGCACCGCGCGGTCACATGAATCCCATCCCTCAAGAATCCCAGCGTGCAAAAACCCAGTGACAGGGCCGCCTTGTTTATTTCTACTGTGCCGTGGCGGTGCTCACCTCCCCGTGCTCATCCTTGCTGAACTTGTACGCGATGGCGCGGTCGTATTGAGGCACCTACCAACAGGCTGCCTTGTTTATTTCTACTGTGCCGTGGCAGTGCTCACCTCCCCGTGGTCGCTCTCGCTGAACTGGTAGACAATGTTGCGATCACACCCCAAGTAATCATGGATCGCCTGGAGACGCCAGAAGTATCATCCGATCATCGGGGGGAGACGCCGTTGGAAAGGAATGAAGAGGATATGCGCGGCGGGCAGGAGGGGGGGGATATGAAGGGGGGGGGGGGGTCAGTTGCCAGTATAAATTGACGGCCAGAGTGTGTGCACGTGTCTGTGAAGCATGGGTATGGGTGAATGCCGGGGGTGCACTATCTTGCTTAGGGGTCTCATGGCGTCTTTCCTCATATACTGCTTTTTATACTGCTCTTATACTGCGTCTTATACTGCTTCTTATACTGCTCTTACACTGCTCTTATACTGCTCTTATACTGCGTCTTATACTGCTTCTTATACTGCTCTTATACTGCTCTTACACTGCTCTTACACTGCTCTTATACTGCTCTTATACTGCTCTTAAACTGCTCTTATACGGCTTGAAAGCCTCCGCACATTGTGGTTCAGACCAGTTCTCGGGTCTTGTGCTGCCAATGCCACCCTTGTTCACCACCCGCATCGGGGCACAGCACTTGGACAGTTCCAACTCAACAGGCTGGGTTACAGTCTACTACAGTAGACTCTCCTGCCAGCTTATCTATCAGGCTACAAAAGAAAAGACTACAGGTACTATATTTAGGACACCACGAGCCGTTTCTGTTGGATCTGTTGGTGTCAGGAAGTGATCCCACCAGCCACACCTATGTAGTGACCCACGACCTATAATGGCCCTCAAGCCACACCTTCATTAACTATAATGACCCACAAATACAATGACCCGTAACCCACGACCTATAATGACCAACGAGCCAGATCCATAATGGCCCATCAGGCGGACTTGTGCCCTCCCTTCCCTGAAGACCATAATTCAGACCCCCCCCCCCCCCCCCCCCGGGAATGGGTGCTGACCGAAGTCAGGTGGCAAGGACCTTGTTAGTCGAATGGAATGTCATAGCAGCTATTGAAACATCCACACACCATAAATATTGCTGTACGATTGGTTCTGTTTCGCGCTTCACCGTGTTGCCACTCTAACTCCCGTAACTTGACACTGTCAAAGAATCCTCGATAGCCATTATATGAAGTTCGTGTCAAAGAATACTAGTCTTATGAATACTTATCTCATATCAACGATTACATTATTAACATGGTATGAAGTCCATATCCATTAATACTTGTCATAAGAGTACTTACTCGTATCAACGAACACATTATAGACATGAGATGAAGTCCATATCGAGATGAAGCAGGCAGGGATGGCAGCGGGCAGGTTGGGGTGGCCAGGGACAAGCACTCCTCGAGGCCACCCCCACAACGGGGTTGATTCCTGCTGTCCCACAACGGGGTTGGATCCCCCGCGCTGGGACCCACCTGGGCGATCACGCGGCAAATCCCTCTGACGTCGCCCATCGCCTGCATCTGCAGCTGAGCCATCAGGTCCTTCATCACGTCGTACACCTCAAACGGCTCGTCCTCCTCTGTTTTGGGGGAAAAAAGTCAGCCAACAAATAGATATATATATAAAAATTGATGTGAGCCAGGGATGGATGCGCCGGGCAGCAAGTGGGGGGTGATACAAAGCGGCATCTCGGGCGATACAAAGCGGCATCTCGGGCGATACAAAGCGGCATCTCGGGCGATACAAAGCGGCATCTCGGGCGATACAAAGCGGCATCTCGGGCGATACAAAGCGGCATCTTGGGCGATACAAAGCGGCATCTCGGGCGATACAAAGCGGCATCTCGGGCGATACAAAGCGGCATCGCGGGCAATACAAAGCGGCATCTCCGGCGATACAAAGCGGCATCTCGGGCGATACAAAGCGGCATGCCGGGTGATTAAGAGGGGCAGGTCGGGTGATCAATAGGGGCAGGTAGGCAAGCAGTGATGGGGAGCAATGGACGCCAGGGGAGGCACGCGGCAAGGGGCGCAGAGAGACGACGCAACCGGGCAAAAGGAGCACACGCAGAGGGAAAGAGAATCTCCCCTCCCTGGGCTCAATGCAAGAACCGCGAATGCCGCGATCGTTGGGCATGAGGTACCTGAGAAAAAGTCGGTCTCAGCCAGCCGGCTGAGTTCGACAGAGAGCTACACCCTCCGCATTGTTAATTTTAATTATAATTGTGCATTATTTTAGTACACCACCTGAAAGCGCTATATAAAACAAGAAAAATTTAAATAATTGATTCCCGCGTGTCCACGTCTGTCTGTTTTTTGGCTACCAAACAAACAAAGAAGTTGTAAATAAATATTGCTTGGCGGACAAATGTTCTTCACTGACGGTACCAAACAAACAAAGAAAATATATATTATTATTCGGCAAGCAAAACTGGCGCTTCTCACTGGTGGTTACTAAACAAACCGTACGCCAGGTGCTGTGAGCTACGCCCGCTGTTGTTAGCTACGCCAGCTGCTGTGAGCTATGCCAAGTCGCCAACCAACCAATCGTTTCAAATAATAGTTAATAATTAATAAATCCCACTGCTGCCGGCTGGATCGTGTCTAACCAACCAAACAAAGAAGTTTCAAACATTTAATCGCTCAGCCAGTTCAACGGTTGTTCAGTAAACAAACAAACTAACTAGATATTATTTAATTGGACGGGCCGAGTAGTACTTCCAACCAATAAAACGACATTATCTAATTCTGAAGGGCCTTTCGGATGAACCGAATTGATATTAACAATGCGGAGGGTGCAACCAGAATGCCGCAGGGGGACAGGGTGGCAGTGGCAGGGGGGCTGCCAGGGGCCACTGGCGGAGTGTACAGGGCATGCACGCCCTATAGTTGGGTACGCAGAGCGCAACATGCATGAATGGATCGATTCATACCAATAAGGATGTTTCCACATTTCGAGTGCAGGTGCTGGTTTCGGGCTAATATCGTTGCCGGGTACCCCGGACCTTTCCACATTCGGTGTTCAGGTCAACCGGAACTACCGAGTTTCGACTGAAAAGTGCCTGAAACTGACATGCACTACCTGCACCGCCGAAACGCTGGTGCAGGTAGTGCAGGTCGAGTTTCGGAGAGGTCGAAATGGTCAGGCAAAGGCCACCTCGCCGGATCCAAACGATGTGGTACGGAACGACAAGTACCAGGTCGTACGGCCGCGAGTTCGATTTGTTCAGACTGAAGCGAAGATCCGGTCTGATATTCTCTGCGGCCCAGTACGGACGCTCAGGAACCACTGTTGAAACGACCTTCCGTGATAATTCGCTACTGATTTGTGCGCCGGAACTAAGATAGAGTCCGCGTATTTGTTTCGGGACCAGTCCGTGCCCGAGTTTCTGCATAATTGTCCCGGAATGTGGAAACACCCTAAGACAACAACGTTCTCAAGGGCAGGCAACTTAGTGCAGGTCAAGGGCTTCTGTACCTTGATCCGACGCCTCCATCTCCATCACCCATGAGTTGCCAGACTTGTTCACGAGGCAGGTGATGGGGACATCTGCCGAGTGCCGGAGTGCAGGGAGTGGATGCACACACACCAATGAGATGCCGAACAAAGCAAATAACGGGCATACAAGCCAGAAAGAGGCCATACAAGGTCATAACGGGCCATATAAACTAATGACGGCAACAGGCCATACAAATGACTGAAGGCCATACAAATCAGCAAGAGGCCATACAAACTAGTAAGAGGTAAAACAAATTAGTAAAAGGCCATACAACCTAGTAAGAGGCAATACAAACCAGAAAGATCCTTACGCACACCCTCTAATTACTGGACAGTAATGAATCGAGTCATATGCTTCGGCTGCAGGGGCATGCGGATGACGAAATTGTGGATGAAAAGACAAAATTGGATGGAAAAAAACATGTGGATGAATGTGTGTGTGAGTGTATGCGAGGGCGCAGCGCTGCAGTCATGCCCCACTGCCGCTGTGCAAAGCAACCCTACGTGGCCGACTTCCAATTTCGTAGCAAGGCTTTGCTGAGGGTTGGTCTGCAGCGGCAGTGTGGCAGCCCCTCCGCGCACCTGCAGCCCAGCCCTCATTGTGACATGGACCAGAGCGCAGCGCGGTGAGGGCTGCGTGCGCGCCGCCCTCATTGTCACAGGAACGCAGTGTGGTCGATGCGATGGGGGATGAGTGATGGATATTGGTTGGTGGTTGGGGGGGTGCGGGTGGCGGGTGGCGGGTGGTGGTTGGTGGTTGGTGGTTGGTGTTTGGTGGTTGGTGGTTGGTGGTTGGTGGTTGGTGGTTGGTGGTTGGTGGTTGGTGGTTGGTGGTTGGTGGTTGGTGGTTGGTGGGTGACGGGGGGCACTATTACCATTGTACTATTCTCACCACTGCAAGACCGCAGCGATACGGGTGACGTGATCGTCTGCTGCAGCGATACGGGTGTTCCTTGGCCACGTCGCCCCTGTGCTTGATCTTGTGGAATAGGGCCAGAAGGTTGGCGTGGCCCTGTTGTTGGGGGCAGGGAGCACAATAATGGAAATAGCATTTAGAAGGGACCTACGCTGGGATCATGTGGGGCATGGCTATTACATGGAACATGGCAGGGAACTTGGCGAGGGTCTGCTGGGGCATGCACAAAAGCAGTTACAATCTCATTCAGAAGAGACGAATGTTTTCTCGTGCAAGAGCTACGTGGAAAATGCCCAGCAGCGTGGCACGGCCCTGCTTGGGGTGGGGGGCAGAGCAACCACAACAGCAGAGCCATTGCAAAACAGCAGCGCATAGTGTTGGTAGGGCAGGTGTCTTGTCTGGTCCACAAACATGCAGCGCAGACAGCACAAGTACTAAATACAGGTACTGAATACAGCAACGCATGGAATACAGGCTTGTCCTCCCTGTGATGATTGCTAATTTGGTCTCGCATGTTTTGTCTATGAGATCCGGTGAATTATGGGTGACAGATGATAGTAACAATCGATCCAAGTAAACACAGAGTGCCAGGAATAGTGCACAAATGAAACGTAAGTGTGCAAACATTGCTGTATTGCTCCTCACATCTGTCAAATTCAGTGGGCTGAAAATGGCCCCAGTTAGTTGGCCTAGTTCGTCAATGTCGTACGTATTTATAAATAGCACTAGGTGTATATGTCGTTTGTATTGGTGAGTTGCAATAACCTCAATAAATGTCGGGCCTAGTTTGGCCACACGCGCGCCAAGTATGACTCGATGTGTTAGGAAAAAAATGCATATCCGTGGATCTTTAGGCTTGTGTGTGCCAGAGCTACAGCCGCCCCTCCCCCCCCCCTTCCCCGCCCCCCGGCCCCCCCAACCCGACCCGACCCAAACCCCAACGGACCCACGCCCACGCCCACGCCCACGCCCTCGCCCACGCCCACGCCCACGCCCACGCCCACGCCCACGCCCACGCCCGCGCCCGCGCCCACACCCACGCCCACGCCCACGCCCGCGCCCGCGCCCGCGCCCGCGCCTGCGCCCGCGCCCGCGCCCGCGCCCGCGCCCGCGCCCGCGCCTGCGCCCACGCCCACGCCCACGCCCACGCCCACGCCCACGCCCACGCCCACGCCCACGCCCACGCCCACGCCCACGCCCACGCCCACGCCCACGCCCACGCCCACGCCCACGCCCACGCCCACGCCCACGCCCACGCCCACGCCCACGCCCACGCCCACGCCCACGCCCACGCCCACGCCCACGCCCACGCCCACGCCCACGCCCACGCCCACGCCCACGCCCACGCCCACGCCCACGCCCACGCCTGCGCCCACACACCCCTACCTCTTTGAACAGCTCCGAGGACGCCTTGCCGATGATCTTCTGTGGGCAATGCCCAAACAGGGGCTCGGCATTCTCGTTGACTGCCGTCACCTGCTTGCACAACCGCAAGGTGCACAGGAGAAAGGGGTGGGGGTGAGGTTGATGGAGCCGTAAGGGACCTGGACAGACACCCGCCGACAATAGGCGCAGCCGATTATAGGCGCAGCCGATAATAGGCGTAGCAGATCATAGTAGCAGACGGTTGATGGAGCGCTAAGGGACAGACACCCGCCGATTATAGCCGTTTCCAATTATGCTAGCAGATGGACCCTATCGGCAGGCACTTGCGAGCTGCGGCAGCGCTGCTAGCGGGTAACACAGCGTGCCGGGGGCGGGAAGCCATTTGGAGAAGAGGGGGTGACTTACATAACAGGGAGGGGGCACTTGCCAAAAAAAAATGGTGTCTGTACATAAAACTACCTGCAGGGAGCTGTCCAGCACGAGGAGCACCACCTCGGGCTGGATGCCCATCTGGTGGAACTTGTAGATGCTGCCCGTGGCCACGGGCGCCATAAGGTCCTCATTCCCGTCCAACGGGTGGTTGAGCGCGTTGAAGGTGCTCAAGTTTTTCTCCTAGGAAACCAGCACAAGTAACGCCGGGAGGGGCATAGAAGCAAGAGGAATGGAGGGTTGAGCTCATGGAAGATGCTCAAGTTTTTGTCCTGCAAAGGCACCGGGTAGAACACCCGTAGACAGGTGAGAGTAGAAAGGGGCGGCAACCAGTGCACGGAGGACGGTTAGGTCCACATCCTGGGATTTGGAGAATTAACGCCGGGAGGGGCATAGCAATGACACGAGTATGAAGAGGGGAGCAGCACAAGGATGAGCCTCAATTTCGAGGCTCAGTTTTTTCGTCCTGCGTCGTTACACAGAAGGAAAAGGGGAGTGCACAAACCGAGGGACAGTCAAGCGAGCATGAAGTACTCCAACCCTCCTGTGGCCGTGCGGCTGTGCCCGTGCGCCGTCACTATGGCAAGGTGGCCGTAAGGGGGGCGGCACGCGACCACAAAGTACTCAAGTCCTCCAGCTAGCAAGAGGCTCAGGTCCAGCTAGGATGCCACGTGAACCAACACGAGCAAGGTGTGTGGAAAAGGGGCAACAAAAGGTATGAAACGCTGAGGCCTTGCCTTGCCAGCCGCCACAGGGGGTTACAAGGGGCCCACCCACACAGACAACAAAAAGGATTGTTTCTTTCCTTACTACAGGTCCGCACCCCTTCTCTCCCCTTGGGCAGTCATGGGTTGCAGGTGGAGTAGGGTGGGCGATGGGGGTGGTGGCATTGGGTGGGGTGAGAGTGGGGTGGGGTGGGGGGTGGGCTGGGCTGGGGTGGGCTGGGGGGCTGTGGGGGGGGGGCTGTGGGGGGGGGGGGGGGGGAGTGGTGGCGGCGGTGGTGGCGGCGGCGGCGGTGGGGTGGCAGTGGCTGTTGCTGTGGCGGTTGCCGTGATGGTTGGCGGTGGCGTGGTGGTGGTGGTGGTGGTGGTGGTGGTGGTGGTGGTGGTGGTGGTGGTGGTGGTGGTGGTGGTGGTGGTGGTGGTGGTGGTGGTGGTGGTGGTGGTGGTGGTGGTGGTGGTGGTGGTGGTGGTGGTGGTGGTGGTGGTGGTGGTGGTGGTGGTGGTGGTGGTGGTGGTGGTGGTGGTGGTGGTGGTTTTGGTTTTTGTGTGTGTGCGTGTGCATGGAGGTGATTAGGGTGCGGAGGGGGGGGTCGGGAGTAGAGATCGATCGGTACTATGGATTCTTCCTGCCGCCACTTCCGAACCATTGCCGAAGTCTCGAAAAAAGGAAGGCAAGATGGACGCTTTGTAAAGACTATGGGCGACCAAAGCAATGAGGGGCCAGAGGGGATGCCAGACAACGGGTGGGCAACTCGGATGGGGTCAGTGAGGAGTTGAAGACGCTCCCCCCTCTCCCCCCCCGCGCATGCCCCCCTGACCCTCTGGTAGCTTCATAGAGCAATGGTGGCCAACGCCAGAATCCTTTATACAATTTATAATGCGTGATGATGTTGGGCGACTACTCTGATATATGTATAGGACCCTCAGCGACAACAACGGCCTTCATTACACAGGGACAGACCCGATATAGACAGCGTAGCACGCCCACGACGCTACATTGCTCGAGTTTAGAACTGTAGCGGAAGCGGGAGCAACATCTAGGAGGAAATACATGAGCCGAAATCAAATGTGAATAGCATTTCATTTTACTCACCGCCAGCCGATACTCATGCTCCCCTTTCTCGTGAGCCACACTCAATTCGACGTCATGTCTGGTGTTTCTCCACCCTGGATCTATGGCCTCCATATGGCAATGATTTGGGCACGCTATCCTGCGTAGTGCTCGTTCTCCCCAAGCTGACAAAGCATCACAACGTCACATTCATGCCGGAATAACTCTATTGCATGGGCGGGCAGCGCCCAGTTTTAGCTGACACTGACCAGCCTCGGCTTGGAAGCTGGCAGCCATTTTTGTTATCCAAACCTCTGCTTTAGACCGGGCTTTCTTTTTCTAATATTAATTTATAATATCCTAACAGCTACTAAGATACGACGTCGGGGGGGGAAACCATATGTTCCCGCGATCTGTAACGGAAGGCTGGCGCTTCTCGGTATTTATCCCGAGTCCAATGTACTGTTCGCTGGTAAATGGTAGCTCGTTTGAGTAAAATCACGTGCTGTAGAAGTACAATTATTTGCAAGTTGTGGTTGTTGTTCTTTGGTGTGCCACGCCGCACTGGGGCAGCAGATATTCTACCTGAACGTGGCCGAGGGCACGTGGTACAAGGGAAAGCGAGGGTCGGCTGCTTGGAATGCTACGACGAACGATCATCCAGACCACTAGTGCCACGGTTTCGGAGGATCCGAGCTGATTTTGCAGTACGGATGGAAAGCATGCGATGAAAAATATCAGATACGTGGCACTTGTGGTTTGGAAGTGTCGGGTCATGTGGATAATTGGTTGAGTTGAATTGAGTTGGCTTCTGGTTGTTCTTGGACGTGGTGTCTTTTTGGTGTTGGTTTGGTGTTTAAAAAATGGTGTTAAAAATGGACCAATCGGCGTGAAGAGACTGAATTCGGGGATTCGGAGTATTAGCCAACGATATTACAAGATGAGTCCGTACCATGATTTCTGAACTTTACTGAACGAAATGTTATAGCTCAGATGGCGGTTCAGGTTGAACAAGGTTAGCGTTGTACCGGTGTTCAGTAGAACCGCGTTGACGGTAAACAGAGGCGTTTCCCGCGCAATTCCGCGTCGCGCTGACCGTTCCGGTGTCGCGGGCTTGAATTAGGCCCGGTCTATACGGACTTTTGATAAAACTGGCGGGAGAGAACGGACGGTAAGATCGATGGGGGTTTTGCATCAACGGTCCCCAAGCCTCGTCGTTTTTAACTAAAACGGGCCACTTTTAGTTAAATGCCATGCACCTCCAGAAGGGCCTGTTAAAATTTTATTCTCGCCAGGATCGCAAGATTAGAAGAAAAAGGGCGGGAAAGTCAGAGGCCTGCCAGCAACGCCTGCCAGCGACGTGAGCGGAGCTCAACGCCCAAGGCAGCCATCGCCGCAACTTTCTCCGATTGCACACCGATTTCGCCATATCACTCACGAACTAAGAAAAAAAAATGTCTCTCCAGTCGCACCTGTTGGCGGGAAAACCCTGGTGGTCGGGCGCTACTACCGACGTGAAGGCTGGTTGCCATAGCTGTGTGTGCCATTGCAGTTGGTAATTCCGACCATTTCAGTTGCGTATTTAAAGCACGAAAACACTCGGCCATAATGTCTCGCCAGTCATACCACCTTATGCGCAAGCCCGACGAGGACAGGATTGACAGGGAGGACTGGAATGATTTGCAGGATTTGAAGATGATGCGAAGGCGTACAGGATAAAGACGTCTCTCAAGGCGTGGTGCACGTTTCCAAGCCCTACGTAAGTCGGTTTGGCTTGCCGCGAGCTGCTAATGAGAAGCGCACTCGCAACCACGGATGATTCGGGCGAACTGTCGCGTTTGGCCGATGGTTTCAACCAGACGACCAGGGGAGTTGTTGATGGTCGTGTTGGTGCGCTCGATGGTATCGCAATCAAGATAAAAAAAAACCTTCAAGTCGGAGGTAGCGAACCCCAGGCAGTACTACAATCGTAAGGGGTTTTATGCGCTTGTCATGCAAGCTGTGTGCGATTCGAAATGTCGTTTTCTGTATGGCTCCAACAAATGTTGCGGCAGTACCCATGACAGTGTCGCATTTCGTGTCAGCTCTTTGCACACGGAATTGGCTCGTGTTGGTCTGCCAGAAGGATTCTACATAGTGGCAGATGAGGCATACACCATCAAGCCTTGGCTTGTGACTCCCTACCCAGGAAGGGGTCTCAACGTCCAAGAGGACGCATGTAACGATTACATCTCTTTGTACAGGCAGGTCATAGAGCGTGCATTTGGGATTCTTATTCACCGCTTTGGCATCCTTCACCGTGCATTGACATGTGACCTACGACATGCAACATGCTAGCCAGCTTTTTTTACCCACCTTGGTGTATAATGCTTGAGTGTGCCACGTGTGGCATGGTGTTTGGTTGCCAGTTTTTTTTACCCACCTTGGTGTATAATAATGCTTGAGTGTGCCACGTGTGGCATGGTGTTTGGTTGCCAGTTTCTTTTACCCACCTTGGTGTATGCTTGAGTGTGCCACGTGTGGCATGGTGTTTGGTTGCCAGTTTTTTTTACCCACCTTGGTGTATAATGCTTGAGTGTGCCACGTGTGGCATGGTGTTTGGTTGCCAGTTTTTTTTACCCACCTTGGTGTATAATGCTTGACTGTGCCGCGTGTGGCATGGTGTTTGGTTGCCAGTTTTTTTTACCTACCTTGGTGTATGCTTGAGTGTGCCACGTGTGGCATGGTGTATGGTTGCCAGTTTTTTTTACCCACCTTGGTGTATGCTTGAGTGTGCCACGTGTGGCATGGTGTTTGGTTGCCAGTTTTTTTTACCCACCTTGGTGTATAATGCTTGAGTGTGCCACGTGTGGCATGGTGTTTGGTTGCCAGTTTTTTTTACCCACCTTGGTGTATAATGCTTGACTGTGCCGCGTGTGGCATGGTGTTTGGTTGCCAGTTTTTTTTACCTACCTTGGTGTATGCTTGAGTGTGCCACGTGTGGCATGGTGTATGGTTGCCAGTTTTTTTTACCCACCTTGGTGTATGCTTGAGTGTGCCACGTGTGGCATGGTGCTTGGTTGCCATTTTTTTTCTACCCACAAGCGGTGAGGATGAGAATGTTGCCTAATCCCGCTATTGTAATGTCAAAAAGGATGCATGTGCAATGGTAGTTGATGACCATCACAGTTGTCAAACTTAACCCCTAAATGGGCAGAAATACTGCCAATGCATCGGCTGTAACTTCACAACTTAGCAAACCAGATGCCATCCAACCTACCCATATCCAATGGCTGTCCTTGGGGGCCAAGCATGTCCATGAGTTGCTCTTCCGGTTGATACATCACAACCTTACATATATGCAGGGTAGGCCATGTATAACTACCGTCAAAGTCAGGGCGGTCAAGACGCGCGTTTTCAGTTTTGGTAGAATGTGCATTTTGAATCATGTTATGAGAGCTAGGCACCTACCACTTCAGGGATGATAAACAATTAGTTGCTGAGCAGTTTGAGCCATTGGGGTCATCACTTGGTTGGGTATACCAGCAGCTACACCCAGTACAGCCCATAGGGGTACCATTGGTAAAAAGCAACCAAGGGGGTAGGGCTTGGCATGCTACCTACTAATAAGGCCACCAACCATGCCATACAATACATTTCCCTTCCACAATGATGGGGAAACATAACTGCATCATCACACTGCCCTTACATGGCACCTATGTGCAGCTGCCACCTTGTCCATGCACGTAGGTAACGTGGTACGGACACCCTACGCAAGGCATGCATTCTAGGAGGCAGCCACCAACAAACTAGTGATGTTAAGCCTATTTCAGCTTGCCCTAGCAAGGATAAACTAGGCCTAAGCTGCTATAGCTTGCCAGGTGATGGCCTGCAGCACACCTGGTGGCACATGCTGACAATGGGAAGCTTCTACTCACCGGTTACATGCTTGATGATGCCACAGAGACCAGCCAACTGCCTCTCACTCATGCAATATGTGTGTGGGAATTGTATAACAAACATATATGGAGGTATTCAAACCCATACAACCTCTAAAACTTATCACCATCACACTATGGCAGGTCAACTGACTGAGGGAGGCATCTATGAATGGTGTTTTAGGAAGGGGCCAGGCCATGGTCAAGAAAGAACATGAATAATGCAAAAAGAATGTGCTACACAAGCTAGAACGTATACCTAAACGTCATACGTCGACAAGGAAACGATAACTCAGCTTTACCTGGCGTGGCTGGCATTACCTTAGCCCAGGCGGTGGCCGCATAATGGCGCATTGCGGCACACCAAAGTTGTGCAGCATGGTCGCTAGATTCGGCGATCTCTGGCCACCCTTGCAAGTTTACGACTACAAATCATCATAAAAAGTAAAAAGAAACCGATATATCCTTTAAAATACGCTGCTCGGATGCTTTCGTCAATTAGGACATGCCCGAAACGCGCTTTTTCTCTCATCGTCCACTTCGGCGTTTTCCCATGGGCGAATCCGCATGGCACGCAATGATTTCGCGCTTCGGGTGGCAGCAATGGTCCATCTCCTTCGGCATTGTCCGCCATGGCTGGCGACCGCGGGTCATCTTCCCCTTCCCCGCCGTCAGTGTTTTGGGTTTAATTGCCTGTAATTGCCTGATTGCCCGGGCACGGAGCTGGCGCCACGTCATCGACTTGGCGGGAACCACTCTACTTGCGGTCCAGACAGTTGAGTTTCGTATAGACTGAAATTTTTACCTCCGGACCCAATTTTCAGCTAAAAATGACCGGTTCGGTTTTAACTTAAAATCCGTATAGACCGGGCCTTAGGGCGGAACATTTCACTGCGTGTGCGGGGCAAAAGACCTTAAAAGACAGCCTGGCCGGTGATAGTAATGGCGGTGCTGCACTAGACATCGATTCTGGGGCATATGAGTGCTTGCAAACATTGCTGACAGTGATCGGAATGTCATTTGTTTGAAATAGAGCGATAATTTTAACCCCGTGAAAGCTGCAGCCTAATATTTGTTGAAATTGTTGGTTCGGCCTGCATCGGCGCTGTGCGATTTAGCAAGATTTAGCGAGCTGGGCGTGTTGATGATTCCTGGTCGAATGTAACTCTTCTTTAGCGCGCCCGCTCGCTTTTCGGGAAGTCCTTGACTTGGCGAGTGGGTAATCCGACGACGTCGCTCATATATATCGAATAGGCAGGGATATCCATGCCTATTGCCCGATGTGGCGACATGAAGTTAATGCCGCGCACTACCCAATCTTTCGAGTACTTGTGGTTACACGTTACTGCCGGTGAGCATGGTGTTACTAGTACTCACCACAGGCCTTCAGCAATTTACCCTCCAAGTGCCATGAGGATCTGCGCCATTCCACATGATGGCAACTGTCTATCAGGGGCATCATGAGCGCACGGGAAACATAATGGGGACACACCAGTGCCGACAGGAAGTCGTGTACTTTATGCAGGTATTGTGGAGATGCTTATGTCGTTGTTCTTAACGTGTTTAGTACCCTTGTTTGCTTGCCTGCATTTCACATGTCCTTTCCATTGGCCTTCAATCAAGTGGAACTATACAGGCATAATTGGTGCACGGATGGCTGCCACGTCGTTGTCCGCCTCCCCCACCACAAGCGGCATGACATGAAATTGACTTACCCATGTGCTCACTCCAGACACTCCTTCATGTCATAAGGGGGACCCAGTGTGTCATGTTCTTCCTATACCTCGGGCCTGGGCTTAGCACTCGTGCTCCGTCAGTCGGTGTGTGCATGGGAGACTGTAATATATAGCCTTGCTGCTGACCCATTGTCATAGCTAACCCCTACAGTTACCATAGCACGTTGCTATCCGTCTGCACGAGGACGGCAGATTTGCCGCTTCATACCATCGGGAACCCTAAGGACACCTTCGTAAAGACTTCTACCGTGTTGGACAGGGCCACTTCCCTTCCCGAACCATTACGCTCCGTAAACTCATCACACTCCTCCCAATCTGTACCAACAAAGAAGTTGTCCCACTATTATATTAAGTGCAGGGCCAATGTCGCTGTAAACCCTTGGAGCCACCACGACCAGACAAAGCAACAAAGTTAACTGTTTCAACAACAGCGGCCATCTAGCAGGGTTTTGGGCCTACTAACTTCCCCTTTCGCAGGGCTGCTAGGTAAGCTCCCTCATTAATTCATTAATTACTTAATAGACACGTGACTGCGTCACGTGAGCGTAAGTCCTCAGTGGGAGGGGAACATCGGATGGAATGGATGAGCCGGTAAGCTATCTAGGTCCTGGTTACAGGGTTGTGGTCACCACGGCCCGAATCGCTATGAATGCCATACGCCGTTCCGAGCCTGGAACTGGATTCGTTGTCCACATCGTCGCGTCGCTGCAGCAACACGATGTTTTCTAGCATACGCGGGCTTTTGGTTCCTGCCGCACATCATGATTTGAAAGTGCTGTCCTCCGGATTTTCGCCTTTGCACCGTGTGCAGCTCTTGGACGTTTGGAATCATGGCATGGTTAACGTAATGACTGACTAGCTAGACCTTTTCAGTGATTTCCCATTTGCGGGTATTTCCTCATAAATGGTGGGAGAGCGATCGCAGCAATGGTGCTTACCCCTAGACACTCCCGGCCAGTGGCCCGAAACACACGCCCTGATCAAGCAAGATGTTTCCGGCCCCACCGTCTAGGCCATCTAGTCGCTCTACACGTAAGCCAGCCAAAATTCCAATGCACAAGGCTACACACTTCCATCACCATTCATATTCATCATCCTGAACGACTCGAACACGCGGACAAGATAACGGCATGCTCGAGCTACCATGGTCCGGATTCTCCCGATTTCTGGCATGCGCTGGTTGTCTCCTTGATACGCGGTCACACGCGGAGCCCCCACCGACTTGGGGGTGGTCTCCTTCATCACTACTTGCCATCTATCCTTGCGTACCATCTGCCTCCATATGACAGACAAACCAGGAGGCTGGGCACCCGGGTCTGAGCCCGTCACATCTAGGGTAGCACAGGTCCATATGCAGAGTCTATCACGAAAAGTTCACAGGTGGCGGCCCTGCCGCGCGCGGCCTGGGGCACGCCAGGTGAGGACATGACGCCCAGGCTGGGCGGGCTTGGTGCCAGCTAGTCTATCTCATGTGTCTTCCTGATCTGTGCGCGGGCCAGGTGCTCGGCTAGGCCCATGCGCCTGTGCCTAAGAGTGTGGGAAACATAGGGTAAATCAGCGTTCAAATCCTCATTACTAATGTGCAAGCTAAAGGGGAGGTTAAGGGCCTCGCGCAGCATCTTGGTGACGACGTTGTCGTCGAGCGAACTCGTCGTTGCTCTAGCTCCTGCGTCAGTGTCCAGGTCTCGGCGCCGTAGGTCAGTCCTGAAGCTCCCTCATAAGGCGCTTGCAAAACCATAATTGTCGGCCAAATTTGAGCCGCGTGCCTCCGCTGCTGCCATCGACTTTGCCGGGAAACTCTTTTAATCTTACCCTTTCCCTTTCCAGTCCCTATAGACACCTCACGTGCCCCCCCCGCGGGGCTGCACCCAGCTCAGCCTGGCCGGCACCTCCTTACGTGGGCCGGGCCCCGCAAGGCTCGCCGCCGCAAGGCCCGCACCTTCAAAGAACAGCTAGTAAAGACATGGGGGGGCTAGGCCTCTCCGTGATTTGGAGCAAGATGATGGACAATGCCAAGTGGGCCCAGGTCATAGGGGACAACGAACCCCCTCCCGTGGGGAAGCGCCCGCGTTTGCAAACACGCGGGAAGCACGCCAGACAGGACCCCTAGGGTAGAGAGCTTAGAATAGAACTGGCTTGATGTTGTACGGATAGATTAGACCGGTAGGATTGTGTGTCCCCATCCATCTGGACATCCATCCATCGGGGTTAATGCTCCGTGACTCCCCAACGGGAGCATGAGTCTAATTAATTAATTAATTAATGCTCCGTGACTCCCCAACGGGAGCACGAGTCTAACTATTTAATTAATGGGTGGAGTGGAGGAAGCCGCGTAATCGAACTAACCTAACTCTAAGCTATCTAGTCTAGAAAATCCCAACTACACTACTCATCAAAACGCCTCCTCCTCTTGGGGGGAGGTGGCTTGGCCACAGGGGCTGGCGTGTGAGCCTTGACAATCTTCTGCCACCACGTTTTGTTCTGCATGGCAGTCCAAAGAAGGGAGAGAGAGTGGATTAATTAATTAATTAATTAAACTCGTGCTCCCGTTGGGGAGTCACGGAGCACCGAAGTGCTTTTAATCCCTGTGTGTGCACTACAGGAGAAAGGGCAGAGACCCCCAGTCTCCTTCATGCCAAAGGCATGCCACAGCTGCATTCGGGCGCGCTAGCTAAACGGACACGCTAACGATCCGGCAAACTGTGGGTGCAATAAGACCCATGTAAGCGTAGCATAACAAGTATAGCGTGGGAGAGAGTGGATGCGGTGTTCAAACTGGGCTGGGACCACCAGGTCGGCTAGCAACATCTGGGTGTAGTTCGTGGCATGAACATTTCCCTACCCTTTTTGGAATGTCCTTGGGGCCAGGCCAGGTAAAAATATGCCGCCCTGGCTGGCCAAGCCGCTGGGGGCCGGCCAGACTACTAAGGGTGGTGTCCACCTGGCTGGTGCGAGCAAGGTGTCCTGCGTACAAATGCTATCCTACGCTGCCTAATCTCGTCCGAAATACGAGGCATACCCTGATACAAAGACTCTAATGACCTACGTTTGGAAAACCCTACGTTCAGGACCTGTCGGAGCATCCTGTAAACCGTGCCGTCTAGCTTAGCTGCCAGTGTTGCCGTGAGTGTCCACGCCTCGGCGCCACGTGAGCATGCACTGCGAGGACGAGGACCTTGAAGAGCATGCGCTTGCAGTGCTCGCCCATGCAGGCCCTTCGAGCGCCAGTAGGTGTTGAGCGAACGGAGCCTGGCCCAGGCCAGGCCGATGCGGATGTCCACATCGTCGGCGGTGTCAGGGAGCATGCTCCCCAACAGTTTGAAGCGATGGCCAGTGATGGGGACTGGAAATTAATTAAATTAAATTAATTAAATTAAATTAAATTAAATTAAATTAAACTATAACATGCCTCCGTTGGGAGATCATGTAGCACATATTCCTTGATGATTCACGTATGGCGCCGAGGCGTGGACCCTCCCCCCCAAGCTGGCAGCTCGGCTCGACGGCACAGTTTACAGGATGCTCCGGCAGGTCCTTAATGTAGGTTTTTCCGAGCGTCCGTCATCAGAGTCTCTGTATCATGGCATGCCTCGTGTTTCGGACGAGATTAGACAGCGTAGGATAGCATTTGTAGGACACCTTGCACGCACCAGCCAGGTCGACACCACCCTTGGTCTGGCCGGCCCCCAGCGGCTTGGACAGCCAGGGCGGCACATTCTGACCTGGCCTGGCCCCAAGGACATTCCCAAAAGGGTAGGGAAACCTGTCACCAACTACGTTCAGATGCTGCTGGACGACCTCGTGGTCCCAGCCCAGTTTGAGCACCGCATCCACTCTCTCTCCCCTCTTTGGACTGCCATGCAGGACAAGGAGCGGTGGAAGAAGATTGTCAAGGCACACACGCCCGACCCTGTGGGCAAGCCACCTCCCCCCAAGCGGAGGAGGCGTTTTGATGAGTAGTGCAGTTAGGATTTTCTAGATAGAGTTAGGATAGTTCGATCACGCGGCTTCCTCCACCCCATCCATCATGAAATATGTGCTACATGACCTCCCCACGGAGGCATGTTATAATTTAATTTAATTTTTTAATATTCCTTGATGGTGGTGGAAAGGAGAGAGCCGCGTAATCTAGTTCTATCCTAACGCTAATCTACCTAGTCTAGAAAAATCCTAACTGCCCTACTCGTCAAAACGCCTCCTCCTCTTGGGGGGAGGGGGTTTGCCCACAGGGTCGGGCGTGTGAGCCTTGACAATATCTTCTGCCACCGCGTCTTGTTCTGCATGGCAGTCCAAAGAAGGGAGAGAGAGTGGATGCGGTATTCAAACTGGGCTGGGACCAGTAGGTCATCCAGCAACATCTGTACGTAGTTCGTGACATGTTTCCCTACCTTTTTGGGAATGTCCTTGGGGCCAGGCCAGGTCAGAATGTGCCGCCCTGGCTGGCCAAGCCGCTGGGGGCCTGCCAGCTAGACCAAGGGCGGTGTCGACCTGGCTAGTGCGAGCAAGGTGTCCTACAAATGCTATCCTACGCTGTCTAATCTCGTCCAAATACGAGGCATGCCCTGATACAAAGACTCTGATGACGGGCGCTTGGAAAACCCTACGTTCAGGACCTGTCGGAGCATCCTGTGAACTGCACATGTGCCGTCTAGCCTAGCTGCCAGTGTGGGTGTGAGTGTCCACGCCTCGGCGCCATACGTGAGCACCGTGAGGACGAGGACCTTGAAGAGCATGCGCTTGCGGTGGTCGCCCAGGCCCTTGGAGCGCCAGTAGGTGTTGAGCGAACAAAGCCTAGCCCAGGCCAGGCCGATGCGGGTGTCCACATCGTCGGCGGTGTCAGGCTCCAGCCAGCTCCACCCATCCTTCAAGGAATATGTGCTACATGATCTCCCATGCAACGGAGGCATGTTATAATTTAATTTAATTTATAATTTAATCACTGGCCGTAAGCAACACACCACCTCCACCACCTCCGCCGTTGCAGCACAGCTCTAGCAGCAGAAGCTCGACCTTCACGAGGAGGCCGAGCTCGCCAAACGCAGCCTTAACGCCATACTCAAGAACTTCGACCTGGAGGAAGGTGAAAGCTCCGAGAAGCTTGCACGTGCGTTTGAGAGCAAAATCCTTGATCGCAAGGGCCTTCTTGGTGAGATTAAGCTGGCCGCCCACCGCCTTCCCCGCGCGCGGGGTAAGGCAGGGGTGCCCCCGCTTCTTCACATATTTAAGAGCCCAGCGGACAAGTTTTCGTTTCTCAAACGCCGCAAGCGGCTCGAGAACACTCCCTTCACCGTGGACGACGACTTGACCCCGGTGCAGCAACAACGGCGACGGGAGCTATGGCCGACCTACCTCCAGCTCCGGCAGACCAAGGCGGGACAGCGGGTGTACTGGAAGGGGGCGGCCATCTACGTCGGCCACAAGCCCTAGCACGCGACCCCAGCGAGCACCGCGGCCCCAACGACTCCAGATGCCCCAGCTTAGGGGAATACAGCAGTAGTAGTGTAGAATAGTTAGACAGTGGCCTTGTACATGCACGCCTACTATAGGCACGACCTCACCTGGACGCTGGATGACGACCTCACCCCCGCTCAGCAACAGCAGCGACGCGACCTGTGGCCGGAATACCTCCGCCATAAGCAGGACCCCCAGAAGCCCAAGGTGTACTGGAGGGGGCCGGGCCCACTTCAAATGTTCCGAAAAGTGTGACACTTTTGGTCGTTTTTTTGACTTTTTCGACGATCGTCACTCTGCAGAGTGATTCGTCGTGCGAAATCGTGCGAAATTGTGCGAAATTCAAGCAAATGCTGAAATCGTGTGAAATTTGCTGAAATCGTGCGAATTTGTGCGAAATTTGCTGAAATTGTGCGAAATTTCATGTGAAAAATGTCGACGGTAAAAAATTTTGATGTGCACAACGTGTGTGAATTCATGCGAAATTTTGTCAAACGTCACTCCCCAAAACGACCCTTGGTTGAAATCCATGCGAAATTGTGCGAAATCATGCAAAATTGTGCGAAATCGTGCGAAATCGTGCGAAAATGTGTGAAAATTTTGCGAAAATCACGCGAAAATCACGCGAACTCGTGCGAAATTTTATTTTTTTTTTGCGAAAAACGACCAAAAGTGTCACACACTTGGCTTGGACGGCGGAACATTTGAAGTGGGCCCGGCCAGGGGCGGGGACCTGATGATCAACCACAAGATGTGGACGCCCCCAGCGGGCTAGAATAGCAATAGCCCTAGATTGTAACCCTTGGCGTCACTGCCGCTAAGGCAGCCATGCCTAGACTATTTGCAACCTAGCTGTGCCAACACACCTAGTCACGTGCCGCCAACGCACGGTCCACAACCAGCCATAGCCTAGTACAGCCATGCTACGCCCTGGCTATGTTTAGCCAAGCCATGCCTATAATGGGACCCCCCCATGGATGTTGCATTAAGAATTTAGCCATGCTATGCCATGCAGAGAGATGCTCTCTGTCGAGAAGCCATGTCCTAGCTCTTGTATCAAAGAGACAACCAGCGCAGGCCAGAAATCGGGAGAATCCGGACCATGGTAGCTCGAGCCTGCCGTTATCTTTTCCGCGTTTTCGAGTCGTTCAGGATGATGAAGATGAATGGTGATGGAAATGTGTATCCTTGTGCATTGAAATTATGGCTGGCTTACGTGTGGAGCGACTAGATGACCTAGACGGTGGGGCCGGAAACAGCATGCTTGATCAGGGCGTGTGTTTCTAGCCTAACTGGCCGGGAGTGTCTAGTGGTGAGCACCATTGCTGCGATCGCTCTCCCACCATTTACGAGGAAATACCCGCAAATGGAAAACCACTGAAAAGGTCTAGCTAGTCAGTCATCACGTTAGCCATGCCATGATTCCAAACGTCCAAGAACTGCACACGGTGCAAAGGCAAAAAGCCGGAGGACAGCACTTTCAAATGTGCGGCGGGAACCAAAAGCCCGCGGATGCCAGAAAACATCGTGTTGCGGCAGCGACGCGACGATGTGGACAACGAATCCAGTGCCAAGCTCGGAACGGCCGCAAAGGAGATCTGGCATCACAGGGTTCAGATGTGCGGAGATACTATGCGATCCAGCCGGTCCACGACC
This sequence comes from Mesostigma viride, assembly GCA_009746045.1. Taxonomy (NCBI): domain Eukaryota; kingdom Viridiplantae; phylum Streptophyta; class Mesostigmatophyceae; order Mesostigmatales; family Mesostigmataceae; genus Mesostigma; species Mesostigma viride. The sequence continues at coordinate 213,606 of RPFO01000016.1, read as the reverse complement.
TGTTTGTAGAGCTTGTGCCAAGGGGCAGCACCGAACAGATGTGGGTGACGTTGCAAAAAACATCGGACTTGACGGAGCATAATGGCTCGGTCATAGTCTTTGACCAATAAACGCTGCAAGAGTTCAACAAGAGTCGTGATGAAATCAACACGATAAGAACAAAGACGGGAAAAACGATGTAACTGAGAAAGAACAACACCATATTTTGCTGTGTGGGAAAGGAGACTGTGAATATCGGGGTAACGAATAAAAGGAATTTGCTGGTATTTAGGATCCTTGCGCTTATCATAGATAGCCGTACGCCAGCCCTTCTTGTTATGGGTAATGTTAAGATCGAGGTAATTGCAATGAGTATCCTCCGACGTGAGCTTTAATGTGAGGGACGCTTGCGGGTAGATGCCAGGCAGACCAGCGGTGATATACAAATGGGTTGCGAAATCAGGGTTGTCGAAAGCGATGACATCATCAATGTATCGACATGTATGGATAAAACGCCTGATGAGAACATCATCGTTTGAGGCAATGAGATTCTCCCTCACACTCTGTATAGCCATGCTGATCTTCCTCCCTCACAGGCATGCTCCCCCCCTTACCCGGGCATAGCGTGATAGACCATGAGGGTGCAGGTGCCCTGGTGCACCTAGAGCAAGGGTAGCTTACATTCCCACCCTTGCATGAAGTAGCCTAGGATGTATTAAAAGCCATATGCCCCTTCTCAGGGATATGCGCTACATTGACTCCCAACGGAGCGATGTTGATAATTAATTAATTAATTACTATAGGCACTATACCAGCTGATTTATGAACATTAATTGGTCATGTATGTACAAGTGTGCCCATGGCGCGCCACACACCAGATGATGCCTAGCTTTATTATTTAGTTATGCTGTGACTACGCAGAGAGCCACTCTTTGCTGAGAAGCCATGCCTTAGCTTTGTATAGCCATGTTGATCTTCCCTCCCCATGACAGGCTCCTTAGCTTGATAGATCATGGGGGTTCAGGTGCCCTGGTGCACCTCGAGCAAGTGTCATGTACATTCCCACCCTTGCAAGAAGTAGCTTAGAATGTATTAAAAGCCATATGCCCCTTCTCTGGGATATGTGCTACATTTACTCCCAACGGAGTTATGTTCCTAATTAATCAATTAATTAATTAATCACTGGCCGGGCGGGAAGGCCCTGCCTGGACGGATCCGCCTGGCCGCCTTCCCTGTGGTCGGCCACATCGAAACCATTTTCGGTTCCCTGCTCGCAATAAAAGCCGAAAAAACGTAAAGACGAAACAACCCATAAAAGATCTAACAAGCAATGTCGAGGGAATCCCCCCTGAGAAGTTTTGCCGCACTGCAGAACAACGCTAGCTAATGCTGGCCTGACAGAACTGCGGCAGCTTACGGCCGGCGTCACAGAAATCCGAGCTGGCGTAATTCGGGGTCTAATCGGGTCAGTTTGGGCCAGCGGGCATATTGCCTGTTGGCGGACAAGCGGATAACGGCAGGCTCATCGAGCTACCATGGTCAGCCCGCACTCTCCCGATTTCTGGCCTGCGCTGGTTGTCTCCTTGATATTGCCTAATCGGTTTCCCGCCGAATTGCCCAGGTAAGATGAAGCCAAGCACAAACTGAAAGTACGAGCTCCGTGGGTTGCCAGAACCCACCGGCCTTGCATTTGCTTCAGGCGTGTTATTCTGCTCCCATAATTAAATAATAAATCCGCATGCCCGCCCCACCCACCACTAGCTTTCAGTTTAGCCGTCAATGGTTTCTTCTTTTGGCCCGAGAACCGAGTTCTCAGATCTGGTTACCGATCAGTGTCTAGATACCGACGGCTAATGACCTATGAGAATTGAGAGCTGAAGGCAAGCTGAGGGTGTTCATTATTTTTGCTGCCGCCCGAACTGACCGAAGTGCCTACAACTGACACATATAAAACAGTAAACGAGGACTAAATAGTAAAGTCGCTCTAGAGAGCGAACTAGTAGATACAGACAGACAGACAGTTCACGAGATAGGGGCATAGGGCTACGGGCTGGCTAATTATTGCTAAACCAACGGTACCAGTCACCACGGTCACCAAGCTGGAAGTCAACAGAGGGCGGACGTGGCAACCGATGAAGCGATCCAGTACGTAACCTTCAGAGGCACTGTCACCGTCAAAATCAGACGGGCGACCGTAATCTCCAGGGCTTCAATAAAAGGTATAAAACGAAGATACATCTTTGTTAAACCCAGATTCCACTCTGAAAGCATCTGCCAACCTGTTCACCGTGCGAGGAGTCTTCGGGTATCGGCACGTTGCTCGCCTCGTGACCAGGTGACCAGATCTTAACGACCGGACCGCTTACCTGGTGAGGATCGCGAGCCCCAAGCCGGAAGCGCTGCCTGAAGCGGGAGCGGGGCAACGTATGCCGTATGCGGTATGCCCCAGCAAGACACATATCCCCCTCTGAAGCCATTTAGACTCCGCCATTGACATCTCGGTCCGGTGTGCCGGGAGCCATTAGTCATTTAGCTCGTCCCCGTACGTGCTGGATCGGGGCACGGGAACGGTGATGAGCCAGGCGGATTTGGCAGCGAGGCGCTGAGCTAGCAAAGCGTCGGTGCGTGCCCGATCCATTGGCCACCTGAGCCTGGCCTGCCTGTAGCTGGGCCCGCTTTTCAGCGGGTGGGCACGAATTACGTCCATGGGGTCTTACTGCCCGCTCGTGGCAGTCATTGCCGTAACATGCTTGTTACTCGGGGTTGCCGCTCAACCTGGCGTCGACAAAGTTTGCGACGCCACTTACCAGGATCTTGTCGAGAATACCAAAGCAGATGCTCTTATTCAACAGCCTTCCAGGTCCAGGACATGTATTAACTATGACGTTGAGAGCTATGATAACCTGCGGTGTCCGAGGAAAGCTTCAGCGTCGATGACAGACGCCCAGTTTTGCGGCTGTATAAATTTGATGTTCTCGATTTGGCGTGATAACCAACAAACATACGTGAGTTCGTGGTCCTGGTCCCTTCCCAATGTGGATATTGACAACTCCGGTCCTCGCCCATTGAGAACTTCGTTTACCGGCTTTTTTCCCCTCCCCCCCAAGCCCTTTTTCCTCCTAAGCGCTCCATTTCGCTCCCTTTGCTCTTTGTGGCGTTCGCAGCGTTCGAAACTGATCGCGCTCGAACGCGATTGCGAGCCTGGAGTGGACGTCTGCCCTTTGGAGACTTATTCACGGAACATGAGCAACTGCGACCGGCTGTACCCCCGTACGTTTCTTGCTTTTTAGCGCGTAGGCGCCCTACATTGCCAGCGTTTCAGCCCTTATTTCATGGCAATGCAGGTACCTGTCATGCCTTCTACCTCACTATGGACAGCCCCCCTCCCAGTGTAACACTTGCACCATCTCCCCTAGTAGTGGTTTTTGGAACAGTATTCACTGGATCTATTTTCCAACCGTCTTGTGCCCCCTGCAGGTGCCGGGGAGGAGCCCATGTGGATCCAGTACAACAACCTGCTAATCAGCCTCGGCTTCACCTACCTCGCCCCACCCTTCCCAGCGCCAGTTGGCTTAGAACCCACGTCCCCACCCCCATCCCCACCACCACTGTCATCCCCTCCACCGCCCCGGTCCCCACCCCCATCTCCACCCCCATCTCCACCCCCATTGACATCCCCTCCGCCGCCCCGGCCTCCCCCTCCATCGCCCCCACCCCCTCCATCCCCCCCACCCCCTCCATCGCCTCCACCCCCTCCATCACCCCCACCACCAAAGTCGCCTCCACCACCCCCTAGCCCCAGCCCCCCCCGCCGGCCCCTTAGTGCCGAGCCCGCCACCGGCCCCTTCACCCCTCCGCCGTCCCCCCTCCACCGCCCGCCCCCCCCCTCCCCCTCCCCCCTCCACCGCCCGCCCCTCCCCCCTCCCCCTCTCCCCCCACCGCCCGCCCCATCTCCACCCCCTCCCCCACCCTCTCCACCGCCCTCCCCTCCCCCCACCGCCCTCCCCTCACCGCCCCCACCATCACCGCCACCCCCTAACCCGCCCCCACCGCCCCACCGTCACCGCCACCCCCTAGCCCGCCCCCACCGCCCCCACCGTCGCCGCCACCCCTCGCCCACCGCCACCGTCACCACCGCCATCGCCGCCACCACCACCCAGCCCACGTCCACCTCCACCCTCGCCTCCCCACCCCGCCCACCGCCTCCCTCCCCACCTCCTCCACGCTCCCCCCACCCCCAGCCCACCTCCTCCCCCGCCCTGTGTCCCCACAGCAACGATCACGTGCAGTGGCGCGACGTCGCTCGCGGGTGGCTTCCAGGCAAGTCGCGGTTTAGCCGCACACTGAAAATCAAGCCGCTTGTTCTCAACATCATCTTGGTATATATTGCACAGTTTGTGTCTGCAGATCAGTGACCATGCATGCAAGTTGTGACGCAGCCGCCTACCACTTTGCAAGGCAACTAACCATCCGTCGCTAACCATCCGTGTTAGCCTTTTTTCCTCGGTGTTTTTCCTCCTGTTAGCCTTTTTTCAGACAAACTTACCTACATCATGCAAAATGCTCAGTCCCAAGCGTACGCCCTAAGGCAATAAGCCCCACTTCCCGGTGTACAGTGCAAGTGCCTAACAACGATGTTTGGGACTATGGACCTGCTCGCGCTGCGCCACTTTTTCCGCGAGACCGGACGATCCCCGGTCACGCGCGAGAACGCATTTCTAATCTCTACTCCTACATGCCTCCCATCTTTCAATTAATGGAATTTTCTCGCCGAACCTGCGGCTGAGTTTCCAGGATTGGGCGCGGCGTGACCAAATCCAGTCATGACGGCTAACAGCCTGGTGTCAGTGTAAAGGTTATGTTGCACCGGACGGTTTTGGGTACCTATTCGAGTTCTCCACTAGTTGTCTTCTCCGTCCCGCAACATACGGTTTTCTGTCTTGTACACTTGTCTTCCCCCGGTTAGGGCTAAGTTTTGCAAGTCCTTAGTCCAAAGTACTTTTTGCTCCTGTCATTGACTAACCATCCGTGACTGGGTGGAAACTTATCTATACCATTTTTGGTATCGTATTTATGTTCACTAAGCTTATAACTCTCTGCCTGGTAGATGTTGTACATTTAGTATATGTTGTGCATTTAGTGCACGCATACTCGCGCTGGCGCACGCCCTTGCCCTCGCCCTTGCCCTCGCCCTCGCCCTCGCCCTCGCCCTCGCCCTCGCCCTCGCCCTCGCCCTCGCCCTCGCCCTCGCCCTCGCCCTCGCCCTCGCCCTCGCCCTCGCCCTCGCCCTCGCCCTCGCCCTCGCCCTCGCCCTCGCCCTCGCCCTCGCCCTCGCCCTCGCCCTCTCTCTCTCTCTCTCTCTCTCTCTCTCTCTCTCTCTCTCTCTCTCTCTCTCTCTCTCTCTCTCTCTCTCTCTCTCTCTCTCTCTCTCCCCCCCCCCCCCCCCCCTCTCTCCCTCTCTCCCACTCTCCCTCTCTCCCTCTCTCCCTCTCACCCTCTCACCCTCTCACTCACACACACACACACACACACATTGCTGCCATTGCAGCCACTTCACTCTTATCACTTGTTACTTGCTGTTGCCACCCTACCCTACCCCAAACCCTAGCCCCTGAACCCGTTGCGTCAGCCAAGGGCCGACCATGATTCCCTCGAGCTCCCATTTTGTCTCAGAGTATTGTGATCGAACTGGTGTTGAAATCATCATCGTCTGTGCTATGCTGGCACTGGTGTGTGCTATGCTTGCACTAGTCTTTGCCATGCTGGCAACAGTGCGTGCTATGCTAGCACTAGTGTGTGCCATGCTGGTACTAGTGTGTGCTATGCTAGCACTAGTGTGTGCTATGCTAGCACTAGTCTGTGCCATGCTGGTTCTAGTGTGTGCTGTGCTAATACTAGCATCCCAGGACGGCTGTGTACAGCAGGGGCGCGTCCTCGGAGGTATCGTCTTGGAAGAGAGGTACTGTTGTTACCCCCTGATGCCGGCGCACGCCTTTTTGGTGCACCTACCCTCGCAGCCTAAGTTATCGCGTGACTTCTCTGGTGCCACCCACCCATGCACACCGCCCCGGGTCACATTTGCAGGCATTCCTCCTCGCTGCCGTCGCAGGTCTGCTCTGCCTGTTCCTGTCTACTTAGCTGTAGGGAGAGAGGACGTTTCCTGTCGGGCAGTGAGGGGGCTGTCAGGCGGGGTCAGGCCTGCAAGCTGGGCATCCATCAGCGCCATGTGCTCCTCCAGCGCAGCTTGGACGGCCGCTTTCACATCATCCTTGGTGGTGGTGGGGCTTTTCTGTGCATGGCGCAGGGGGAGCCTGTCGCCGCATGAGCGTATCTATATGTATGGTCCAGGAGCTACTCGCATGAGGGCCAAGAGACGCCGGAGGCCCCCCGCAACGCCCATCCCGCGGGAATCATTCTCGTCGCAGCAGGGTTAGCTCTTCAAGAACGAGAAGTTGGTATTCCACCGGCTCAGTGAGCAACGTTTCCCGTGTGGCATAATCGAGAGTCTCAGAGTAGCCAGGTAGGGTAATGTAGCGACTCTGTGCCAAGAAGGAGAGGGTCTCGGCACATTGTTCCGGAGTAAGAAATGCCCATTCAAAAAGGTCAAACTGCCCATGACACTTGAACGGAAGCGGGGGACTGCGAAATCAGACCTGGCGCCTCGAGTTGGCTTTGGTGTGGGTTACGAGCTTGGCAGTGAGCTCTGCAAGGAGGTGCGAGGTAAACCGGGGGGGAGAGCCCGGATCAGCGCGAGGAGATTGGCATCCCATGAGTGGCGGTTGACTGTCTGTCGCGTAGCGGAATCAGGACAAAATTCTTCTCGAGGCCGTATTTTGGTATGTGGCATCGTCACAATACTGCGCTTTAGCCATAGCCGATTATACTAGCCGATGCGCATGGAAAAGACGCATCAGTTGCAAGTAGTCTGACTGAATTTGGGGCCCAGACGCGAAAGTTATAACTCCGCAGTCAGCCATGCCGGCTCTCGGCTCATGGCCCTTTTTTTATTTTAGGCTGACACATTGTCTCACTTAATAGCTTATTAAGGTGCAAATTACTGATAAATGCAGGCCATGCGTGGCGCTTTAATGCTGAGACAAGCATGCTTGGATGCATGGCTCTCCAACAATCCACAGGCGGACACGTGATTGACAATTGAGCCTAGATATGCCAGGCGTTGGTACACTAATGAACTCTGGGATCTTGATGTTTATTGGCATTGCTGGGGTGCGACGGAATTGCATCACATGCTACCTGCAATGGAAATGGGAAACAGGCAACTAGTGATTGAAGCAAGTGCTGGGCACCAGAATATTAATTAATTAAATTAAATTATGACAAGACTCCGTTGGGAGATCATGTAGCACATATTCCTTGCTGGATGGATGGAGGTGGGCGAAGCCGCGAAACTGAACTAAGCTAGAACTCTAAGCTAATCTAATCTAGAAAACCCTACCTACCCTACTCAGCAAAGCGCCCCTTCCTCTTGGGGGGAGCTAGGGGGCTTGCCCACAGGGGCTGGCGTGTGAGCCTGGACAATCGTCTGCCTCCTCTTCTTGTTCTGCATAGCAGTCCAATTGGTACGGCAGCCCCTGGAGGTGCACCTCGGTTCTGGACACCCGAGTGTTTGACACGCCCACGGTGTAAGTAAGTACTAAGTAAGTACTTGCGTGTCATGCGCAAAGGCATGCCACGGAGTACTATGCTAATCTCATTAGAAAAATAATGACACAAAAGTTGAAACAAATATCGTCTGCATCATCCCCCAACCGTTAGGCACTAGATGGGGATGTAATCCTCATCCGAGCTGTCCTCTACTGTAATGGCAGACGAGGCGCGGTAGTGTAGCGGCTATCCTCAGGACCAATAACCTCCACCTGCGGACTTCTACCCTGGCTAGCAACGGGCCGCGGGGCCCGTGGGGAGAAAACAGGAGCATACCCCTCAGGAAGGTGCTTATCGCAGATGGCAGCCCATTTCTCCTTGTCAATCATGCGGGCGCGGAGTACGGATAGTCGATCCAGAAGCCCTGCATCTTCAAGCAGTTGTGTCACATAGGTCCGGGTCGCGCTGCGCCGGTGCCCACGGTGTGCTCTGACCACCGGTTGGTGCGAGCGACCATTCGGCTCCGGTTCCACGTCCCAGAGCGCCGCGCCTTGAGCACTGGCCCGCCCTGACTGGTCTGCCCTACGCCCGGTCCGAGGAGATCCTGAGGACTGGACGGACGCCGAGCACGCGCGGGGCCGGTGCCAACTGGAGTACAGGTCTGTCGGCCCTGGACGCCCGGGCGGACGTCGACGAGCTGGACAAGGGTGCTCCCCATGCCGCCATTTTTGCGGGCTTTGCGGCCCGTGCCCCGTTGCTGGCGGCCCGGCACCTGCCGGTCATGCCCCGCCGCCGCCCTGGCCCGCTCTACCGCCAGGACCCCGTGGTCTTGGCCGCCCGGGACCGCCTCAAGCGTAAAGTAAGTAAGTAAGTACTTGCGTGTCATGCGCAAAGGCATGCCACGGAGTACTATGCTAGTCTCATTAAAATAATTACACAAAAGTTTAAGGGGACTCGGCGCGGCGAATATTTTCCGCGCCAAAAAAATTCCGCGGTACCCTCCGTACCGTGAAAAGTGGGTGCACGGTGCGCGCACCCTTTGCGGAAGTGGCCATGGTGACTGCTTTTAGACGAAACGTGACAAATCTGGCTCGCGGAAAGCAGAAAAAATGCTCGATTCTTGGAGAAAATTAGTTACTGATTCTAATTTATGGTGGGATAGTTGCGATCTATAATATCGCGGGCTCTTTTTCTTTACCATCGGCAGGGGGGGTCCGGCCTGAATTTCTGTCGGGATGAATAAAGTATAATTAATTAATTAGACTCGTGCTCCCGTTGGGGAGTCACGGAGCATTAACCCCGATGAATGGATGGATGGGTGCACACATTCCTACCGGTCTAATCTATCTACATTGGCTACATACTACATCTATCTAACAACATTCTATCTACATCATCTATCTAGGCAGCCGCACGCTGCCCTAGGGGGAGCTATCTAGCGTGCCTCCCGCGGGATTGCACACGCGGGCGCTTCCCCACTGGGGGGGGCTCGTTGTCCTCTATGAGTCACCTGGGCCCACTTGGCCTTGTCCATCATCTTCTTCCAAATCACGGAGAGGCCTAGGCCCCCCATGTCCTCTACTAGCTGTTCTTTGAAGGTGCGGGCCTCAAGCGGCGTCTAACATCACTGGGCCCAGCCCACGTCAGGAGGTGCCGGCCAGGCTGGGCTGGTCGCAGTCCTGCGGGGGGGCCACGTGAGGTGTCTACCTGGTTGGTGCGAGCTAGGTGCCCTACTAGCTGCAGGCGGCGTTGCTTAATTGTGCTGGTGATATAGGGCATGCCCTGGTACAGGTCCTCATTGCGGACATGAGCAGCATATCCTAAGTACTCTGAAAATGGAACGCAGCATGCTGGTGACCGCGCCGTCCAGCTTGCGGGCCAGGTCGGCGGTGAGGGTCCACGTCTCGGCGCCATACGTGAGAACAGGAAGGACGAGGACCTTGAACAGGTCCTGTTTCTCGATCTTGCCCAGGGGCTTGCGCCATAGGGCCCGGCGGTACTGGCGTAAAGCGTGCCAGGCGAGGGAGATGCGGTGGTCCACATCCACCTCGCAGCTAGGGAGCAGGCTGCCTAGCAGCTTAACGCGGTCCCGATACAGGACTCGAGAGCCGTCTAGGAGATAGAGGGGCGGCGCTGAGGTGGTGAGCCCAACCGCCAGAGCCTCTGTCTTCTTGCTGACCTCAAGCCCCACTGCACGGGCCTCGAGAGCCAGGCAGTCAAGCCATGTCTGCACGTGCTCAGTGTCCTCAAAGAGGGTGGTGTCGTCTGCGTAAATGATGTCTGCGAGCCGAATCTCCGTGTCCGCACCGCCATGCCAGAATTTGTTAGCAACCTGCACTCCTGGTTCCCTGCCCACGATGCGGGCAAATCGCTTGCGCGCCTGAATCATTACGTATTCGACAACAATAATGAACAGGTAGGGCGACAGCACGCAGCCCTGCCACACACCCTTCTGTAAAGGGCATGGGGGCGTGGTCCCGTAAGAAGTGCGCACCGAAGTGGTGGACCCTTCATACAGGTTGCGGATGACAGCAATCAGGGGGCGGGGGATCCGGAACAACTCGAGGATGTCCCAAAGCGCAGGCCAGAAAACCGAATCGAAGGCTTTGATGAAGTCCACCAGCACAAGGTGCAAAGGGGACTCACCAGGCTGAAGGCGTTGCAGTTCCTCCACCAGTCGGCGAGTAGCGAAGAGCGCCTGTACTGTGTTGCGACCTGAACGGAAGCCGTGCTGAGTCTCGCTGAGGTGACCGTCCAGGGCCGTGCGCAGGCGGTTCAGGATGAGCCGCATAAGAAGCTTGAGGGGGGCACTTTGAATGCACACCCCTCTGTAGTTGCCGGGGTCGGCAGGCGACCCCTTGTTCTTGTACAGCATCGTGCGAAAACTGTGTTGCCAGGCCGCTGGAGGTGGTTGCGACGACAGCAGAAGGCGGTTGCAGATGTCCCGGAAGAGCAGCATAACACCTGTGTCCTCGAATTCGGCTGCAAGTTTTACAACTGCGGCCGGAATCTCGTCAGAGCCGGTGGCTGCGTCATAACGCAGGCGCTGGACCGCCTCCGTGACCTCGCGAGAGGTGAAAGGAGGCATGTCAGACGGGTCGCCAAGTGGGCCGACCAGCGGGGGACTAGGTAGTCCGCCGCTGACCTAGGCGGGGCCGGGGGCCCTGCGGGGCCGGCCAGGGCGGCCGGGCGGGCGGCGGCGGCTGGGAGCAGGGGTGGGGGCGGCGCAGCTGTCCCCACGACCTCGGCCGTGGCCGTGGCCCAGGTACGAAGCCGCTTGGCTGGGGCGCCGGGGACGTCGTGGCGGTGGGGCCGGCCGAGGCCGTCCGGGTGCCCGAGGCGCTTGTACCAGAACCAGGCCCCCTTGCCGTCGTGCTTCTGCTGGCAGCTGCGCAGGTCCTTGACCATCTGCTGAGCATCTGCCTTCTCAGCCTGCTCGTAGGCGGCCCTCAGAGCTGCTTGCAGCCCAGGTTTGGCGAGCGGATCTCTGTTGCGGCGGAGCATCTGCCTGGCGGCGACCACTGTCGGTGCGTGACGGTGGACAGCAAGCTGCCGACGCGGAGGCAAGGTGGGGAGGGTGCGGGCAGCCAGGCGATACTTGGCGGCGACACCACGGAGGATCACTGAAATATCCCCCGGCGGCGGAATGGCGTGTAACTGCTGTCGGCTGCCCCCGGCGTCGAATACGGCCAGGAAATCATCCCTGTGCGACATAGCGGCCTGCTCTGCTGCTGACATCTTGTCGGCATCCTTCAGCACAATCCGGAGCACTTTCAGATCTGGCTGAGGTGCCAGCTGTCGCGACGGTTTCACCCCAGGAAACCGCAATCTGATGCGAGCGAGCACGAGACGATGATCAGATTCCACCGTGCTGACAGAATCTTGCAGGACGCGAGCATCGACAACTGAGGGGCGCTGAGCCCGACGTACGCAGACATAATCAAGGCACACCACCCGATCCGGACGGCCCGAAAAAGGTGGCCAGCTGCTCAGCGGGGCGTGCGAAAGAAGCATTGCATGCAACCAGCGCAGATTCTGCCAGCAGATTCGCAAATAAAGGCGTGTTACCGTTGGCTGTCGTGTTGGTTGGGGAATACTGAGCGCCCCCAGTGCCAACTGGCAGCGTGGCGTTGGCGTCGAGCAGCATAACCAGGAAGTGCCGAGCTGGGATGTTGGCCTCCTCCTCCTTGAGGGCGTCGAAGAAGGCCTCACGGGTATTTCTTATTCCGGGGCCCAATGGCCGGCGCCGCGCCAGACTCGCCCGCCTTTGGGCTTTGGGCGTCTTGGAATTTGGCTTTGGGCGTCTTGGAAGTTGGCTTTGGGCGTTTGCTCTTTTGGCAGATTTCTACACTACACTGGTACTACGTAAAAAAGCACAGACTGGTGCGGCGTAACATTTTTAAACTTGGTAAAATTACCGCCGCACAGCCAGCCAGAACTGGACAAGGTGATGGCCGCAAGTAGTCGTTGCTGGGCTATCGTATTTGTAGCATGGGGCGTTTCACCGAGTCTACGGTTAGCATGATGGGGAGGATTCCTAACCTTCATTATGTGGGTTAAGTAGGGGTGCTCATAGTGGCCGGTTTCCCTCGCTTCCTTGTAAACCAGGCTCTGTGTCAAGATCACAGACGACCGGGTAAGTAGTTGTTCCAGTCTGTTCTAGTTTGTATGACGCCTGCTATTAGGCGTTCTTGTTATTGTCGTTCATCATCGCCGTGACCGTCGTGGCCAGCAGCGTGCTTTTTTTACATACCCGGATGGTGTCGACTTGTTTATTGATAGCGCATTGGTGAATATCGCTGCATGGAGGAATATCGGCTACAACCCGCGGGAAAGTGCTGGCTCCAATGTGCTTTTTGTATGCAGGATGACGGCACTGCCAAGCCGGAGACGAATATGACGCTCGTTATAATGCCAGTCATTCAGACCGACTGCGCGACTAGTTGTGGGATACACGTTCCTGGTTGTGGGATGTGTTCCTTGTTTTGGGATACTTGTTCCTGGTTGTGGGATGCACTTTCCTGGTTGTGGGATGTGTTCCTGGTTGTGGGATACTTGTTCCTGGTGGTGGGAAATTCGTTCGTGGTTGTGGGATACATGTTCCTGGTTGTGGGAAACACGTTCCTGGTTGTAGGATACTTGTTCCTGGTTGTGGGATACACGTTCCTAGTTGTGGGATAGTCGTTCCTGGTTGTGGGATGCACGTTCCTGGTTGTGGGATGCACGTTCCTGGTTGTAGGATACTTGTTCTTGGTTGTGGGATACACGTTCCTAGTTCAGTTGTGGGATACTCGTTCCTGGTTGTGGGATGGGTTCCTGGTTGTGGGATAGTCGAGCCTAGTTGTGGGATGTGTTCCTGGTCCAAATATAAAGGGGCACGGGCATTAGCGATAGCAGAGGGGGCTGGGGAATAACGTTAGTAGAGGGGCACGGGCACTAACGTTAGTGAAGGGGCACGGGCGCTAACGTTAGTGAAGGGGCACGGGCACTAACGTTAGCAGAGGGGGCTGGGCACTAACGTTAGTAAAGGAGCACGGGCACTAACGTTAGCAGAGGGGCACGAGCACTAAAGTTTGTAAAGGGGCGCGGGCACTTACGTTAGCAGAGGGGGCTGGGGAATAACGTTAGTGAAGGGGCACGGGCACTAGTTCGTTAGCAGAGGGGGGGGAGGGGGGGGGCACTAACGTTAATAAAGGAGCACGGGCACTAACGTTAGCAGAGGGGCACGAGCACTAAAGTTTGTAAAGGGGCGCGGGCACTAACGTTAGCAGAGGGGGCTGGGGAATAACGTTAGTGAAGGGGGGTGGGACTCTCCCGTCTTGGACTGCCATGCAGGACAAGACACGGCGGAAGAAGATTGTCAAGGCGCACACGCCCGACCCTGTGGGCAAGCCCCCTCCCCCCAAGCGGAGGAGGCGTTTTGATGAGTAGTGTAGTTAGTATTTTCTAGATAGCTTAGAGTTAGGATAGTTCGATCAGGCGGCTTCCTCCACCCCATCCATCACGGAATATGTGCTACATGATCTCCCCACGGAGGCATGTTATAATTTAATTTAATTTAATTTTTTAAGGGGGGTGGGCATTAACGATAACAGGGGGGGAGGGCACTTACGTTAGCAGAGGGGGCTGTGGACTAACGTTAGTAAATTAATTTATTAATTAAGGGGACGTGGCGCGCCGAATATTTTCCGCGCCAAAAAATTCGCGGTACCGTCCGTACGGTGTATAATGTGTGCCCGGACCGCTCAACCCTCGCGGAGGTGGCCATGGCGGCATGCCTTTATGCAATATTAATCGATATGGCACGTAAACAGCTAGAAAAAATGCTTGAATTTCGCAGAAGATTAGTTGATGACCTCATGTCATGGCGGAAAGTTTACGGTTTGCAATATCGTTAATTTCTCGAACGGCTACGGGCGCGGGGGTCCAGGATATAATTTCTCTTGCGGATCATGAAATTTAATGCAGGTTTACGGCAGCTATTGTGAGGCAACGTAGGCTCTAAAGAGCGATTATGAAGCTAACTTAATGGTGTTGTCGAGTTTGTGCCGAAGCTTCCCGGTTTCTTTTACATTTCCGGCATTCAAGGTAAGAACCTACGCAGGCCTGCGCATGTCGCCTTCGACGTATTCACGGAAGGCGCACCTTCCTTGTTCGCCTGATCAATGGATGATGTCTTTTATTGTTCGAGCTTGCGTGCCAGTTTATGCATGAAACATTTCCACGCAGGCAGGTGCAATAACGTCGGCCTTTCGCCTTTTTTTCGGGCAGTTTCCCTGCAGGAAGCGCTCCATTCCTTTCGGTTGCATCGTCAGATTCCTAGCAATTTCGTACAATTTCGTGTAGTTTGTGGCTGGCATGCTTAAGGCGCCGAGGTCAAGTTGTTGGTAATGTGTTGACATTTGTTTTCCATAATCCTTTGGACATGAGCTTGCTCAGACGCTTTGTTATGTGCCGGATCTGACACGCCTGTTTTAGTAAAGACATCCGGCATGTGCGTAGAGGCTAACAAGCTGGCATCAGCTTCTTAGCAAATTGCCATATTGGAAAGGAAGGTGAGAGTGGTTCTTTTGCTGGCCATACTGCATGAGTGGCATTGCATTAGATAGGTGTTTTTATTGCTTTCCTTGAGCTATAACCATTAAGACTTCCCTGCTATGTGTGCAGCAAGGCAAGCTGGATAGGATGTGAATGCATGGCAGACAGCATGTATGATTTGCTGCCAAGTTTGCAGGCTGCAGTTGCCTCTATTGCTTGGGCAGTCTTTCTAAGGTTTTTACACGTATACTTGCTGAGTTCTTGGCATAAATTTACATGGTAACCTTGGGCTGAGCATAGTGTATGCTCTCTTGGTGCGTGTATGCCTAGCGAAGGTGTTGCTATGCGCACGCTGGCAAGGCTGGCCATGCTGAGGGCAGGGGAGGGCAGATGAGGTGCCTAGCCTTTTCTTATGTTGTGTGATCGAGTTGGGCATGTTTTTTGGCTTCTTGGATGGAAAACATGCTGTCTAGGTGGCCTTATACACAGAAAAACCTCATTTAGCGTATGTTCAGGTTTTAGCACGCAAAACCTTATAACTTGAGCTAGACTTGTCGGAATGACCTGGGACTTGGACCACTGCTGTCCCCCTGTTAGCCGGATTTTCGCTTGATTTTGTGGCCTTATCTGAAGTGTTTATGATATGTTTATTCCCAATGTCCGGTAAAAAAAGACCTGTTTTGCGGGAAAATTAATAACTGTTCAAGGTTTTGCCATTTCCATGATGTAAATAGCTCAGCAAGCTACACACTCAGGGAACTACAAATGGTTGATTTTTGGTTGCCAACAAATGTGTGCATTGGCTGGGGCATACCCAGCCCTAATTAGCGTCTTTTTCTATTTATAGCGCAATATTGGCGTATACTTGGGGGTAGTACCCCCAACAAGTGCATGGACAAGTCACAAGAGATGTTATTTAGTGCCCGCAATCATATTTCAGCATTGTGCAAATGAATTTCAAGTGTTATTACCATAGTTCAATTTTTAAGGGTTTTGGGGTGCCACCTCCCCTTAATAGACACGTGACTGCGTCACGTGAGCATAAGTCCTCAGTGGGAGGGGAACATGGGATGGAATGGATGGTGTAAGCTATCTAGGTCCTAGTTACAGGGGTGTGGGCACCGCGGCCCGAATCGCTATGAATGCCATACTTGGTCACACGCGGAGCCCCCACAGGCTTGGGGGTGGTAGATCCTTCATCACTACTTGCCATCTATCCTTGCGTACCATCTGCCTCCATATTACAGACAAACCAGGAGGCTGCCCGGGGCCGTTAGTAAAGGGGGGAGGGAATTAACGATAGTAGAGGGGGGAGGGGCACGTACTTACGTTAGCAGACGGGTGTGGGACCTTACGTTAACAGAGGGTGTGTGGGAATTAACGTTAGCCGAGGGGGTGGGCACTAACGTTAGCAGAGGGGTGTGGAAACTAACGTTAGCAGAGGGGTGTGGAAACTAACGTTAGCAGAGGGGGTGTGGGAATTAACGTTAGGGCCGCGCACTGCCGGCAGTTACCACTCCCTGTGATGATTGCATGGCTGGCTTGTGGGTTCTTGCATGGGGTACCTAGCACTGCCGGCAGTTACCACTCCTTGATGACTGCATGTCCCCGGCTTGTGTGTTCTTGCATGGGGTGGCACTGCCGGCAGTTACCACTCCTTGTGATGACTGCATGTCCCCTTTATGCAAGGATGGCTTGTGGGGTCTTGCATGGCGTGGCACTGCCGGCAGTTACCACTCCTTGTGATGACTGCATGTCCCCTTTATGCAAGGACGGCTTGTAGGGTCTTGCATGGCGTGGAACTGCCGGCAGTTACCGCTCCTTGTGATGACTGCATGTCCCCTTGACGCAAGGATGGCTTGTGGGGTCTTGCATGGCGTGGCACTGCCGGCAGTTACCACTCCTTGTGATGACTGCATGTCCCCGGCTTGTGTCTTCTTGCATGGGGTGGCACTGCCGGCAGTTACCACTCCTTGTGATGACTGCATGTCCCCTTTATGCAAGGATGGCTTGTGGGGTCTTGCATGGGGTGGCACTGCCGGCAGTTACCGCTCCTTGTGATGACTGCATGTCCCCTTGACGCAAGGATGGCTTGTGGGGTCTTGCATGGCGTGGCACTGCCGGCAGTTACCACTCCTTGTGATGACTGCATGACAGTCCCCGGCTTGTGTCTTCTTGCATGGGGTGGCACTGCCGGCAGTTACCACTCCTTGTGATGACTGTGCACATGTCCCCTTTATGCAAGGATGGCTTGTGGGGTCTTGCATGGGGTGGCACTGCCGGCAGTTACCACTCCTTGTGATGACTGCATGTCCCCTTGACGCAAGGATGGCTTGTGGGGTCTTGCATGGCGTGGCACTGCCGGCAGTTACCACTCCTTGTGATGACTGCATGTCCCCTTGACGCAAGGATGGCTTGTGGGGTCTTGCATGGCGTGGCACTGCCGGCAGTTACCACTCCTTGTGATGACTGCATGTCCCCGGCTTGTGTCTTCTTGCATGGGGTGGCACTGCCGGCAGTTACCACTCCTTGTGATGACTGCATGTCCCCTTTATGCAAGGACGGCTTGTAGGGTCTTGCATGGCGTGGAACTGCACCGGCAGTTACCGCTTCTTGTGATGACTGCATGTCCCCTTGACGCAAGGATGGCTTGTGGGGTCTTGCATGGCGTGGCACTGCCGGCAGTTACCACTCCTTGTGATGACTGCATGTCCCCGGCTTGTGTCTTCTTGCATGGGGTGGCACTGCCGGCAGTTACCACTCCTTGTGATGACTGCATGTCCCCTTTATGCAAGGATGGCTTGTGGGGTCTTGCATGGGGTGGCACTGCCGGCAGTTACCGCTCCTTGTGATGACTGCATGTCCCCTTGACGCAAGGATGGCTTGTGGGGTCTTGCATGGCGTGGCACTGCCGGCAGTTACCACTCCTTGTGATGACTGCATGACAGTCCCCGGCTTGTGTCTTCTTGCATGGGGTGGCACTGCCGGCAGTTACCACTCCTTGTGATGACTGCATGTCCCCTTTATGCAAGGATGGCTTGTGGGGTCTTGCATGGGTGGCACTGCCGGCAGTTACCACTCCTTGTGATGACTGCATGTCCCCTTGACGCAAGGATGGCTTGTGGGGTCTTGCATGGCGTGGCACTGCCGGCAGTTACCACTCCTTGTGATGACTGCATGTCCCCTTGACGCAAGGATGGCTTGTGGGGTCTTGCATGGCGTGGCACTGCCGGCAGTTACCACTCCTTGTGATGACTGCATGTCCCCGGCTTGTGTCTTCTTGCATGGGGTGGCACTGCCGGCAGTTACCACTCCTTGTGATGACTGCATGTCCCCTTTATGCAAGGACGGCTTGTAGGGTCTTGCATGGCGTGGAACTGCCGGCAGTTACCGCTCCTTGTGATGACTGCATGTCCCCTTGACGCAAGGATGGCTTGTGGGGTCTTGCATGGGGTGGCACTGCCGGCAGAGGATACTTGTTCCTGGTTGTGGGATACACGTTCCTAGTTGTGGGATAGTCGTTCCTGGTTATGTGATACTTGTTCCTGGTGGTGGGAAACACGTTCCTGGTTGTGGGATACTCGTTCCTGGTTGTGGGATGCACGTTCCTGGTTGTGGGGTACTTGTTCCTTCATTTCATGTTCGCCGTTATTCCTCCACGCACATCAAGATAGCTATTAAATATTCCCTTGTACATCTAATGATGCTACGTCTTGGCTATGCTCACATTACTTGCCCACGCTCCTTGTTATGATAAGCTCACATGGGTCTCATTGCACCCACATATCTTGCAGGATCGTTTAGCGTGTCCGATTGCAGCTGTGGCATTAATTAATTAATTAATTAGACTCGTGCTCCCGTTTGGGAGTCACGCAGCTGTGGCATGCCTCTAGCATGAAGGAGAAAGGGGGTCTATGACCTTCCTTCCTGTTGTGCAAACAAAGGGATGAAAGGCAGTTCGGGCTCCGTGACTCCCCAACGGGAGCACGAGTCTAATTAGCTTAATTAATTAATTACCTACCTACCTGACCTACCTATCAAGTTCTAACTAGCTCACTAGCTCACTAACTGACTAACTATTTTAACTAAGTAAGTACTAACTAACTACTAACTAAACAACCCCCGTTGCTCTGCCGAACTAAGTAGATGCCCTTCGATTAAAACGCACAAATCGTGAATGATGCAAGCTACCGTGCCGACGCACAATTGATTCTTGCCCCCCTACGCGTCTAAATCTTGTATTGTTGTCAGTAAGCGCTCAACGTGCATGGGGCTAGCTGCCCAAATATGAGATTCCACGGACAACACCGAAAATGAGAAACCACAGTAGCTACCAGCAAGTTACGAACACAGGACCTCCCTAAATCTAGTATCAAGTAACGTTATTTCCCCGTTTCGACGAACTTGGTCCATTCACAGGTCCATTCACATTTATAGCGGTGAATTAATTGTCACACCTTGCTCAGGCAAAGTGCACCAAGTCCTAAAGCATGTCTCCCCATGTCATTCACTTAAATAAGGAAGGGAAATGTAAAGCCATGCAACGTGAAGCCGTATGAAAGGGCATAACCACCCAAATAATCAAGTTGGTACGTATAGTGTCAACCATGCGTGTCAGCCGTGCGTCGGTGTCTTCCGAAAACTATACAGCATATCAAGGAGACAACCATATAGTCATGCTTGATCAACCACCGCAAATTGAAACGCAAATTGAAAAATAATGTATCACAGGCTCAACCGGAACTCCCGATCAACACGTCAGTACCACCCTCTGTAGGCAAGTCCATATCGAACGGACGTAACACCACTGAGAGACGGCGTATATAACTAACAAAGATAACCTGCCCCCCCCGCCCCCAACAGGTAGGGAGCCCCTTGCAGCAGTAGAGAGGACCACGATAAAAACAAAGTAAGATAGCGGGTAATCATGAAGTAGACCTACGCATCCCATGACTATGCCACCACCAATTAGCTCCCCATTACGCAGTGAGAGTTACATCATCTGGTGGGATTCGACCGACTAGCCAATCGGTGCAGGGGCTTACCACCTCCATCAATTGAGCCACCTCCCCCCAATGGTGGTTCCCCTGACTGCCTGGAGGACGGGCTTGCCGGGGCGGACGGCATCCAAGGCAGGACTCCCACCACGAACAATTACACTCCCACTTGGTAGTGAGTAGGCCAACTAATGATAACACACACAAAGGATGCACACTACATACCGGAGCACCCTCACAGGCGTGCGCAGGGCGGGTCTACAACCCTCTACCCTACACTCCATCGCTGTGCAAGTTGCCACGTTTTTCTCAATAAAAGCTCCATAGAGGCCCTTTAGTGCTGGACATCTGTACCGGTATCGTTAATGGGTTAACACAACCGCGAGCAACTCTTCTTCAGCACTTGAGCCACAGGAGGATGTCGCACAGGTCGCGCTCGTTCGTCCCACGTCAGGTGTGGCGGTGTCTTCCCGGTATACCTGCTCCTTCTACCTCTAGGTCACGGCCTGCATGCATACAAAGGAAGACAAGAAGATATTATCGGACTTGGGAAGATGCCAAACACGCCCCTGGTAATAAACCCGCATTCTGCTAGGCGTATGTGTGTGCCATTCTTGACTTAGGTAAATTAACAAAAAAAAGTATACCGATCGACATCATGTGTGGGTGCATGGTCATGTGTATTGGACAATTTGTGTGTGATTTCCTGTGAGCAAAAATATATGGCCATGTACAAAAAAGCAATCCGGCATGTAGTTCAGGTAGAGAACAACTTACAAAAACTTAAATGATACTACAATCAAATGCGAGCAAATCAACAACATTGTTAGGTTGTTATTCATGTGTATAAAACATACATCACGATTCACCTGTCAAGTCATCAATGCAGGTCCGGGCATCTTCCCGAACACCAAGAGAGGAGCTTTGACCTCCCACCATGACGTCAGGGTCTGCATGCATTCACAAAAAGACATTTATTTCCAAGGTTTTTATGTAAATTAGTTTAATACAGTAGTACATTCCTCAAAACCCGGCCTCTCCGCCAAGTTATAGATTTACTACCTCGCTTTCTCAAAGCTGGCCTATCTCACGTTACCATAAATAGGTCCCAAGCGATCCCGAGCGTCATGTGAGCAAAACCATGTGGTAAAGACTTAAGGCGCATGTGTGTGTCGATGTCATTGCTTAATTAACAAGTGGGTATGTGTTTATCTTCACAGCAAGTAAATGTATGCGTGTTTGTTTTAAAACGCATATGGCATGTCGTCAGCGATCCCACAAGCCTGGGGCAAGATTCTCACCTGTTAAGTTAACGCTCTCTCTGGTATCAGGCATTCCACCCCCTGCAGGAGTGCTTGGGCCTCCCTCCATGGTGTTAGGGACTGCATGCACAAAAAAAAAAAAACAATGGCATTGTCAACTTTGTTGTGATGTACTTGTTAGGGTAAACCGCAATCAATACAACATGCACATGCTCATATTGACTTCATCATTACAATCTAGAGCGGCTTATTTAAGTTGTATGGCTCACCATTCATCGGTTGTCGTGGTAAATTCTCTGAGAGCTTCTGTCGAAACCCAGCCCTCCGTTTGGAAGGTGCATTGGAGGCAGCATGGGTTGACGTCAGCTCCGGCATGTCCACTTCGTCCTTCTTCCGTTTGGCACTGCCTTTGTTGCATGCTCGCAAAACCACAGGGTCTTGTTGAATCGGCTTAGAGCCCGCTCTTCCCGAAAATTCATTTCCTTCGGCAATAGGCACAACTGTGCTCTCAGTCAAGATCCTACAACTTTCTACACAAGACGCTAACAAAACTTTTGCGGCCGTTTCCTTGGCAGTAAAGGAAGCCATCCTCCATGCCTGCGGTTCAGGAGTAAAGTGGAACGACATATGCATTGTAGTACATTGTGGACAACATGCAGGCAATCACATTCAAGCGGATGTCAACGTGAGTTAAGTAATCTCTCCCCCCACACACAAAAAGATTGCAGGCCAGGTACCAAATCTGTGCACATCTAGTCTTTGGCAAAAAGAATGCAGCATATTTACCTGCATGGCTCCGTCAAATGCATTCAATAGTCGCATTTCCAGCTCCTTGTCGTTGGGTTCAGCTGGCAGTGAGTCATCTTCATGCGGAAAGCGATCACCCTCCTCGTCAGGTAAGGGCTCCATGTCGTTGACGTCCATGACGTGACCGTCATCGTGCCGATCTGTGGGATACTTGGACATTTCTTCCTTGACAAATTCCAACTCATCAACAAACACTTGGAAAACTTTCCCACGAGGAACACCAAATGTGGCGCGTCTGCACAATAATACATCCAAGTTCTCCTGAGTGCACACATTGTGGAAAAGCAATGATGCAATAAAATGGCAACAAACTTTGCCGGTGTGTGCTGTCAAGCATGTACATCCGAGAGGGGCTTGTAAGCTCCGAAATGTCACTTTCACCTTGTCATTACTAGTTGCCGCAGAGAGCACTTCGCAAACCCCTTCACAAGCGTTGTCTAAATGCGTTACAACGGTGGGAAGCAGTTCCTTGGCAACTTCTGCAGCAGTCCCTTCATTCTTGTACAAATTCCTGTTGATGTAACTACCGTGATCTTTCACTAATTGATCATCCTTCATGTATTTCAAGGCGATCAGTAATCGATATATCACCAAGTCTAGCCTTTGTCTACCTTGGCCCCACATCCATTGGCTTTTCAATTTACGATGATAGCGTTCCAACAGATTGTTAGTATCATGCCCACCATAGTCCGCATGCCGAAAGGCATGAGCCCAATGTGGAAAGCTCTTCCCCCATTCCTTCTTGACATAGGTGATGAATGCTGGTTGACGGCCCTCCCACTGGACATAAAAGTTTTCAAGCTGATTTTTCACTATTGTAACTATTTCACTTGGGTTCGTATTAGGATTAACTTGTCCTTTTATGGAATACAACAAAGTTGACAATCCCTTGTATAAGGCGTACCGGTCTTCACGCGACTTCACTTTCGTAATCACGTTCTTGTACCATGCTCTAGCAACATGCCAACTGCACAAAAATATCTTTACCTCCGCGGGGAAAACCTCCTTGATGGCATTCCTTTCTGACTCGGCACAATCCACCATAAATGATTTTGGAATAGGTAAAGCGGATTCAGGATCATCCCACACGGCTTTTAGGAAAGTTTTGTATGAGTTAGTGCTCTCCGATGACATGATGCACCAGGCAACCGGGATTCCAGTGCCATGGTCATCTTCCACAAGCAAGGTTGCAAAGTAATATCCAAGGCAAAACATGCCATGGGTACTATCCAAAAAAACCATCTTGTCCCCAAACTTGCGCATACAGTCACGCTGCCAACTTGATTGTATGACCATAATAAATGGGCTCGTCTCGTCGTATGTCGGACAGTTTTTGCACTTCTTGCACGTCTCACACTGTTGTGTGCACTCACACTTGCCAATGCGATGGACCCTGCATTTGCCATTTGTGATTTGTTGACACAACGCACATTCTCTACACGTGGCACACCATTCTGCTGGTTGTGTGCAATCTTTGCATGTCCTGCACTTTTCGCAAGGTGTTTTGCGCGCAAATACCTGCCATTGTAAGAAACGAACCATGCCAGCCAACTTTGACGACAAAGACCACTGGGACAAACTAGCCGCCTCGGAATAGCCCAACTTCCATTCGCATTCTGTCTTTTTACGATGGATATTCACAATGTCGTGTTTGGTCAAATGATAATCGCGGTGTTTCCGCAAGTCGCCATACTCCGCCGCATGTGCCTCCATTTCAGCACGCCATAGACGCAACACGGCGGCTGCATCAATGGGCTGGCCTTCCAATAAGAAGGGCAACTCAGTTTTTTGTTGTATGAATGCGCGACACTTAGCACTTAATCGTTGGCTGCCTTGATAGCTATCCCTAGCGTATAAGCCATGCCCGTGCTGATGCGAAGGTTCTCGAAATGTAATAAAGTAAAATTCAGGCATGTTACAATGCATGACCACCCGGAAGGACATATCGCAACAAGTTGGAATTTTTCCTCGAACACCACATTTACGTGCACGAGGGTTATCGGAACCCAACTTGTTTTTGTTTTTTTTTTGTTCGGGAGCACGACTGCAACGGTACAGATCGGATGAAACAACCTTCGTTACATGGCTAGCTGCAGGGTTGGCCGAACTGCGATTTTCTTTTTTTTTCTTGCAACGAGTGAGATCAGCACCTGCTCGCTGTCTTTCACCCTCCAAAAAGGCACTGAGCGATGCTTTGGGAATGACAGCAAGCAACAAATGAGACCTTATTCTGATACCCTCCCCATCCTTGCTATCCCGTGCCATGTTATTCTTTACCCTCACCAGTTGTAGATCGTCAAAGGATATGGTCGGTTTGCCTTCAAGATCTTCATACCATCGTGCTTCGTTGACAAGGAAGTTCCGCGCTTCGGCAGTGTCCGAATATGGGTCGATGTCGTCCTTGACATTATCAAACTGGGTAAAAGGCAAGGTGTCCTGCCACGCTCACAAGGTAAATATCCCATGTATATTGTCAAACACGACACGAACAACCAAACATCAAGAGAGAGGGTGATTACATATTCTCACAATGTATTCATGGGATATACAAATTTCCCAAGGTTATAGTGGGATGACTTAAAAACATCCGACAACCATATTATTAATATCCAAGACTTGTGTATACACGACTCCTAAAAATCTCGACGATGCTTAGTCATAACGTGCTACTATATAGAATTATAATTATTGGTTTGCTGGCCAGGTCCGCCTTCTCCCGTGGTCGTTTGTTGTACGTTTGAGCCCTAGAGAGTCATGGGATCTGCTTGCATTGAAGCATATTAGTCGAGTTTATACTATTGGTTCCTTCTTTTTTGCTAGTGAGGATTATTGAGTCGTTGGTAGTGTATAAGATGCTTTGGTACTGTGCTTGACCTTGCAAGTGCCTTCTACGGGTGCTGTATGCCCCAACGGCTCTAGCTAGTTATATAGTTATTATATACCATGACCTGTTGTCTCATACAATAGAAATGGGTTGGAGGATGCAGGCGTGGCTTCAATATTTTGAGCCACATTAAATTAAATTAAACTAAATTATAACATGCCTCCGTGGGGAGATCATGTAGCACATACTCCTTGATGGGGGGTGGAGGAGCTCATGATCGAAAATCTGCACACACAAGTACGGTTCATCAAACAAACAAAATGATGTGGCAAGTGTACCTGATTTTCTTCTTCGTCCTCCGTTTCATCGTCCATGGCATTGTGCTCGCATTCCCCGGCCCCACCCGCACAGCGCTGGCATGACGCATCATGTGATGGATACGATCGGCCGCAAATAACGTAATTGAGAAGCACACACCGCATACAGACTGTTTAAGAGGAACATTCATGAGCCCACGACATGACAATGTTCATCATTATATGAATCAAATAAAAGGGCGGCTGCGGGTCCTTGCACCTGTTTCCCTAAGTTTATATACGTCACGTCCATGGGAGGTGCTACATACTTGGCCAGTGCCAACACAATTCTCATGCCCATACATCCATGGGTGCCAAAAACTGGCCAACGCCGCCCCTATTCTCACTCATGCCCACATGACTGAGCCACGGTGGGTTACGAAAACTGGCCACCCCAACGCAATTCACATGACCACCCATCCATGGGTGCCAAACAATGTAACGAGCATGGGAAGAACATAGCCAAAGCATTCCCACGACACGGTGCTGATTACCCTTCTGATAAAAGGTGGCTGTGTTAGCTACGGCTAATTGTAAGAAAGCAATGATTTGAAAAAGACAGCCATGATGATAAGCCCATGATACCTGATCGCCTGCTTCTTCAGCCTCCGCGGCATCGTGCTCATGTGGCCCCGCTGAGCGAGCCGGGCATGCCGCATGTTGTGATGCACATTGATTGCCCTGAAAACAATGTAACGAACAAAGGAAGAATAAAGAAAATTGCCACTGCTGGGTTCAGTAGACTTCTTCAGAAAGGCTACCACGTGCCCTCTTTAGTGCTCCCTCTTTATTGCTGAGCATTGGTGAGGGAGTCCCTCACCAGTTTGCCACACGGTGGCCTGCATATGCTCGTCACTACATTGTAGCATGATGTCGTGAAGAGCACAGTGGGAATATCACCACACATATAAAGCGCATGTAGAAGTAGTAGTACACTTGAATGTTGCATAGGAACAAGTTGCACATTGGATCCGTACCCAAGAACAACTTGCACTACCCAAGCACAACTTAGCTATGAAAGCATACCTGAGGCAGCGGCGCCTCATCCAGCACAGTAGCCAAGTC
Source organism: Mesostigma viride (assembly GCA_009746045.1). Taxonomy (NCBI): domain Eukaryota; kingdom Viridiplantae; phylum Streptophyta; class Mesostigmatophyceae; order Mesostigmatales; family Mesostigmataceae; genus Mesostigma; species Mesostigma viride. Next base: position 187,673 of record RPFO01000016.1, on the reverse strand, counting down.
TTCACCGACTTCGCAATTGCCACAGCCCCTTGTGGCAAATACGTGCTCCGCGATCGCGGCATCGTCGAAAACATCTTCGACCGTGCCGTCAAGTTCTCCGTCTTCAGAAGAACCAACATTATCATTGTTGTTGTTGTTGTTGTTGTTGTTGTTGTTGTTGTTGTTGTTGTTGTTGTTGTTGTTGTTGTTGTTGTTGTTGTTGTTGTTGTTGTTGTTGTTGTTGTTGTTGTTGTTGTTGTTGTTGTTGTTGTTGTTGTTGTTGTTGTTGTTGTTGTTGTTGTTGTTGTTGTTGTTGTTGTTGTTGTTGTTGTTGTTGTTGTTGTTGTTGTTGTTGTTGTTGTTGTTGTTGTTGTTGTTGTTGTTGTTGTTGTTGTTGTTGTTGTTGTTGTTGTTGTTGTTGTTGTTGTTGTTGTTGTTGTTGTTGTTGTTGTTGTTGTTGTTGTTGTTGTTGTTGTTGTTGTTGTTGTTGTTGTTGTTGTTGTTGTTGTTGTTGTTGTTGTTGTTGTTGTTGTTGTTGTTGTTGTTGTTGTTGTTGTTGTTGTTGTTGTTGTTGTTGTTGTTGTTGTTGTTGTTGTTGTTGTTGTTGTTGTTGTTGTTGTTGTTGTTGTTGTTGTTGTTGTTGTTGTTGTTGTTGTTGTTGTTGTTGTTGTTGTTGTTGTTGTTGTTGTTGTTGTTGTTGTTGTTGTTGTTGTTGTTGTTGTTGTTGTTGTTGTTGTTGTTGTTGTTGTTGTTGTTGTTGTTGTTGTTGTTGTTGTTGTTGTTGTTGTTGTTGTTGTTGTTGTTGTTGTTGTTGTTGTTGTTGTTGTTGTTGTTGTTGTTGTTGTTGTTGTTGTTGTTGTTGTTGTTGTTGTTGTTGTTGTTGTTGTTGTTGTTGTTGTTGTTGTTGTTGTTGTTGTTGTTGTTGTTGTTGTTGTTGTTGTTGTTGTTGTTGTTGTTGTTGTTGTTGTTGTTGTTGTTGTTGTTGTTGTTGTTGTTGTTGTTGTTGTTGTTGTTGTTGTTGTTGTTGTTGTTGTTGTTGTTGTTGTTGTTGTTGTTGTTGTTGTTGTTGTTGTTGTTGTTGTTGTTGTTGTTGTTGTTGTTGTTGTTGTTGTTGTTGTTGTTGTTGTTGTTGTTGTTGTTGTTGTTGTTGTTGTTGTTGTTGTTGTCATCAATACTGCAACTCTTTCTTGCATGATTGTTCATGTCAACGATGTCACCAGCGGGCTCGCCAGCAGTGCCTTGCACTTTACCCTCACTGAGACTGCATTGGTGAACGTTGTTGATGAACCAGCAACTGACGGCGATGATACGCATGAAGAAGGAATGGAGTAACCCAGTGTTTCCAAGATCACAGTGGTTGTCGTCCTTGGGTTTGTGCGTCACTCCATGGCCACTACATGAACTCATTTTCCTAGTCACCAAAGGCTGGTTTGATACGGTTCTTCTTGGTGGGGCAATAAAAGAGGCACCACGCCGTAACCACCATTTGCCGAGGTTGGATTTCAGCATCGCACGCCAATAAGAACGAGCGTACGGCATGTTCATGAACCTGCCCTCAAAGCAGCACATCAATTTTGCCTGCACCAACACACATAACAACAACACAACAAAATGAAGCACATCTTACTTACATTCCTCTACAATATCAAGTAATATTAGTGGGGTGGGGTGGGGGGGAAGGAATTTATACAAATTACTATAAGCAACAAGACATGTATGTGGAGACACGCTATCGATTGGGGGTGGGGGGAATAATACAAGCCCTCGTGCATGCGATCCAATAACACTAACAAAGCATATACACGCTTTCACATTGCAAAATGTCCAGCTTGGCGACGTCCATGCATGGTATGCACATGGACATGCTGAGAGGTTCTTCCACACGTTAGATAAGTGTATACCCATGCACGTGCCCCCGTGCATGTGCACATGCACACACGCATGCATACCAATGACAACACCATATGCATTCACTACTGTACCACAGACATGAGGCTCACTATAATTGTTCAAAAGCATATACCAACTGCGATCGGCCACTGAACCACAGACATACGTTGTATCCTAAGATGTGAAAATCATAACAGTTCATCACAACTCATTAACCTATAACTCCTCCATGCCAACAACCGCCCACTAGCCTGTTCACAACATATGTTGCTGTGATTTCTTGCTTGATAATAGCCGTGTTAGCCCAGGCACACTTACCTCGTTGCCAAGGCCAGGATGCTGCTTAGCTCGCTCGCCACCCTCCCAACCCTCCTGCCCCCTGCCCAACGAGTACACGGTGACGGGCCTGCTCATATCATCAAGCAAACTGCTCGAGATTGTTGCCGTGGAGTAGACCGGGCTGCTGCCCAGGAATGCCGCCGTGAAGTTGCGGGCGCACAGGGCCAAGGATCCCTTGGGCCCCGCCCAGGCGCCATACAGCAGGGCGGTGTCCGTAATCAACTGCCATGAAGAGCGCATGGAGTGGGCGAACACATTGCGTGTGGTGTTGCGCTGCGCGTGCAAGGGGGACGGTGACCCTGACGCTTCACTTAGCTCGCCACGCAAATTGGTGGTGCCAACAAGCTTTTGATATTTGTGATCATGGGAGGGGCAGACGGACAAACAAAGCAATGAAACACGGATTCCACAATATATAATCAATCTAGAGTGCAGAGTAATCTAGAGTGTGACGAGAAGGACGGGCAAAAACCCGTACAGCAAGCACGTAATTCCCTATCTTTCACTTACTTAAGTCTTTAAGAAGAGATGTTTCGCTTCGTATCATGGCGCGCGGCGGCCGGCCACAACATGCGTAGCATTTTTTACTCTCTAGAGTAGTCTTTCAACGTACTCCACGTCAATGTTTACATATCATATCGGAGATTGTATATTCAAAATTAAACTAACAGGCATTGTTGCGGCCATGCAGTATGTGCACTCCGCATGCGAGAGGGCGCTGAGTTACAATTTGTGTCGGCAATACGTGATCTCATCATGATCGTTGAATAATAAGAATGTCGTCTCTATTACAATATTAATTGTATACATTGTATGATTAAGGTTGAAAGATAACAATGCCGGACGCGTGAAGATAACGAGGGAAGTATAGGTAAGCCACTTGCAATTTATCTGAGCTGGCTGGGTCAGATGACATGATTATATAATGGCCTCGCTCAAGATTGTGTAGGCCCAATATTGGGAGCCTGCCCTCTTATGAAAAAAAGACGCTGAATGCGAATCACTCATGCCAATTTTCACACCTCAAGAGTGCTCATGGAGAATACTACCACAGCAATCCAAATACATATCTATGAGCTGTGCAACATGACATTTTTCTGCTGCACGACAGGATCTGCCGGTGGACCTCGCGAGCTGAGCGTGCTTCTTCTGCTCGATGGAGCAACTAGTAAATTCAACACAGAGGTGATACGAAATGATACCTGATCTTTGAATGCTACGACACGAGCTGGCACGCAAGACTACTTGCGACTCTAAGTAATTAAGCATATTGCTCATTAAAAATATGCCATTGTTAAGTTCATTACCTCTAAACCGCCAGTGACTAAGGCCGATAAGCTACTAGGAACACGCTAAAAGGATCACGTAAGGGAAACGCAAGTAAGATACGTGATCAAGGAAACAATCGGCAAGATGCATGCTAAGATACACGAAAGGTCACGCAGGATGCCACGCGAGGGCTCTATACACGCTAATGGCAGCAGCCTAGGATAACGCTAAGGATACATGCTAAGAGTACATGTACGCTAGGATGAACGCTAAGGATAGCGGTAAGGTACGTATTCAATGCGGGCATTAAGGATGCACGCTAAGATAACAGCTACCAGTACGGATCATGCTAAGTGATATACGCTTTAAAATTCATTTCTAATAAATTTATTTATATAATTGTTAAAGTTTATACATATAATATAAAATATATGACACTTGGCGGCCATGTAGCATGTGCTTTCGGTGTTTTCTTTGTGTACGCAGGTGACTGATCGCAAGCCGGAGACGCTCGTTATAATGCCCAATGTTCAGACCGACTGCGCGTTTGAACAGAACCGCATTTGATTCGTCAACGTGTACTTGGAGGTTTTCGTCGACGGCCGCCTCGGGCGCTGATCAGGCTCAAGCCAAGACGCGTGTGCCAGCTTAACCTCCAATATTGCAGTGTACGTGCTGGTTTTGTCTAGTGGCGGGTTACTAGGACAGGGTTTAGCAGGGCACATTA
>RPFO01000016.1:162500-181809 GCA_009746045.1 Mesostigma viride | reverse complement strand
CAGTAGCAATTGTAGTAGCGGAACAATAGCCACTACATCAATGCAACAACACATCAGCCCAGCAACACAGCAGCAGCATGACCGTAGCACAGCAGCAGCACAACTGTAGCTCAGCAGCACGGCCGTAATGCAGCAGTGCATCAACACAGCAGCACGGCAGCAGCACGACAGCAATACATCAGCGGCACGGCAGCAATGCAGAACACATCAGCACAACAGCACACAACAGCAGCACAGGCAGCAATGCAGCAACAGTAGCATGGCAGCACAACAGCAGCAGCAGCAGCAGCAGCAGCACATGAGCAGCTCAATGACAACAACCGCTGCTCGCGCTTCAGCAGTCGTCGTCGTCGTCGTCGTCGTCATCGTCATCGGCAAGGATGAGCGCTCGCTTCCGACGCCGGAGGCGCCTGCGTTGTTGTTCTCCGCCACATCGTCGCTGGGTGGAACCATCTCGCGCAATCGAGCCTCGGCCAGGGTGATATCCGGCGCTTGCAACGCAGGGACGACCACACGGGGCACCCGCAGATCTGTGCCTCCAGCTCGTGGAGAGGCACACAAGAAACCGCGTCCTCCTCCCAACGGGCACCCCAGTACATGGCTACCATGTCGTTTTGCGTGTCGACAACAGCGACACGACCATGGTACCTGCCGTCCCGGCTTTCGGTGCGACCGTCCGCGGATGTCACACGCTCCGACGCCCAATGACACACGACTTGCCCTACGAGGTTGCGGCTGCCACTCTTGACCTGCAGCCTTATGCCTTCCCAGCATGCCTTCGCCATGCCGACGATGCCTTCGAGCATTCAGCATCTTGCCACTTCACGACCGGGTGTTCCGCGTCATAGGGCACCTCCTTCAGCGCCTTTAGGCACTCCTTGGTGAGCTTTTTGTTCGCACCCAAGGAGACTGCATGGGGCGGCTGACCTCGCTTGCCACCACTTGTGTCAAGACGAGGTCTGACGCGGTGATGATCACCGTGTGCGCCGCAGTGGTTGGCGGATGGGGCCATTGCGCAATGTCTGGGTTCACGGGTGCCACGTGTCACGCAAATGCTTAGCGCGTATACAAAGAGCTCAATAGAAGGTTGGCCGCCATCCTCCTTCGCAACCACCTCCTTGATGATGCCAAAGAGGACTGGAGTCCACGTGAGCTTCGAGTTGCAGAGAATACCAGCTGAAAGGGTGCCAGTATAGAACAGCGGAGCCTTCTCAACGCCTTGCATGCGCTTCAAGTAAGCGACCTTGGCTGTCATGGCCCTGTCTTCTGCCGCCCATTCCTGCTGTGTGTGGCCATCATGAAGAACTCGGTCTACCAGCGGGGTGACGCGCACCGCCTCTGCGTCGACCAACGCCATGAAGTGCTCTTCTTGCGTCGTGGTGGTTCAGGCGCTGCATCGTGCTCACGCAGGGCGGAGATGTCCGCGCCGAGATGGCCACGGCAAAGGGCGCCACTCCTCAGGCACCTCCTCAGGGGCATGTGGGACTTTTGCGAAAAAGGCCTCGTTTGGCTGATGGTGTCGGGCGGAAAGTACCACTGCCAGATGCCATGGGGCAACTTCTCGACCCTTGTTTTGATCGACTCCAGCTCCTTCCCCAGAAACTCCATGTTCAATGGTGCGAAGGCTGGGGTGTCCTGCAACATCGGAATGCGGTCTGGATCCACAAGTCGGACGCCAAACAGCGGCCGCCCTCCGCATCAAACTTGTAAGGCTGTGTCATCGCCTTCCCGCACCGTGGCGCGGCCTTCCTGTCGAGTCCCCGCGGGCTGCCACGGCGTCTTTTGGGACTCCGTGGTCCGGTAGGACAACCAGGTCTCTGCGTTGCCCTGTACCTGGAAGAAGAACGGCGTGGTGCACCTTCATTGAGCGACCGCGTTTTTCAGGCACCGGCTGTGCCGCTCCGCGCCCGCCGGCTGCGCCTCCGGCCCGCCGCGCGCCGGCTGCCCCGCCCCGCCGCCCGTCGACTGCCCCGCCCCGCCGCCCGTCGACAGCCCCGCCCCGCCGCCCACGCGCGCCGGCAGCGCCGCTGGCCCCCCGCACGCCGACCGCCCTGCCCGCCGCCCGTCGACTGCCCCGCCCCGCCGCCCGTCGACAGCCCCGCCCCGCCGCATGCCAGCTGCGCCGGCCCGCCGCCCACGCGCGCCGCAGCGCCGCTGGCCCCCCGCACGCCGACGGCCCTGCCCCGCCGCCCGTCGACTGCCCCGCCCCGCCGCCCGTTGACAGCCCCGCCCGCCGCCCACGCGCGCCGGCAGCGCCGCTGGCCCCCGCACGCCGACCGCCCTGCCCCGCCGCCCGTCGACTGCCCCGCCCCGCCGCCCGTCGACAGCCCCGCCCCGGCGCCCACGCGCGCCGCAGCGCCGCTGGGCCCCCGCGCGCCGACTGCCCGCCACGCCGCCCGTCGACAGCCCCGCCCCGCCGCCCACGCGCGCCGGCAGCGCCGCTGGCCCCCGCGCGCCGACGCCCCGCCCCGCCGCCCGTCGACAGCCCCGCCCCGCCGCCCCACGCGCGCCGGCAGCACCGCTGGCCCCCCGCACGCCGACTGCCCCGCCCCGCCGCCCGTCGACAGCCCCGCCCGCCGCCCACGCGCGCCGGCAGCACCGCTGGCCCCCGCCGTCGACTGCCCCCCCCGCCGCCCGTCGACAGCCCCGCCCCGCCGCCCACGCGCGCCGGAGCGCCGCTGGCCCCCGCGCGCCGACGCCCTGCCCCGCCGCCCGTCGACTGCCCCGCCCGCCGCCCGTCGACAGCCCCGCCCCGCCGCCCACGCGCGCCGGCAGCGCCGCTGGCCCCCCGCACGCCGACCGCCCCTGCCCCGCCGCCCGTCGACTGCCCCGCCCCGCCGCCCGTCGACAGCCCCGCCCCGCCGCCCACGCGCGCGCGCAGCGCCGCTGGCCCCCGCACGCCGACGCCCCGCCACGCCGCCCCGTCGACTGCCCCGCCCCGCCGCCCGTCGACAGCCCCGCCCCGCCGCCCACGCGCGCCGGCAGCGCCGCTGGCCCCCCGCGCGCTGACTGCCCCGCCACGCGCCCGTCGACAGCCCCGCCCCGCCGCCACGCGCGCCGCAGCACCGCTGGCCCCCGCACGCCGACTGCCCCGCCCCGCCGCCCGTCGACAGCCCCGCCCCGCCGCCCACGCGCGCCCGGCAGCACCGCTGGCCCCCGCACGCCGACGGCCCTGCCCCGCCCGCCGTCGACTGCCCCGCCCGCCGCCCGTCGACAGCCCCGCCCCGCCGCCCACGCGCGCCGGCAGCACCGCTGCGGCCCCCCGCACGCCGACGGCCCTGCCCGCCGCCCGTCGACTGCCCCCCGCCGCGCCCGTCGACAGCCCGCCCCGCCCCGCCCACGCGCGCCGGCAGCGCCGCTGGCCCCCCGCGCGCCGACTGCCCCGCCCGCCGCCCGCCGCGCGCGGCCAGCACCGCTGGCCGCCGCCCGTCGACGGCCCTGCCCCGCCGCCCGTCGACTGCCCCGCCCCGCCGCCGCACCGGCAGCGCCGCCCGCTGCCCGCTGACTGCCCCGCCCCGCCGCGTGCCGGCTGCGCCGCCGCTGCCGCCCGCCGCCGCACCGATGGCGCCGCCCCTCCGTGCGCCGGCTGCGCCTCGCTGCACGCAGGTTGCACGAATCATCACCTAGCACCTGTGACTCTTGATAACCTTGATCCTCCCTACGTTACCAATCTACTGTGCTGTCACCAACCGGCAAACGCTCGCGCTGCAACGGAGTGAGAAAGTTCCATGACATCGTAAGCGACCCCAATCCTTGTACTCCGGCCACGGGGACGGTCCGAGTTGCAGTAGCAGCTGCACCACTAGGCCTGACGGAGAATGCCTCTTCTAGGCCGCACCCAGCTCCAAAGTTGGTACTTGTGCACGAAGCTAGGCCCCCCGCCCACGCGATTCTTCATGTAGGCCTACAGCAGCCGAATTTCTGATTCTGGGTCGGCGTGCGTGTGGCCCACACGAGCATGCGGTGTCATTTCGACGACGTCGAAGAAGCAACGTCGTACGAAGCCACCATTGCAAAACAGTAGACGTGTATTCCGGTTTTCACTCCCACCGTCCAGTTGCAGCACAAACACTCCTGGCAATGTGGCAGCCCCCCTCCCCATGGCTGGTCCTCATCATAACTGCGCCGGATGTGCTCAGCATCGTGACTGGTGACCCGCCGGTGAGAGGTTGTCTGGCATTGAGACCCATGTTCTGTGAATACGATGAACCACATCTGCCGTTGTCCTATGACGCCGCACAGAAGAGCGAGAAACGGTCATCATCGCCACCTGCATATGCCTGCCCATGAGTCGGGCCCCCACTCACCAGGCCTTCGCCAGTAATGTCTGGCTGTGATCTCATGGCTTGTTGAGTGAACAAAATATGCCGTTCAAGCCATATGCGGGCCACCATCGCGTCGAGCGGCAAGCTCGCCGCTATACCAATAGTCTTGGCTGGTGTAAAACCATGGCCAGAGCGCAATGCTGCTTGATTTGGTTGTCGACGTACTGCCTGTTGTGCCTCAGTGAAGCCCGCGCGCGTCGCATGCGCAGTTCCACGCAGGTCCGCAGTGACCGGTGCTCTTGTTGTTCGGGCATTACCACACCTTAGGGCTCCTCTGCCCTGGAAGTAGTCGCCTTGCAGTAAGTGTGCGCCAGTGCGGTAGATATGCGTTGTGCCTAGCACCTTGCCCCCTCCCCGCTTCTGCCACCACGCCTTCAACGTACATGGGTGCGATTCCTTGACATGGACATTGACGTCCATGGAAGACAACGCCAGCATGAGTCGCGGTCAGGTCTGTGCGATCTGCTGCACCACATCGTGCATACCACATTGGCGCGTTGTTCGCCAACCTCCGAACTGCCCCCGAGCATCAGCTCAGGTGGTGCGTGCTCCAGGACCAACACCGAAAGTCGCTAGTCGTTGGGATGCACGTTCAGGAAATTTACTCTTTCGCCGGCCACACGACGCCACCAGATATGTTCCAAGTCGCCCGGTAACGCCTGGCCATCTTCCGGATGGCAGATGCACAACCGGTGACGGTGTACATACCCGCAATCACCACGTCCACGTGTAAAGGGCGGTAATGATGTACTTCTGTAACCGGCCATCCGTCGGCAGGGGATCTACCTCGATGTGCCCACGCGGCCGAATCGGATCAAGTCGCAAGGGAGGCCATGCGCTGCTGGTCCGTTTGGTTATGTACGAGGTACTCTCGGAAAGGCAGTCCACGACCTGGTATCGGTAAGTACGGGCCCACCTTTCTCGAGGCCAATGCTCCCCACAAGTCGGACCGCACTTCCTGGGCCTTGGCGATGTCCTTGTCCAACGGACTTCAATTTGGCAGGCGAGAGCCGGGGCGCCATCTTTTCTTCCCACTGCGTTCGCTCGAGAGGAAAGACGGCCGGGCCCCATTTTCCGTTGTGAGACAGGTCGTCGTCAGAGCCGTCAGAAATTCTACGCCCCAACTTAGCTTCAGAACTCGCATCCGAAATTCCACCAGGTCCTGGGCACATCCCATTCTTCATCCATGTTAATAGGAAATCTACTGTATTACACCCGGTGGTGCTGGACAGAAGCAAGAAACCCTAATGCCGCTGCTGGTGCTTTTTTGCATGGCAGTGCCCGCTATGTTCACACCACTGTTGCCGCGGTTGGTATCGCGTGATTTCCACCGGTTGTGCGTTGACATGTGTTACTCATGCATTTCCCGCTATATTTGGTAGCACGCGGTTTCGCGTTAGTTAGGTGCAGACAGCTGCATGTAGACAAACATCTTGTTTAAGTCGGTCAATTAACGGTTCTTGACGCATCATGGTCCAAGTCGACCGACCTGTAGGGACCAGTAGAGCAATTGTCTAGGAGAAAGAGCGTGATCGCTGCAGAAGCCGCGTGGCAGCCGTGGCTGTACCTGTAGTACGACCTGCATATATATGGATACTGTATTTGGATACTGGGTTGTTTATCAATTCTGGTTTTAATTTATTTAGTGTACCTGGTGTTGGCATGCCAACTCAGTGCTAAACTACTTTATGCACAATGATGCAACTTGATGCTATAGTGACGTGCCACGATGTAACTTTATTAACTTCACCATTAGTCATGGGGTCAATAGGATTGCTCATTATGCCATGTTAACATGAACCATGGGTTACGTAATAGTGAAAACAGTAATCATGATGCTCCACTTGAAGTCTCCAACATGGTCATGTTTGGAATTTTATTGATCATATTTACAATATATGAAAAGAGACAACAAACGTGGAAGCATGGCACGCCGAGGCCGATAATATATGTGTGAAATATGAAAAGAGACAACATCTTTGGCAAGCATGATCATATCATGCTTGCCAAACATATGAATGATATCGACCATGTCCAGAAACCATGTTTGCCAATGGTGCATTTAGGATACATTTGAAGCTGTGCAAATGTATCCTAATCCGGTAAAACCACCCATGCCGGCATGCCTCTCCGGCGACAGGCAATTACTGGGCAAGACATATCACAGTACCCTAGTACCATCCGATCTACTTACGTCGCTAAACTATCTCTGTTGGATATGACCGGCGTGGGATTCCAACTGAACTGAACTGAACTGAACTGAACTGGGCAAGACATCTGCAGACTGCATGACAGTATAGCGCGGCGCGGCGTGAGGACGGATGCCGACACAGTTTTTTGTGCAGGCATCCGTAGGCCCGTACATAGCTGGCATCCGGGGCATGGCAAGATGGGACGCCACGTGGCATGATGCCGCATGCCGCGCCTGCTGTACAATATGGGGGCCCGAAATCTAGGGCTGGCGGCTGCATAAAAATTCGGCCCCTGGAATCTCCCCTATAGGGGCCGAAAAGATGGGGGCTAGCTAGAATTGGTGCCGGTAGCTGCACGGGCCCCTAGTATGGAAATAGGGGCCAGACATTCTGGACCGGCGGCTGCAGGATCCGGCCCCTATTTAGCTTGGCTCAATGTCACCCCTCCTGTCGTCGACCAGCAGACCGTTGACCGCGTGCTGAGGGTCAACGGTGCGTCGGTGCTCCTGGACTCCAAGAACAGCGATCTTGTTGTCGGCGCACAGGGCGATCAGCTCGTCGACGCGTTGGCGTGCGGGGGTGCCGCCGCTCGTAGAAGGATCTGCGGGGAGGGTGCGCACGTTAAAACTAGCAATACCAAGAATGGGCCGTTGCCCTATTAGCGGGGGGGTGGGGGTGGGGGTGGGGGTGGAGAAGGGTAGTGCTGGAGGTGGGGGTGGGGGTGGGGGGGGGGGGGGGAGGGGGAGGGTGGCGATTGGGGTTAATGCTTGTCAACGCATGGAGGCTTTCTTTCAGGACGGATATGCGTCGTCTCCGTCCTGGCTGGGGTCGCCGGCGTGTCGACTGGGCCTCATCCCGCTCAAGGCGGGCTAGGAGGCGTGTAAGGCTGGTAAATTGGCGGGAAGGTTGACCGTGGCGTGCCTGGCGACCTTGCATCCTGATCATGCTCGCACGGTGCGACATGAGGATGGAAAGGGGCTTGTTTATAAAGGCTGTGCCCAAAGCCTATTGTACCGCGAGGCCGCGAGGGTGTGCCCTTACCGGGCGCCATCCATACCCGGGACGTGCGTAGACGATGATGACGCAGCTGGGGCGGGCCTGGGACGGCCCGACTTGTGCCGCTTGTTCGGAGCCTGCGCCTCCGTGCGCTGGCCGTTGATGAATAGCACGGGGGTGTCGTGGACGAGGCGGACGTAGACCTTCTGGCCATCCCGCTTGGCCTTGGTCGCCACGTCGCTGCCCAGCAGACCATTCTTGATGACTAGCTGGGCCGGTGAGAGGAGGTCGTCGAGGCTCGGCGCGTTCTTCCCGCCTAGGAGCTTGCGGGCCTGGAGTACCTTCACCTTGCTGGCCACATTCGCAAAGGTCACCCGGATGGGGCCAGGCTGGCCCGCCATCCAGGCTGCCGACTCAATGCGGATGCGTTCGTTGCCCAGTTGCAGCCTGCCCACGATGAGGCTGTGGTACAGGCGTTGCGCTAGCATCAGGTCCGTTTCAGGCTGCTGTGCGACCTGGAAATACCGGACCACTATACTGCGTGAGCGCAGGTCCTCCTCGACCGCAGTCTTGTGGGCTGCAGCCCCCCTGCGTGCTGCATCCTCCATTAGGTTGGCAATGTCCGTCTGTTTGACCATGTTAGCGTAGCTGGTGGCCGGTGCGGGGGCGGCTGGTTGGGGCGGGCTGGTCAGGGCGGCCTTGACCTCGGCAATGCTGGAGCGGAGCTCGGCAGTGTCTTGACGGATAGCGGTGGACAAGGTGCCGAGTTGGGCAGCCATGTCTGCGACTTTCTTATTGAGCTTGTGCAGGTCTGCTGCTTCCGGGGAAGCATCGGGGGTGTTGGCGGTGCCGTGATCGGCGTCCTTGAAAGCGGCAAAGAGTGCCCGGAGGCAAGGGGCCTGCGCGTGGCTCAAGAAAACAGAAAGTCGAAGCTGTGGCTCGTCCAAGTCGTCGATGTCGTCCACTGGAATGGTCCCGCCAGACGCGTAAGGAAAATGTATTCCTTGCCGGTGTCGTGCAGGTGGCGCAGGATAGCCTGCGCCTGCTCGGCGGTAAGCGAAAAGAACTGCTGCTCGTCGACAACCTGCCAGGCATGAAGGATGCTGGGTCGAACTCAGCGTCGTTAGCGTCGTCGTCGTCGTCGTCGATGGCGTCGTCAATGGGGGTGTCTTTGGAAGACGATGGCGGGGGATCTGGCTCTCCATCTCGTCGGCTGGGGCGTAGCAAACCCGCTTGGAGGAGGCGGTAATGGCGGCCGCGTTTGCCTGGGGCTGCGTCGCAATGGTTTCCGCATCTGCAATTAGTTGCGTAATCGTGTTGGGCGCTGAAGCCTCCCTCTCGGAGAGAGAAGGGGAGGCGGTTGACGGAGTTTCTGCCATAGCCGGTTCCGGAAAATTACGAACCCTGCCTGTGCTACGTTTTATGATATTGCGCTAAATCTTGGGCGATGGCGGCTGAAAATTATATCATCGTGTTCGTCATTAAAGGACGCATCTACTGCAATTTACCCGACCAAATTTCATGCCCGGATGTAAAAGTTATGAGCATTCTCGGCAGCCATAGCTCGCCACACCGTAAACCGTCTTGCTTGATGGATGGTGGAGTGGAGAGAGTAAAGTATAATGGATGCCTGCAGGTGTGATTGTCGATTGTTGCCAGTTTTGATGGTCCTAATGGAAGCTAGTTTAATGATGTTTCTAAAGCCGTAAAAATTCCCGCTGCTATCTTTACCTTTCCCGTCATTTTGCGGTAAAATAACATTAGGCCTGCGCGATGCGCGCCCGACCTCTCCATGAAAGGGTGGCCTTTCTTGTGCGCCTGGGCACGAATAAATGCCCGTTATGGTACGTTCTTGTATTAAACGTCCTAAGATAGCGCTTTCCTGCTTTCTTAGCTCGTTGAGCGTAAGCTTTTTGCCTTCTTTCCGGCCAGATGCAGCCATGAACTTGCGGGTCCTGGCGCTGCATCGCTAGATTCCTGGATGTTTTTTAGCAAGTTCGTCTGTGACGTGGCTGGCTTGCTGCAGCGCGTGGCCCACAACCTGTCGGGAAGGTGTAATGCTTTTATTTCCATGCTTCTCTGAAATTTCTTTTGCTTTATAGACAGTTGTGTTCGAGGAAATTCACGCGGTCTTCCTAAGCAGCGGCATCATTTTCCCCAGACACTGACGAGCTGGCACCTGTCTCCTAAAGAAAGTGGCTCGTGCTTGTTAGAAAGGAGGCAGTGTGCATTTTGCGGGACACAATGCTTTGGTGGCACATGCATCAGGTAGGTTGTTCCAATGGTCTCTTCACCTTTCCCACTGAGTAAATGATAGCCTTTGTCATGCTAACCAGAGCAGCTAGCCACAGGTTGGCTGGATAAAAAGTCAGCTTATTTTCTCTTTATATACTGCGTGTGTGGTCCTCCACATGTCCGGTTTGTTGGGCATTTTGGAACAGGGTTTTTAGTGTGTTGTTGGGTGGAACAACTTGGTTGTTGGCACAAAATCACACATTATTAGCCTGAGATAGGCATGACATATGCTGCTCAGGCGTGTCGTCCTACCAGCCTTGTTGTTAACCCATAGTCCGTAGAGCCATTTTTGGCACTTCCATACCCCCTAAAATGAAAAAAATCATAACTCCCAGACCGCTACTCCAAATACCCTCAACCAAGATGCCAGGAATATCTACACTTCAAGGGCTTTCAGAATATGCAATAATATCTTGAGTCCCGTAAGTGGGTTGCATGATATTCTCAGTCAAAGTTGGACAAAAGACGAACATTTTCATGCATCACACCATGGAACCCCCCCCTTTTTTTCAGGGGAGGGTTGTAAACACCAATGTCAAGGTTGGATAATTTTATTAGGTAGTTCAGGCATCCCCATACCAGGGGGGGCCACTCAGAATTGAGTTTTGCACATGGCACCACGCTCATATACGTGTGTGGGTTACGCGCGCGTAGACAGCCATCTATGACATGCAACACAGCAATGCATTATAACAAGCTACAAAAGACTGGCAAAAGTGCTGGAATGCAAACGGGTTGCCTACCTAAACTAACGGGGTGGTATACTCTAAGGAAATGCCATAAACTGAGCACTCACAGGGCTGATACCACTCTTTACAGCAGGCATGGAAGCTTGCTAAGTGCTGCACCAATAAACTCGTCCACTATAATGCATGGCAGGCGTATTCCGCGCCAAACAACATGCAAACACGTTGCCGTACCTGGCTCATTCACGTCCCGCCCGGATTCTGCTGGCCGGCACCCTCAGATCTCACACATACTAGTGCGCTAAAGGCATAGGCCGACATAGCCGCATCATGCATGCATCCGCTATGGTTACTACGTTGATATTCCGTGCAAATATGACCTACAAACGCGTCCGCAATCCCAGCAAACCTTGCAGCAGATGTCCCGTACCAAACCTGGATGCTCGGGCTGGCGCAGACTGCTCGGCCATACAGAGAAAATCGAAATATGGTGAGCTATAACTCATATGGCACTGACGACCAAGAAGGCAGTATTTTCCTACCTGTATTTTCCCAGTCCTACCAATCTGGCCATGCCTGACCTACGAAAAACACGCATCGTCATTCTGAGCGACATTCTGAACCGTCTCAGGCCGCGAGACGCAAAAATTTCCGTGATAACGGCACGTTGGCAGCCATATCTCGATACGCGCGCGCGCGAGTGAAAATTTCCCGCCAAAGTCACGTGATACATTCTCAATTCACGTTGTAATAACCAGGCTATGGCGAATATACCTACCAAACCTATGCACCACCTTCGTCCCTAAGTGTCTCCGGACCCACCGGACACGTGTCCTCCGTCAGAAGTGGCGCGGCGCTACCGGCGCGGCGCCGTTTCTGGCGGGAACCCAAACAGTATCGAATTCGATACTGTTTACGGACTATGGGTTAAGGGTAGACTCACAAGGCTGGCTGTGCCGATGGACGGAGGGGTGGGGCGTATGACGCTCCGGACATCCTCCTCACACTCCGTGATCAAAGTGGGCATGTTTTTGGGTGTCTAGGGTAGCAAAACAGATGTCATTTTGGCTCAGCACTAGCTCAATTCTCTTTTAGCGTCTACCCAGGTGGCATCACAGGAAAATCAATAACTTGAGCTACGCTTGTCAGAATGAGCTCAAACTTTGTGGTTGTGTTTCCCCCCACTCAGTGGAATATCGCATGTATGGATGACCCAATCTGATGTGTTAATGATTTGATTTATTTTTTTGGCTCAAAAAAGTACCCATTTTGCGGGAAAATTAATAACTCAAACAAATGTGACCATTTTGGCCATGTAAATAGCCCAGCTTTTAAAAAAGTGGGGGAACTTTGCAGGTATGTATGGGCAGGTCATTTAGACAAGTGGTTTGTCTTGGGCAAAATATCTCATAAATAGCGTCTTTTTCTATTTTTAGCTCGCCACCGGTGCGTGGTTGGGGGTAGTACCCCCAACAAGTGGTGGTATGAATGTCCAAACATCATATTTATGGTACCCAATCATCACTAGATGGTTCCCATGTGCATTGGAACTGATACTCACTTAAGTCTGTTTTTCAGGCTTTTGGACGTGCGAGTCCCTGTCGTACGTAACCCTACCTATTTTTAGGACTGAGTTGAACTCAGTCCTAATTTTAGGACTGAGTTTTTGGGTTTCGTAGAAAATTCGCCCCGGTCAGAGTGTTGGACAAAAAAATTCTCTCAAAATTTATTCAAATACTACGTGAAAAGACCTTTCTTGGACATATTTTTGGGATTTTTTTTGATTTTGTTTGGGCGGCTAAATGTGCGGTCAAAGTACAGGTGGTAAGGGTACTTTTTCACGCGAAACGTGAGTTCCGGAAATGCACGACCTAGCCATGGCGGCTTGCGCCCGTGCATGCAGTTTACGTTTGCGGACGATTTAGCTGGTCAAACTCAGGAAGTAGATTTCTTATGTCTTAAAGATGACACAGGCCAAATTTTAGCTCGCGGAGATGCGATTTACCAGGTGTCGGCACTGCTCTTGGTGGAAAAAACTGCGATCAGGCAGGTTGACGGAATTGATTACTAAAACTGCTTTCCGGCGCAGGTCGAAGGGTTTATATGCTTCTTTCTACTAAGTATCATCCATTTTCGTAGAATTAAGTCAGTGGCAGTAAAGATTTGATGATTTCAACCACTCTGTCACGTCATGGTTTGTGTGCCGGCAAGTGTCACTTTTGCGGGCACCGCCTGGGCCAAGGTAACGCCATCCGTGCACGGCAAAGCTGAAATAACGTTACCTCATCATTTCTTGATGTTCTTGAATGAGTTTAAGCTTGCGAGGCGTTGTCAGTTTCGAGTCTTGATGCGCTTTCTTGACCGTTGCCTGCCCCTCTCTAAAACCCCCTTTTTTGATGATGTTACCAGGCATTTGCCTTACCCTAGTGTAATTGTGCAGGTTTTTAGGCGCTTAATGGGTTTAAATACCTTCATAGATGTTAGTTCTTCTTTTGCTACGTTCATACTGCATGATTGTGTGGCCATGGGCTGCATCAAGCGTGCTTTCGAGCTTACACTTGTGAGTGAAAAGTCTTGGTGATAAACCACTGTCATCATGTGCCAGCAAGTATGTTGGCCATGTCATGGCAAAGCAAAACAGCTTTAGCCATGTCTATTCTTGTTAGAAACAATTGAAATATGCTTAACCTACCCATCATATTGGTGGTTAAGACTTATAATACAACCCTTTGTAGGTAGGTATCCATACCCATTCCCTACGTGTGTGCATAGGCTCTCACACATACTAAGGTATCATATACCTGCAATATGATGATGCAAGCATGTTGTCCTATTATGCTAGAAGGGAAATGAGTTGATTGGCATGGTTGGTTGCCACGGTGGTGTGTAGTATGACCGCACTTACATGCTAGCATTTTGCTAGCAAGGCCCAGTCCTACTATAGGACTGGCAGTATTTTGTGTGTTTCAGGCAGTGCCTGTGGCCAAATTGAGTCCAGTTTTTTTCTACAGGTCAAGAACTATATTTTTTACATGCCTATATTTTTTAAACATGCATATGGAATTTATTCAATTTTTCCCAATCGTGCTTCCACACAAAAATGCAAAATCGCGAGTAAGGGTCCACACCCCAGTAAAATTATACATGATTTGGTCAATGTATGATTTTTTATGCATATGCCCAAGCGTTAGCATGATATTGAGTGCTATTATGCATATCAAACATATGGGGTACCCCCCTACCCTTAACGCTACATGATCTCAAAGTTGGCATACTCAGTCCTATTTTTAGGACTGAGTTTGCACGTACGACGTGTTAAACAAATATCGTCTGCATCATCCCCCAACCGTTAAGCACTAGATGGGGATGTAATCCTCATCCGAGCTGTCCTCTACTGTAATGGCATACGAGGCGGTACCTAGTGTAGCGGCTATCCTCAGGACCAATAACCTCCACCTGCGGACTTCTACCCTGGCTAGCAACGGGCCGCGGGGCCCGTGGGGAGAAAACAGGAGCATACCCCTCGGGAATTAAGGTGCTTATCGCAGATGGCAGCCCATTTCTCCTTGTCAATCATGCGGGCGCGGAGTACGGATAGTCCCAGAAGCCCTGCATCTTCAAGCAGTTGTGTCACATACGGGTCCGGGTCGCGCCGCGCCGGTGCCCGGCGCGCGCAAGTTTGCCAGTGGTTTGCGATGGGACAAGGGGACCCTGCCATAGGAGGAGGTGTCTACCTGGTTGGCCCGTCTTAAGCCCCCCGGCAGGGCCCACATCGGTATCCACCAGGTCTGTGCGGGCAAGATGGTCGGCAAAGAGGAGGCGGCGGTGTCGGATGGTATGGGTGACAAGAGGGAGCTCGCAAGTAGAGCTCTGCCCGGGTGCGGCGCTCAAGCGTAACCGGGACCCGCTGCAGACACCGGAGTTAGGTTAATATTGCGCGGAAACCTTTTTGCCACTTGGGCTACTCAGGTTCCGCACAATATTACCGGCGATAACCACTCGCCGGACACTCAAGTTCACGACGTCGTGAACTTGAGTGTCCGGCGAGTGGTTATCGCCGGTAATATTGTGCGGAACCTGAGTAGCCCAAGTGGCAAAAAGGTTTCCGCGCAATATTAACCTAACTAAAACCTAGCCTCTTGGGGCGAGGACGAATCACTAGGCTCGGAACACCCGTATGCATGAATATGATCGAATATAAGCATCTCGTTGGTGCAAATATCGATATGAATATGATTGAATATGAGCATCTCCTTGGTGCGCATATGATTAGAGCCGGGTGCCAAATCGGAACGAATTATTCCCCAAATAATCCGCTTCCGAGTGGATTCGAGCCTGCGCCCCGCAAGGATCCAGGTCTTAGTTAGGTTAATATTGCGCGGAAACCTTTTTGCCACTTGGGCTACTCAGGTTCCGCACAATATTACCGGCGATAACCACTCGCCGGACACTCAAGTTCACGACGTCGTGAACTTGAGTGTCCGGCGAGTGGTTATCGCCGGTAATATTCTGCGGAACCTGAGTAGCCCAAGTGGCAAAAAGGTTTCCGCGCAATATTAACCTAACTAAGACCCGCCTGGATCCTTGCGGGGCGCAGGTTCGAATCCACTCGGAAGCGGATTATTTGGGGGAATAATTCGTTCCGATTTGGCACCCGGCTCTAATCATATGCGCACCAAGGAGATGCTCATATTCAATCATATTCATATCGATATTTGCACCAACGAGATGCTTATATTCGATCATATTCATGCATACGGGTGTTCCGAGCCTAGTGATTCGTCCTCGCCCCAAGAGGCTAGGTTTTAGTTAGGTTAATATTGCGCGGAAACCTTT
The DNA here is from genome assembly GCA_009746045.1 of Mesostigma viride. Taxonomy (NCBI): domain Eukaryota; kingdom Viridiplantae; phylum Streptophyta; class Mesostigmatophyceae; order Mesostigmatales; family Mesostigmataceae; genus Mesostigma; species Mesostigma viride. The sequence continues at coordinate 166,479 of RPFO01000016.1, read as the reverse complement.
TTGCCACTTGGGCTACTCAGGTTCCGCACAATATTACCGGCGATAACCACTCGCCGGACACTCAAGTTCACGACGTCGTGAACTTGAGTGTCCGGCGAGTGGTTATCGCCGGTAATATTGTGCGGAACCTGAGTAGCCCAAGTGGCAAAAAGGTTTCCGCGCAATATTAACCTAACTACCGGTGCTCAAGGCCGCCCTCGTGGAGGCCTACGAGCACGCTCAGGACGCGGAGGCGGCCTGGCCCAGTGCATCGCAGATGCCAAGCAAGGCCTGCCAAGCTCGCATGCAACCAGGGCAAGGACATGTGGTACCACCTCGACCGGCTCCGCATCCCCCGCGGTGGCGGCCGGCGGCAGCGCACCCCGGTGGAGCACACAGGGGACGGCATGGCGCCCCGGTAAGCCTTGACCGAGCTGGTTGGCCCACAATGTTTCCTTGACAGGTGAGGCTCGCGCCCCCCCCCCCGCCGCTTCACCCCGAGACGGCCGCCCGTCTCGGGGTCGCCGGACCCCCGCCGCCGCCGGCGCCCCCCTCCTGGCTCCTCGGCCGCGGACTACCAAGTCCCCGCCTTGCAGGAGGGCTGCCTTGCCACCAACGACGTCGTCCACCCCTTCACTTTGAAGGAATTGGACGGCGCCCTTGGGCCTCGCCTGCGGTACGACGCGGCGGTCGGTGCCAGTGTAAAATCATACGCCGTATTATACGGTATAATACGGTATAATACGTTATGCGCTGGTTTTTAGCGTATAATTTTTCATACGTAATACGTTTTAGCGCATAATTCAACGTATAATCACCGTATAATACCGTACAATGTGGTGCAGACCACCTTTCGGCTGAGCTGCTGAAGACTACTGACCTGGCGGTTCGGGATCTTCTGCTGGCGTTCTGCAACCGTGTCCTGCTCTCTGACGATCCTCCGCCTGAGCACTGCATGAGTGGCAGACGGCCATCCGCGTCATGCTGTACAAGAAGGGCTCTGCTGCTGACCCCGGTAACTACCGGGGTGTTTGCCTCCAGAGCGCCGCGCTGAAGGTCTTCATGCGCATGATGCTGCACAGGCTCCGCGCCGCGCTGGACCCACACCTGGGTGAGTCTCATATGGGTTTCCGTCGTGGTCGTAACACTGTCATGGCTGTGTTTGTCGCGCGCCGGTTGATGGAGGAGGTGCGTCGCCTTTGCCCTGACAGTTTGACGCTGGTCTTCATTTTTGTCAACTGACCATATCAAGGCTTTTGACACGGTCCTCTGGGAGGCTCTTTGGGCCATCCTAGCTTTGGATCGGGTGCCACCAGCGTTTATTGCTGCCATTCGTCGACTGTATGAGGGCTCACAGGCAGTAGTGCGGACTGTGGAAGGCACCACCCCACCATTCCCCCTTCACCACGGGGTGTGGCAAGGTTGTGTCCTGTCCCCATACCTGTTCATTATTGTCGTGGATCATGTCATGAATGCGCCGGGCACGTGCGCGCTTTACTACTGTTCGAGCCAGGCTTGGACATGCGAGGGCGCACACGGCGGGGTTAAACCTGGCTACCGCCTGGCCGACCTGATTTATGCGGAGGATGACACCACCCTCATCGCGCGCCCCGAGCACATTCAGACCTTGCTGGACTGTCTGGGCCTGGAGGCGAGGGCGGTGGGGTTGGAGATTAGTGTCAAAACTGAGGCGATGGTGATTGGGGCCTCCAGTACACCACCGCTGCCGCGCCTGCTCGACGGGACGGAGGTCCCGTTCCGCGATCGCTTGGGGAGCTGGCTCCCTGACACCGCCGACGATGTGGATGATCCGCATCAGCCTGGCCTGGGCCCGCCTCCGCAACCATGCAAGAGCGCCGCATGCACGTACCCGGGCCGAGAGCCTCTCTACTGCGAGCTCCCTCTTGTCACCCATACATACTGGATCCGACACCGCCGCCTCCTCTTTTCCGGCCATATCAAGTGAGACAACTATGCCTATATCCGGATTGCCCACACAGACCAGGTGCAGAGCGATGTGCATGGGGCCTGCGCACGGGTGGGCTTAGGACTGCCGTCCGGACGCCGGTCAACCAATGGGTAGACACCTCCTTCTATGGCAGGGTCCCATTGCATGTCCCGTCGCAACCCTCTGGGCAAACTTGCGCGCGCCCTGCACCGACGCAGCGCGACCCGGTCCTATGTGACACAATTTCTGGAGGACTGATGCAGGAAGGGCTTATGGGATTATCTGTACATGTACTCCGCGCCCGCATGCATGATAGACAATTAAGGGAAAATGGGCTGTCGTCTGCGATAAGCCGTACCTTCCTGAGGGGCATGCTCCTGTATAATTTCTCCCCAAGGACGGCCGCGGCCCATCAATTGCTAGAATGCAGGGCACAAACTTGTCCGCGGGTGCATGGAGGTTATCAATTGCCCCTGAGGATAGCAGCCACACTACCGCATCGTCTGCCATTTGCAGTAGAGGACAGCTCAGATGAGGATCATATCCCCCTCTAGTGACTTAGATATTAATAAATTAATTAATTAATTAATTAATTAATTAGTAACATAACTCCGTTGGGAGTATATGTAGCATATATTCCTGGATGGATGGTGGAGTGGAGAGAGCCGCGTAATCTAACTAACCTAATAACTCTGGGCTATGTGCTACAGATACTCCCAACGGAGTTAAACAAATTAAATTAAATTATAACATGCCTCCGTTGGGAGATCATGTAGCACATATTACATGATCATGGATGGGTGGGGTGGAGGAAGCCGCGTAATCGAACTATCCTAACTCTAAGCTATCTAGATAGTCTAGAAATCCTAACTACACTACTCATCAAAACGCCTCCTCCTCTTGGGGGGAGGGGGCTTGCCCACAGGGTCGGGCGTGTGAGCCTTGACAATCTTCTGCCATTAATTAATTAATTAATAAGCACGTGACTGCGTCACGTGGGTGCCAATACAGAGTAAAGGAACCTTCAACCCTATATACGTACACAACAGCGAGAAGGAGGGAGGGCGCCCTAGCTTCTCTCACTGCCGCAGGTGGGCAGGCCACAGAGCGCTCTCTCCACGGCATGGTGCCGGGGCGCAACACTGTGGGTGCAATACAACCAGTGCAATACCATAGGTAGGCTGACGCATAGCTTATGCTACAAATGTGAGGTGGGCTCAAGACGTCGGCTAATTAAGGCGCAAGCTGATGGCCACAAGGTGCCAGAGCTAATTGAAGGTACTATAACGCTGTGCGCTAATATCGTTTCAAGTGCTGTAATGCCTACTAAGCTATCCCATAATCGATTGCCCCCATCTAGACAACTAGCTGGAGTGCTCTATCCCGGGGAAGCCCGGGGGGGCTTCCACCGTTTCTTGTACGTTGACATAGAGGTCCCCGCCCCGCCAGTACACTTGGGGCTTCTCGGGGTTGGTCTTGTGGCGGATGTAGTCGGGCCACTGATCGCGGCGTTGCTGCTGCTGGGCTGGCGTCAGGTCGTCGTCAAGCGACCAGGAGGTGTTCACCAGCTTCTTGCCATGCACCGCGTCATGTCCTGCATGGCAGTCCAAAGACGGGAGAGAGAGTGGATGCGGTTCTCAAACTGGGCTGGGACCACTAGGTCGTCCAGCAACATCCGATTACAATTCGTTCAAGTGGCCCGCCGGAGCGGCTGTACAATTTTTCCCAGTGAGCGCGCTGCCAAGTGTACTTGTGGGCAAATTTTTAGGTGCCCCGTCACTTCGAGGTACTAAAAATTAGGCTACGGTACGAATTCAGCGAATTTCAGCGAATTTTCAGTCGAACCAAAGGAAGTGACGGCAACTACCAAAAAGTTTCCGTTACGAATTTTCAGCCCAACACTCGCGCAAAATGAAGTGACGGCAACTACCAAAACGTTTCCGTTACGAATTTTCACTCCCACACGTTTGCACAAGAGGAAGTGACGGCAACTACCAAAAAGTTTCCGTTACGAATTTTCAGTCCCACACTTCGCGCAAATTTTAGTAGGGC
>RPFO01000016.1:155000-157500 GCA_009746045.1 Mesostigma viride | reverse complement strand
TCCGGGGAGTGATGCAAGCCTTTCGGATTTGGTACTAGATAAATCACTCGAGATCTGTGTGCATAGGACTCTCTAGTGACTATATAGTTGTCTCACTTACTATCAAGGAGACAACCAGCGCAGTTGTCTCAAGTTTACTATGGTTGGACCATGATGCAGACGATATTTGTAACTTTCGTTTAATCATTTTTTAACCCAAATGAGATTACATAGCATAGTACTCCGTGGCATGCCCATGCGCATGACACGCAAGTACTTACTTCCCAACCGAGGCGGGTGAATGGGCGAATATGAATGAATGTTAAAGAGCACCCTGTATCGAGTCAACCCCATAAAGTGACCGATCAGCTGATGGTACCGCATGCAGCAGCGCTGTTACCCGCGGAACCATGAATGGGAAGCTGCCCGGCCAAGCAGTGGGGGGCGTTGCATGGCTATCAGATTAATAACTCAGCAGCCATCCAAGAGCAGGTTTCCAGCCTATTAGTTTACATATTTGTGGGCTGTGGTAGGTAGATGTACTTGCGTGCCCATGGATGCGCAAGGCATGCCACGTACTACCATGTAATGCAATGGGTGAGGTCATGAACGAAGCCAACACACAGCTCTCCAACTCAACCAAAAGTGTCTGGAAAGGGAGCAAACACCAATGTGTAACCCATGCTCCGTAAAAATGGCAATCCCATCAAGCCAGGCAAGGTGTTTCGGGATGGATGCATAGCCCCACCAATATCATGTATATACAAGGGTGGGTGGACCGCAAACCATTTCATATGTAATGCTGCCACCCATGTGTAATGCAGGAGGGGCGCACGATAAGGCCAGCATCTTGAGAAGCTCAGACAAGTCCCGAATCCACGAACTTCATCACCCGCGAGAAAAAAAAAAAAAAGAAGGGGTGCCCACTCACGTTTCATGAATTCACTGACATGAGGGACATCGTGGTCTAAGCCAGACTGTCTCAACACAGAGACCGGTCATTATCTCAAGTATCAATAGGGGACTGAGGTCTTCTTCTCAAGGCGCCTCATCGTAAAAGCTCTCGGTGTACAACGTCCCTACATGCGTTGTTCTTTCCAAGACGTCGACCGTGGACTTGGAGATTCGCAACGCGGGCGAGTGCCGCTTGCCCACAAAACCCGAGGACTCCAGCCGGTACGATGTCGCGCACGGGAGGATGTCTTGCGAAATGAGCGCAAACTTCTTTGCGCGCTGCCATAGCTTGTGCTTGCGTGGCAAGAGCGGGCAGGCAGTGCTGAGGGGACGGGGGACCTTGCTGGCGGGCTTGTACTCGGCGGAACCTTGCCTGCTTATACTTGCTTCGACAGAGGAAAGAATCTCGGGTATCTCGGACAGCTTGTCCGCGTGCTGACCTCCCTCGGGGAAAAAGTCCAACACGATGGCTGTGGTGTCGTCCTTTACCCCCCGTTTCGCGGTCGCTGCTTTCACCACGATGTCGGCACACTTGGAGGTCTCGGCGCTCATGATCGGGCTAGCGACCTCTCGGAATGACAACGCGTCCCAGACGCCGTCCGAGGCGATGACCAGCCTGCCGCCGCTGGAAGGCATGCTGAATTGCAGCATGTCAGGCACGGCGACGACGGCGGGCCCCACGTCGACATCACCGATAGCGCGCCCGACGGCTAGACCGCCAGGCCAGACCCTGGTCGGGCCAACCTCGCCGCCGCCTATGGACAATCGGCCCACTTCCGCTCCTGCGGCCGTGAGACGGGCGACTTCGTCTCTGTTGGAGTCAAGCCGATGATTTACTGTCAGCGGGATGACTCCTTCGTTAAGGACAAGGCATGCCTCGCAATCCCCCACGTTACCTACTGTGACCCATCTACCGTCTACAATTACCACCGTAGCAGCGCTACCAGAGGTCTGAAAGTCTCCTGATTGAGTAGCGAAGGCATCGATGGCTACAAACGACGACCTGATTGCGTTTAACGCTCTCTCATTCGGGTTTGATGCACGCGGGTCGGCATCCAGCGCAGACAGGATGGCGGGCAATAGCTCCCTTTCCAGCAAGCTCACGACTTGAGAGCCATTATGGCCATCCAAAATGGCATAACAGCTCAACTCATTGCTGTGTCCATGCAAATGGCCTCCAGGTTTTTTGACTGCAATGCCCTCCTCTACAACAGCGCGGTCCTCGCCCTTGTGCTTGGCGAGCGCGACAGAATGCCTCAACTTGAAGGGCGACCCCTGCACACTGCTACGCCCCAAGCCTCCCGTCATTTGGCTAGGTCTACCCAGTTATTTAAAATGAGATCTGGCCAAGGCAGCAGGTTTGCACTGCTGTATTCCCGACCAAACTCACCATTGGACCATTGATCTGGGTCGTCATTCGTCACCCTTTTTTTCTTTATAACTGTAGCGCGGACGTAAGCTCGTCGACGAGGTTCTGAGTCTCCCGTAAAAGTGGCGGCGGCTTGCCAAATGCCACGTGGCAGAGAGAGACGCCCCTTCCCCGTGTGGTGCTCGTACTTAGGGTGTA
>RPFO01000016.1:12500-150000 GCA_009746045.1 Mesostigma viride | reverse complement strand
GGTCAGCCCAAGCAGGGCAACGCGTCTGACAATGGGGGCAGTGGCCAGGGCAAGTCCAAGATACAATGCTACCTGTGCAAGGGGTGGGGGCACATCAAGAAGGAGTGTCCCAGCTTCAAGAAGTCCCAGGGCCAGGGCAGCAACAAGAATAACAACAACAACAAGAAGAACAACAACAAGTCCCAGGCAGGCCAGCCTTCAAAGGGCAGTCAGCAAGAAGACAACAAGGAGCAGTGACTGTCTGAGGCAACCCCTACACACCTTAATTCACCCAAGGGGGAGGCCAGGTGCTCCAATGCAGATTTTATATCTGGGCAACAAGAGGGTGATCTCCAGGTTCAGTGTGGCCCCAGGTCACCTGGAGAGGTACAGGTTCCTATGAAGACGTCCTTGACAGCTGATGCAGCTGTAAGTATGTCTGACCCTATGCATCCTCGTGCTGGGCACGAGGGTGGACCTCTCATTTTGAGAGAAACCAATGTACAACCACAGAGGGGTGTGAAGGCCTCTGGTGGTATGCATGTGGTCCCTGCTGGCGGTCCAGGTGTTGGGCATGAGCAGGGTGACTCAGGCTCTGAGTCAGAACAGGATGGAAGTCAGCATGGTGATGCTGGACAACCTGACAGCACAGTCCTGACTGTGCCAGGGACTGCTTCCTCTGTGTACCAGGAGTTGGGTGCCCGAATCCACAACATGTTTGGGCATGCCACTTCTCTGTCAAACAACTTTGCCTTCCGTATGGGCAGGGCACCCCTTCTTAAGGCGTGTCAGCAAGCTGCCTCACGGTGTAAGTGCCAGTTGTCCTCCAACAAGCCCAGGAAATCACATGCCAAAGCTCTACCTCAGAGCATTGGTGATCTGCAGTGTGATATCCAACACATCAGGGGCATGCAACTGTTGGTGTGCGTGGACAGGTACACGAAATACAAGGTGCTGGAGCATTTACCTTCTATGAAGAACAGGTACTTGCTGGCTGCCCTGCAGAATGTAAGAGCCAAGTTTCCTACCACAAGGATCCAGGTGGACATGCAGTTTCAGCATCTCAAGGGTGATCCTACCCTTCCTGAGTTGCTGGTTACACCTAGGGAGGCTCATGGGCAGCAGGGTGCTATCGAGAGGGCAATCCAGGAGGTCAAGAAATTGATCATCTCTGAAGACTGGGTACCCTTGTCTGCACCTGCACTTGTCAGGAGTGCATGGCTGAGGAACGTGGAGCAGCAGCTGAACAGCAGGGTTAACTTCTACTATGATGGAGTTGCTGTCAGCCCAATGGGTCTATATCATGGCCTGTGCCCACCACATGTGCTGGAGGGCTGGAAACATGCTGCACATGTCACCTTTGCCAAGCTGAGGGAGAAGGACCGGGGTTGGAAGATGCTGGAGCCACAAGTGGGTCAGAAGGTCCTAGCTTGGAAGGAACCTAGCCTTTATGGCAAACGTGGTAGCTGGAGTCCTGGGGTGGTTACCCAGGTTGATGAAGCTAGCCACGCATGCTTGGTCAGCATGGAGGACGAACCAAAGCATGTACACCGGCTGAGTTGGTCATATGTCAAGCCTAACCTGATGAATGAGGGCAGTCAGGCACAAGGCTCACAGGATCTGCAGGATTTTCAGGTCCCAGGTGACATCACTGACGCAACGACCACATCTGTTGCAGGGGAATCTGTCAGCCCTGGCCAGGTTGCAGAGGTACTTGTTGAACAGGCTGCAAGGTCAACAGCTGGGGAGTCAACTGTCAAGCCCAAGGCACTAACCAAGCCCAGGGGGACAAGTTTGGCTGGATTGATTGGGGCTCTACAAAGGGCCAAGAAGCAGCCCAAGGTAGCCAAGCTCAGGTGGCATGGCAATCTGGGGCTGGACACTGCCTTAGAGGTAGACACTAATTCTCAGGTCTCCATTATTGGGACCAGGGCTGCAGCAGGGTACAGCATGTCTGAACCCAGCTATCAGTTTGTGTCTGACTTCAGTGGCGGGGTACACGTGAAGGTACTGGGTGAGGTATTCATTCCTATCCTTGGACAGGACACTGCTTTTTGTGTCTTGGAGGGCTATCAAGGACCTGCTCTTCTGGGGCAGAATTTCCTATGCCAGGATGGGGTAGTGATCACGTCCTCTCTCCTGACTAAGGAAGGGGCTGGTCAGGTCCCACTGATTAATTTCAGGACCACTCACCTATCACGTGCAGTAACCAGGACGGTTAAGCGTGTGCAAGTGTGCCAGGGGCAGGAGCCCTTGGTTGATGACCTCATACTGCCAGCTGCTAGTCATCCAAGCAGTTTGGGCATTGGTCCTCACTCACTTGCTGGACACAGCCCTATCAACTACCAAGGCCTGGTGAAGCTCATGTCCTCTCCCATTATGTGTCCCCAGGTCACACTGGGTCTGATTAAATCTGGGGAGGACTGGATCTCCAAGAAATGCGTGGAACCTGTCAATGACCTGCCTCCTGCACGACGTCTACTCAAGCTCAAGTTTGTCATCAAGATGAAGGAGGTGGACGGGGTCAAGGTACCACATGTCAGGCCAGTGCTGAATGAGTTCAAGGGTACTGGTGAGTGCACTGCTGAGGAGTTGTATACCCCTGGCATGCTGCATGATACTTGGAGGCTGCTGCTGTGTGTCTTTCTAGGCCTTCTCAACAAGGGCTTGGACTATGGCTCAGTGGTGATAGACTTCAAGAGGGCATTTCTGGAGGGTGATGCAGATGTGGCACAGGAAAAGTGGGAGGGCAAGACGCCTTTCTATGTTAGGGTGCCTGCTGTATGGAAAAGGGACATCCACACGGAGTTCCTTAAAATCCTCAAGGGCCTGGAGGGCCTGAGGTCAAGTCCAATAATCTGGAGGGAGACTCTCAACCGTTTCCTGAAGGAGCATTGCAACTTGAAGGTCTCTCCTGTAGACCCCTGTCTGTTTCTGGGGCAATGGGAAGGCCTGCCAGTGTATGCTTCGCTGCACGGGGATGACCTACATCTGATAGCTCCCACGTCGTGGCTTAAGGAGCTGATCTCCATCATTAAGTCCAAGTTTCCTCTGGGTAGGGAGCAATGGCAGGTGGAGAATGAGCCTCTGCTGTTTGTGGGCATGGAGGCCACACTGGTGAAGAAGGGAGGGGAGTGGCGTATGCTGCTGGTGGGGGGCAATGACTATCAAGAGACCCTCATTAGCAAGCTTCCTCCAACCATCACACAGGCACTGTGTCCCATGGTGAGGGGCATGGTTGCTTGGGTGGCAGGCATTTCCAGGCCAGACCTTATGGTCATAGCCAGGTTGCCTGATGACATGCTGGTGGAGCTAGGGTCTGCCAAGGTGGCTGATCAGGTCAGGGCTTCATCTGGCATTCTGTTGTCTGCAGTGGATTTATCACAACCCATTTGCATGGAGCTGTATGTGGATAGCTCAATGGACAGCAGGCAGGTCTCCAAGGTCAGGGGCAGGGCTGCAGGGCTCTTTGTGCTCAGACAGGAAGGCCTGGGGAGTTTGGTGAGCTGGTTTAGTCGCCTGCACAAACGGGTGGCTGTCAGCAGTGATGTGGCAGAATGCAGGGCTATTTGTGAAGGCATTCACACAAGCCTTTATCTGAAGGAGTTGCTTCATCAGATGACTTCTAACACTCCTTGGCCACTTCAGGTTACCACTCTTCTAAAAACAGACTCCATGGGGATGGTGCAGTTTGTGCACAGGCAGATGGCCAGAAGTAGGGACTTGGATTATCTCCTTCTTAAGGAGTTGTCCTCCTTGGCCAATATTGAGCATATCCCTGGGGTTGACAATCCTGCTGATGCTTTGACCAAGCTAGTGCAGAAGGCAGCAGTGCAATACAAGGTTCTTCAGTCTCTGATGGACCCATCTCAGCAAGCTGTCTAAGCTGGTGCATGGTTATAGGGCATTGGAGAGCAGATTGTGTGGTAGTGTCAGCATTGTGACTGGCATAATACCTGTATTTTAGTCTGTACTAAGGCTCATGGACCATGGTACACTCACTCTGATTTTAATCAGGATACAGCCAGGTTTTGGCTGGGGTTCATGCTGTTGACTACACAAGGTTGACAGGTCCATTACAGACCATGTATTCTATTTTAAAAGAAATGTATATTTGTACATACTTCTCACAATGGTCTGGGAACCTTTATTCTGGGGTTTATAGGGCGGGGTTCGATTCCCTGGTATTATGTTTCTACAAGCTGGCCTGTTCAGGTGTTTGCCTGTTCAGACTTCCCTAGTTCCCCAGGGCAGGATTTAATTGTTGCCTATGTGTTTCATTTTGTCATTTGTTTGCTGTGGCAGTTTACCATCTGGCAAGTAGACGGGCGCCGTAAGACGGGCGCCAATAGACCCCTGTTGAGAGAATGACAGGCAAACTATTGTAATACGCCTTACTTTGTCAAGTGGTATTTTAATTGTCATGGATTTATTGTACTTATATTGAATATGTACTGGGTTTTATGGGATTAGTATCTGGGATTAATGTAACTCACCGCCAGAAGGTCATTGTACTGGAGGCTCTACCGAGGTGATGGGATTAATTCCTGGAGAAGACCTCATAGAATTAACCTGTATGTATTTAATTTTGTGTGCTTCTAATATCTGGTGGTACTCTGTAATGCCACTTCCATAGGTTTTCTCCATTTCTCATGAAATGGTTTTCCCTGTGGCAGATCTGTTTCTTTTCCAGTTCCTTAAAAGAAAGGGCTGGGGGAATGGCATTGGCCATTAAAGACATCTGTTCAAGCTTCAAGCTGGAGTGAAGGACATTTCAAGCTACTTCAAGGGTCCCTGGCAGGGGATGTGACCCCTAAAGAAAAGAAGGGATTGGAGTTAACGTAAAGGATTTACGTTAGATGGATAGAGATTGTTACGCTCTTTCCAACGGCACCTTGAACGCCTCATTTGGTTAAGGAACGTAAAAGTTATGACGTTTCCTAGGCTGTGCCGACAGTACCCGGCGCGCCACTGTGGGCGCGTACGGACACAGGATGTACAAGTGTCACTTTGATAGTCCGCAGGACGTTGACAGGACTTGTACAGGACTTGATGGTCAATTGATAGGTAGGCGCACTGTAGCGCGCCAGGACCTATGAGACAATTGATGCTGACTAGTGTACGGATAGGTCCACAGGACTAGCCGTATGGACAATTGATAGATCTGCGCGCCAAAGGCGTGCCAGAGTCTGTGTAATCAATTGATTGACAGTTCAGCTGTGACAGTGCAGCTGAATACTTGGACGCGTCCCTAGTAAGCTATATGAGTGACTTGGTCACACCGGGACGCTAGTTCTTGCGTGCACGTTCTCTTGGCACTGCGACCCTGTCGTCTGTGCTGCGTGCAGTCTTGGAAGTGACGTGACTTACGTCTGTGTTTCCTGATTGTTAATAAAGGCAACTTCCTGCAAGAACCATGGCGGAATTCGTGGCATTCTTACCCTCACAACTACAACAACAACAACAACAACAACAACAACAACAACAACAACAACAACAACAACAACAACAACAACAACAACAACAACAACAACAACAACAACAACAACAACAACAACAACAACAACAACAACAACAACAACAACAACAACAACAACAACAACAACAACAACAACAACAACAACAACAACAACAACAACAACAACAACAACAACAACAACAACAACAACAACAACAACAACAACAACAACAACAACAACAACAACAACAACAACAACAACAACAACAACAACAACAACAACAACAACAACAACAACAACAACAACAACAACAACAACAACTGTAGGAAGATTGGAACAGGGTTGAGTTGAGTTGAGTTGAGTTGAGTTTATTCCCATTGGTGAACCGACAGGGTGGAACAGGGTAGGGAATTCATTAATTTGGACATTTGGACAGGATTAGGATTACTGTAGGATTATTACTGTAGGATTAGGGAAAAAGGGAAATTTTGGATTCTGCCTTGTCACCGCTACAGTACACCCGCCGCCAGCCCCACGTTTAAGATTGGGGTCCGGCCAACCCAAGGCTGCGATCTTAAACCTAAAATCAAATCCAGGGTTGGCGATCTTAAAGTTAGTGAGAGCGTTAGGATCATAAACCTGATGCGGTATACCTGAGTACATAATCTCTATCGCATACCACTGACCAGCCATTTGTACCTACTTTAAGATCTTTTGCCCAAAACCAGCCCTGCGATCTCAAACCTGAAATTTCAAAATCCAGGGGCTCATGATCTTAAACCTGAGAATCTTAAACGTGGGGCTGGCGGTGTACTGCCGCTACCCCGCCATAGGATTGAGATGGGAGGTCCGGTCGACACGGAAAGTTCCCTCGGCCACCTGTCGGCCACTACAGGTTCTCTGCGCCCATGTGCAGCGTCATGGCGGAATACATCCCCCCCCCCCACGTTAAAGTTGAGTTGAGTTGCGTTGAGTTTATTCCCGCGCCGGTGAACCGACATGGTTATTAATAGTGGATCCAACGGCTGGATCCAACGTTTAGGATTGGGGTCCGACCAATCCAGGGCTCATGATCTTAAAGAATCTTACTGCTGTGATTCGATTCTACTAAGTTCTACTACATTCTACTACGGTTATACTACTAGTAGAGGTCAAATCCAGAGTCTCATGATCTTAAACATGAGAATCTTAAACGTGTGTCAGTGGGGGGGGGTAAGCGGAACCACCCACCACACAAATGTAGTGTGGGGGCCGGTGTATATCAGGGTCGAAATACTGCCCAGCATACACAGCATAGACTACCATTATAGGAGGGGGGACATCCGGCCCCCCTAAAATCGTACATGAGCGTACGTACTCCCTGGTTTGGCCTACCGCGCGGCCGCCCGGCGCCAGCCAAAGTGAAAAATGGCTGAGTGCGCTCTGTCAGCCAAAAGGCTGCGCCGGATCGAAAACGGCAACTTTGGGAGTGTGCTACGTGCCACGTTGGTTGTACGACACGTGGCACCTTTTGTAGCATCTCTTAGTAGCATCAGTCTTAGTAAGCGATAATATTAGCATAGTCTCCAAGTAGGAGCAGGTCAATGATGATTAACTCTTCAACCGTCTGGACTGGAACCACCATAACGGACTGAGTTTGGGTATCTTTGTGCGCCTGAGAGTATCTAGCCTAAAAACATTTTCTGGCCCACCCTTGGAACCAAGCATGCTTTTATGTTGAATAAAGTTTGGGTAATGTGGTTGGTCACATATCCATGCCCCATGCGTGCTATAAATAGCACCCCCCCCAGGGGGGTACGGTGCACATGGGGTTGGAGACATATATAATGCATTATAGACCATTTACACAAATCAGGTGGCCCTGGCCTTTTAATTTTTAAAGGCAGTTTATTAGGATCACAGGCATGCCATCAATGCATTCACAGCATGAAATGTCACAGAACTGCACATGCTAACTAGCAAACAGCCCAAAATAGCTCAGACCGTTATAACGGTGCAAGCTATTTTGGGACGGTTGCTAGAACTGCCGTATAGGTTTCCTATCCCAAAGTGGCACAAATCAACAACTAGATGGCCACAAAAGCAATGCCAACACCATGTCCAGCATGTAAGACACAAGCTCATGCTATACAATAGGTGTAAGGCTCATATCAAGGCCTAAAGCGCACGTACAAAGGGTGGCAAGGAGCTACATGATCACTAACACACCCGATGAACGACAACAAAACACCTCTATGTTCTTGGAAACAATGAATAAAACAATAGGAATAAGTTGGTATAATGCTCCCATGCAAACAGGTTATGGGTATCTCCACGATTTTCCGGGTTGGCAAATACGGGTACGGGGTATAATACGCGGACCTAAAATACGCGTATTATACGTGGGGGGTGTAAAATACGCGGCGGTAAAATACGCGACAGTTTTTGTGGTCCAATTGTCAGTCACCCAATTAGCACGCTCCTTGATGATGGTAGTTTTTGTGGTCCAATTGTCAGTCACCCAATTAGCACGCTCCTTGATGATGGTCATGCAGTTATTGCAACTGAAATTTGGTGTATATGCTTATTTATTAACATCTTCCATTTATGCCCTGCAATCCTATCTGATTATGCTTTGTTAAATGCAGAGGGGAGCAGCAGGCTGCAATGGGAATTGTAAGGAATCAATTAATGAGTTAATTGTAAGGAAAGCCATCCACTATATAATGCATGAGAGGACATAATAAGACACAACTAATAAGGACCATGCTCTCAAGTCTCAAGGATCCTGGGCACAACAAGAGCTCCATACACATACACACACATTCATCATTGACAAAATGCACGGTTGTTCTTGGCCCTGAGATCCTCGACAGCCACCTGCACGCTCTCCTTCTTCTTCACGATCTCGAAGCTCGCCACCCAACAACTTCCGAGAAGGAGGGGTGACGTGCCCTCCTTTGTACTGGATCATGCCGGCCACCATCTGCTTGGAAGAGGCGCTCTCAGCCGCATTGAAGGCAATGCCGTTCTCGATAAAAAATTCGGCAGCCAGCAGCTGGACACCTTGTTCGTCGACGGGAACCAGCCATTTGGTGATGCTCAGCTGGCCTTTGCTGGGAACCGACGCCCAAGTCAGCCGGCGCAGCCCCTCCTATCTCCGCCATTGCCCTGCTCAAATTAATTGTGATGCTTCTTGGCGTCTGACTTCTGCAACTTGTTGTTAGCAATCCTGCAAGAAACCTGCTCCGGATATTCGGTGGAATTTTGTCGCAGGGTAACATCCCTTCCCCTGCGATTCCGGCAAAGTGTGCACGGACTCGGAATACTCTGATTGGCCCCGCCTTGTAGGAGAAGTTCTTGTTGCAAAATGAGCAGAACATCCTCGACACATACTGCGTTGTGTTACTAACAGCATCTGTGACTGCTTCTTTCTTCTCGACAACGAAATCCCATTCAGGCCCTTTCTTCGGCATGGCTGCAAATCGAAAATGGCTGCACACTATCGCACAGTCGCACTGGCCTCGTCGTCGCTATATTGCATTACACCGTCAATATAGCACAGCCTGGCATTTGCTGGCATTATGCGTTATGTACCTAGTCGACTAGCTGTCTCCTACCGGCCAAAGATTTTGCAAGGCTTGCGCTTTATGGAAAGAACTGTACGCATCTACTTCTAGTAGTAAAAATCTCAAATGTGCAGTGAACGCGCCGCGCCCAGAACCTGGGCACCGCGCCAGTGCCCGCTGCCCGCTGGTACCCCCGAAAAATTCTAAGTCCAAACCGCGTATTCTGAAGTAAAGTACGCGTATATACGGCGCAGGCCTTCAGTGTACGTTTTCCCGTATTTTTGCGGCTCCGTACGGCGTACTGACCAACCCGGACGATTTTCACATGCAATGGATGCAAAACAAGAAGGTGGGCGTTGGCCACCAAAACAAGAAGCCACGCCTAACACTGGTCAGAAAAAGAACTTGTACGTCTCGGGGTGCATGCTTGACCGAGGAAAAGCATTGGGTAATCAGCGTTACCATATTAGTGACCGATAACAATCGTTACCTCGCTATTTCCGTTGCAGCATCAGCTAACGGTGACCAAACATGGTCCAAAATCTGCTTGACCTGCATGATGGTATTCCCCAACCATGACAAGCCGATGCGTAGAGGCAGCAAAACAACAAAAAGACAATCACAACCCCTCGGTAATAACTCTGATATTAGCTTTAAACGATAATACAACTATATACGGCTAATAGAACACGCTTGGAGGCTAGAACGTACCAGGTCGGTACAGCAGATTACCTTTCTTGCGCGAGCCAGCACGCCAGAGTAATGGACGTAGCCTCGAGCCTTTACTGGCTGCCAATGCTAATAAATCTTGTTGGGAACAACGTACTTAATTGATCGATGCGCAGATGTCTGGGAAAATTCGGCCTAGCAACATGCAGCACTCGCACCATCACTGACTGGCTGCTAACATCATTTGCTGCGCCGACCAGCACCCCGAGACCCATCTACGCATCTCCAAACCTTCCATGGCTAGGGATATTAAATTTTTAGGACATAAGGATCATGCCTACAAATTTTGAGTCCAATACGTCAAGCCATTCTCTCGTACCAGTCAGTTCTTTGCACCGCCATAGCCGTGCGCGTCAATATTTTTCCTGCACGTCGGTCCCGTTGGACCATGGTACCCCCCTAACTTTGCTCAAGCATATCTCCCTGGCCAGGTGCATGTCCAAAGTACGGTCTGAAGTGCTCTACGGAAAGCTGACGTCTAGATCTTTCGATCCCCCCAGGTTTGACCGTTAAATTATTATTGGCGCGGCGCCTGGTTAGCGCACAAACTCAGTCCGTAAGAGTGGTAGGACTTCAACTGGTACCACGAAAACGGCGCGAGAACGGTTTAAGAGTTAAACATTTTACCGGTTGTTGGTGCAATGGCGAAGGAAACTTGCAAGAATGACGTCAAGCCGGCGGAAATTGCCTGACGCCAGGTCCGGTGTTGCAGAATCAACAACAACAACCTTACGCTGCCTGAAAGTTGATTCGTCTTCCTAGAATCAACCAATACTTGGTAAGTTCTCAGCGTAAGTTGTAAGTACAGCAGGGCCAAAGCAGACTCATGCACTTAAAATCAAACGCCTGACCGAGCTAGCGTGATCACCAGAGCGCACTCCTTTCCTAAAACCAGGCGCCGGACCGGCGGGAGGAGTTAGCTCCTCAAAATTTTTCTTCGCGCCGCCCTAAAAATTTCGACAGGAGTACACTCCGTCGCCAAAATTCTGCCGCCAGACACATTTTTACCCGTTTTGGGAGTCGGCCGCTCCACGTCCGGAGGTGCCGCGCCGGACACACGACTTCAGGAGTGTGCTGTTTTGGCTGGATGTCCCCCGTCCTACCATTATATACACGCACCAGTATCTGGGCCGACCGGCCAGACCTGGGGAGCCAAGAGCTGGCCTGAAGTGGCAACTGGCAACTGCGAAGTGGCACGTGGCAAGTGGCCGTAGAGCACCGTCATAAGGCGAACCCCGTGATGACACGCGTAATATACTGCAGTATAGAACGTGTATTGTATACAAGTATAGTACGAAATACATATACTGAGTTCTGCCAAGCCTACGGGCGGCCGGCGTGGGACACACAAACACTGACAACAATGACAAAAATAACAACAACACGGAAAGTTTAAGTTGGTCGACTCGGTAAGGCCCAAAGCCCAAAAAACAAAGCCTTGAGTTGAGTTGATTCCAGCTCCGGTGGTCCGACCGGACAGGGTTATTTTAGATCGAATAATTAGGGTAGAAGTAAAGCCTGGTGTGTTGTCTTTTATGATGGCTCGCAGTCGGTCACATTGGTGGGTAACCTATAACAACCTGTGTTGATTGGTGAACCAACTGGTGGTAATTCATACAAGTTTGTGTTCACCCATCTTGTCTGTGTTGGTATTTGATGAGCTGATGTGGGCTATGTGTGGATCTGGTATTGTGACTAATCGAGTGGGCTGAAGTCTGTCAGTGATCGGAAGTTGAGTACTTTCGGCTGTGGCCAATGTTGGTGGCGCCGCGCCGGTACTTGTGCAGTTTTACTACTTGCGGTGGTATCGCTCTATTTCTGGGTACTTTGTGGCGTCGCGTTGATAGCTTCAGTTCGCGGTATGTGTGTCTTGTGGTTGAGCTGATGCGTTGCGGTGCATGATGATCCACAAAGGCAGCCGTCATTACATTTTGGGGCGCAATCACCATGTGAGCGCGCGCACCTACGGGCCTAAGGGCTGCGGGCTATGGATCTGAGCACAATACCCACTACCATCATCTTCGAGGATCTTCGCCAACTCCTTAAGCTTGTAATTGATGCTTTATTAAACATGGTGGGCGCCAGTCGATGCATGGAATCCTGTAGAATCTAGCTGCGAGGTACGGACGGATAACGCTCGGATTTCTGATTTGACTTTTCCTTTAGTCTCGATAACCCAATTTTCCATCTGCTCGCTACGTGGTACCCCTTTATGTAGTACCTAACGATATTCCCCTAAACCGTCCCCCGATTCTCCCGATTTCTGGCCTGCGCTGGTTGTCTCTTTGATATTCCCCTAAACCGTCCTCGTGCCGATTTTCGACCACGAGTTTTACTCATGACTGGAATTCGGCATGAGTTTGTGCGCCCTGTAGAAATCTCGCGGGAAGGTTTTCGCGGGTAAAAATAGGACCGTTGGAAAGGTCTAGATTCACTCTATCCGTAGCACTCTTGAAAGACTGTATCTGACCACCGGA
Source organism: Mesostigma viride (assembly GCA_009746045.1). NCBI lineage: Eukaryota > Viridiplantae > Streptophyta > Mesostigmatophyceae > Mesostigmatales > Mesostigmataceae > Mesostigma > Mesostigma viride. The sequence continues at coordinate 137,808 of RPFO01000016.1, read as the reverse complement.
CCAGGGTGAAAACCCTGGTCAAAGCTGACAGGGTACCCTAAACTGGTGACTCAAAATAGTCATAAGATATTTTGAGCATTATCTTGTGGGTCCCTGGGTGAAACAAGACATGGAAGTGCTTGGATGTAGTGCTTGGGTACACTTACAGTCCCCCCTGAAATACTAGGGTGAAATCCAAGGTATACGTGGTCCATCATGCATTGGTTGTGAAGTTTATACTCGCGACCCGCGCGCAGCTGTCTCCAAGCATATGCGGCAGTGGTTATGGTGAATATTGGTGGCACACAGGTTGAAATATGCGTTAACATGCATGTTTGCCAATATTCCATGCTTACCTATCATGTCCAGGTTCAAAACTGCACTAGAATGCTTGTTCTAGCCCCCCCTAAACTGGTGACTCAAATGAGTCACCAGTTATTTTTAGCTCCATCTGGTGGGCCCCTGGGGCAGTTACAATTTTTAGTGCTAGTATCCCATCCTAACTAGTAAATCTATCTACAAAACCAACCCCAGGGGCAACTTATTGAGAAAAGTGGTCTATCATGCATTGTAAGTGGGTCACCGCGCGCACTCACCGTACCCCCCTGAGGGGGGTGCTATTTATAGAGCAGGGGGGGCTAGTACTGGGACCACCCACTATACTCCCAGGTGGGCCCTCATATGGGGATGCTTGGTTCCCAGCATGGTCTAGAAATAATAATTAGGCTGAATGGGGGCACCTGTGGCGTACTATGAAACTGGTGACTCACCTTAGGCACGAGTGCGAGACGGTGGAGGGGTTAATAAAAAATACCTATTTACCCGGACATTAACCGATTTTCGTGCGATTTACGTGATTCGAATTCGAATTCGAACTCGTGTTCCAAAGTTAGTTGATCCCACGCCGCCTTTTTAAATAACCCTGTCGGACCACCGGCGCCGGCGGCATGGGAATAAACTCAACTCAACTCAACTTAACTCTGAACCCGCCGTGAGGTTTCGTGTACCTCTACATACACCTATAGCCCCGCCTTGGGGGCGGGGCTAGGTCACCTCAACTCGACGATGGAAAGTTTGAAACGTACTGACTCGGCAGTCGGCGGAGGGCCGTGCCGCCCGTGCGCTGCGCCGCGCGTGCATGATCTGCGATCTGCCACCCGCACCCTTCCGGCTGCAGGCTACGTACTGCAGGAATGGCTTTGTGATCAATGTGATGGCTGCATAAAAGGGAAAAATAATGAAAATAATGGTCACAATAATAAAAGGTCACAACTCACCAGTCACAACGCAGGCATGACGGGGGGCGTCCAAACGCTTTTGTTTTCGAGCACAGCGCCACGAATGCCATACTTCTTCAGAGCATCGTGCAACCAGAACGGTTCATTCCCCCATGACGACCGGCATTTTCCAGCACGCAATTAGACAAGGAAGCTGTGCACCGCCACCACCGGAAAGTGGCAATATGTGGAGGCACATGTTGATATCTATGGTGCCCAGTATCCCCGACAACAATACGATTAGGGCTCGGGGTCTGTGGTCTCCGTTCCGATAGATAAGGGTGCGTCTGCTCTCTTGGAAACATGTCTGCGGACGTCATAGTTTATCTCACCAATGCATGATGTTGCTGCATTCGTGCATAAAACAGTGGAGAAACTACCAGACGTGCACCACTGCAACCGCAAACGAACTTCCGCTCCGTGGCGATGAGTTCTTGGAAATAACGCATGCAAACAGCTGGATGGCACAACTGCTATGTCTGGTGGCTTCCAGCGTTTCCGTGTATGAGGGTGGAGCGACACGGAAATAGAATCGAGCATGGGCGGGGCACCCCATGGGGATTTCCTGCCATGCCTTCAGCCTTCCTGTACGCTTTGCCTTGTCGTGCATTGTAGTTCCTGAGTGAGGCGTCATGGGTGCTCCTTAGGCGTCGGCAACGCTTGTAGGCGGCACCAGAAAGCTATTGCGCCGGCCTCTTATACCACTGCACATGCACCTGCTGGAATAGAAAGGGTGCGCCTTGCGAGGCTAGATGTGGACTATACATATTGCTTTAGTGTGTGTGGGTCGGCAGGTCTCAATGGCAACTTACGTCATCTTACTGATAATGGCATCTTGATCGATGACAAGCTCAGGGAATCATGGTATCTGCTACTGTAGCCATTTAATTTGGATAGTAAGCCACCATAATGTAGTAATTGTTCTCCATCATCCTGAACCAGTCGACAAACACGGATGAGGTATTAATGGCAGGCTTGAGATTCCATGATCCGGATACTCCACGTTTCATGCCTGTGCAGTTATTGTCTCTACATGCATAGTAAGCCACCCCTTGGACCTCCTCATCTCCACCAACTGTGATTTTTGGAGTCGGCAACACTGATGTCATGCAGAGACTGGCATGATTGCATGCTTAGTGAGGGTATATGTGGATTTCCTTTCAATGCCAGCCATGTTCAATATATGTGGATGTGGGTCCTGCTGGGCGGTTGAGGGCCGGCCAGCTGCATGGGCAGGCACCTCCTCTGGCAGGGCCCGCTCGACCCTCTCCTCGATCCTCGGGGCCCGCTGGCCACCCTACGCATACTCCGCACCCGCCCGGCCCGGCCACGACGTGTTCGGTGAGACAACTACTCCTGGACGCATTGCGGACACATGTGTCACAGCTGCTTGAGAATATCGGCTGGGGTGGAGGCCGATGCATGATCAGTGCTTAGCGCACATTAACTAATAAGCATGTGACTGCGTCGGATCGATCAGTACGTGCTCTATAGCTGCGCACATGCATGCATGCACACAGGAAGGTGGATCTCAACAAGGACTCAAGGAGTAATACCAAAGCCGCATACCAATGGGAGCGGAAAACATGCAAGGAGTAGTGGGCCGCTACCATTAGTATGTGACAAGCGTCCCCGAAGTGAAGGGCTTGGTCATGTCGTTTGCTGCTTCCCTTGACAGCCTCGCGGCCCATTGCTATAGACTGGGTAAATCTAGAGACCACTAGCTAGAGGACAGCGCAGATGAGGATTATATCCCCCTCTAGTGATTGGGGCATGATGCAGACGATGTTTGTAACTTTCGTGTAATTATTTTTCAAATGAGCTAGATTAGCATAGTACTCCTCCGTGGCATGCCCATGCACATGACACGCAAGTATACTTACTTACATACTTACTTACTTACTTACTTACTTACTTACTTACTTACTTACTTACTGCGCACATGCATGCATGCACACAGGAAGGTGGATCTCAACAAGGAGTAATACCAACCAAAGCCGCATACCAATGGGAGCGGACATCATTGAGGAGTATAATGGGCCGCTACCATTGGTGTGTGACAAGCGTCCCCGAAGTGAAGGGCTTGGTCATGTCGTTTGCTGCTTCCCTTGACAGCCTCGCAGCCCATTGCTAGACTGGGTAAATCTAGAGACCACTAGAGGACAGCGCAGATGAGGATTATATCCCCCTCTAGTGATTGGGGCATGATGCAGACGATGTTTTATTGTAACTTTCGTGTAATTATTTTTCTAATGAGATTAGCATAGTACTCATCCGTGGCATGCCCATGCACATGACACGCAAGTACTTACTTACTTACTTACTTACTTACTTACTTACTTACTTACTTACTTACTTACTTACTTACTTACTTACTTACTTACTTACTTACTTACTTACTTACTTACTTACTTTATACTTACTTACTTTAATACTTAGAGACCAGGTAAAAGTCACTTGCCCCCGACGATAATAGCCGCTCTGCGATACTGCCTCGTCTGATCGAGCCATTACTGTATAGGCAGTAGAGGACAGCTCAGATGAGGATTGTATCCCCCTCGAATGACTATATATTAAAAAATACAATTACTTATATCAGAGTAAAGGCACCCACGAAAAAATAAACAAAGCCAACGCTAACAAGGGATACCACGACAAAACAACTAGACAGCCGGCATGGGACACTCGATCCACACCGCGGAAGGAAGTAAAACAGCCTAATAACTGTGCGCTGCGCCGCAAAGTCAGCTCCTGTGCGGCGGAGCAAGATGTCAGCAATAGCCCGGGTAATCACTACCGAAAGGCGTTGGCCGGCGCCAATACGATGTCCAGGTCCGCGCAGACCAAGGGGCCCGCTAGCCCTCCAGGTCCAAGCGGTTCTCCTGGATCGAGCCGGCAGCACTCCTTAAAGAAGCCGGCGGTCAGGGTCCCCATGGCCCCGAACTCCTCCAAGACAAAGGACACCACACGGTGGTGCCCGACGTCCCCATAGGCCGTGAACTTGGCCCGCTCAGCCCGATCCGCCGTGTAGCTCGCCGCCTGGGATGCACCAACCACATGGCTAAGAGCCAAGGGGCGAGCCACAGAAACGTCAATGAGCAAGTGCCGCCCGCCTCCCTCAAAGTCCAGAACCACGATGTCAGGCCGGTGGTTGGGGGAGTAGAAAGCCGCATCCTCAGACCGGATCGATGTTCGCTTGCATGGGGGAAAACGGACCGGACCATGGCGAGCACCACCTTCAGGAGAACAGTGTGCAAGTACAAGTACCAATTCTGATTCTGCTGGCCACCCATCCATGCATGACAGGTAGTGGGTCCCAGTGGGGTCCAAGGCCTGCCCGCAGCTACCACAGGGCCTGCACCCTGCAGGACCATGCAAGAGGTTGCGGGGCAAACAGTTTGTGTCGCAGAGCCACCGGATAGTGACTGGGCGCCAGGACAAAAGTGGGCCCCATGGGGAGAGCTCGGAGGTAAGCCGAGCCCACCTTCCGCAATGAGAGTGAGAACAGCCACGCGCGACCCTGGGCGTTGAGGTAATCAAAAAGAGCCATTCAATCCGCCGTGCATGTGCAGAATAACCGCGTATAGGTTTTCTGGTGTTTATCGATGACGCGGGCAGGGAATGCTGCGGGGGAGAGGACGGTGGCAACCGAGGGAGTTCCCCGAGGAAGGCGGCGCGCGTTGGGCGGCCTGAGCGGTGCGGACAGTATAGTGCAGGCCTGCTGGATCTCAGCATATGTAAGCATCCTGGATGGCGGTGATGAAAGGGTAGGGGCTGGCAGGGTGACTACTATATATGGTTGGGGCATGATGCAGAAGACATTCATAACTTTCGTGTATAATTATTTTTGTAATGAGATTAGCATGGTACTCCATGGCATGCCCATGCATGCGCATTTACACGCAAGTACTTACTTATTGTAAACGGACAGCTTGTAAGAGGATATATCTTAAAAAGTATAATTATATTTTTAATATATATTAAAAATATAATTACTTACAGCAGAGTGAAATCACTCAAACCAAAGAAAACGCCCTGCTATAAACCTATATACAGAGCCATGTCAAAGCTCTACTATATTACGATAAGACCAATGGAAACTCCTAACGGGAGGAACCTAACTAATAGCCCTGCTGCACCGCAAAATCATGCAGCCCGCGTACGGCGGAGCATGATGTCAGCCATGGCCCGAGTCAGCGCCACCGACAAGCGCTGACGCCAATATGACGTCCAGGTCCGCGCCAACCATGGGGCCGGCTGGCCCTCCAGGTCCAGCCGGTCCTCCCGGAGCCGGCAACACTCCTTGAAGAAGGCGGAGGTCAGGGGCCCCATGGCCCCAAACTCCTCCAGGACAAAGGGCACCACACGATGGAGGATATGTATATATTACATCCCCACTTGATGCGGGGCTGGATCACAATACATGCGCACACTTTGCTGTATATTTTTGTGATTATTAGTTAGCATAGTATGTTCCCGTGTTGTGCCCGGACCGAGCATGGCACACAGCTTTGTACTTGCTTATTTACATCAAACAGATGAAAAAACGTAATTGCATACGTACTATTGAACAATTAAGAAGACATAATTTATGTACATGCCTGCATGCCCTCATGCCCTGACATAATAACAGTCTGCAGGCATGCACGAACTGGGCTAGATTTGGTGCATGCGAGTCTCGGTGGTGGCATACGCAATGGTACTGCTACAGTAGCCAGGTCAAGGCTAGCTATAAGGGTGCGTGCATCCAATGTGCGCAATGACCGGTCACATGCGCATATATTATGGGCCCGGCCAGCCACTCCTAGACTGCCTACTGCTACTTATATAGAATTATATGCTGCAAGAGCATCCCATGCAAGTCCAGCTCTAAAACTAAAAAGTTCCAGCATGCGTGTACGTATTAATCAGATCCACTTTGCGCATACTCACTAAAGGATAAAAAGTCAACCCCTGATAACAATGCTTCGCATGTGAGGCCCTACGACTCACACGCTGCATGCGTGTTCGTGAACAAGCTCTCTGCTAGTAGAGCACAAGCCTGCACATCACAGGGACAAACTTGGGTTGTATTTCAAGTGGGTAAGCTCCGTGGTGCTCCGGAGCAGCGCCAGGAAGTCGATGTAGCTGATCCTGCCATCCCCGTCAAAGTCCCCTTCTTTTATATACTCCGCCACCAGCTCGTCCTGGTCGGGTGAGGTCAACGACAACGTCTGCGCAATAAGGCACGTGCACGACAATTAGATGAAGGAAATGCATGCACACGCCAGCTGCCACATTCAAAAAAAAAATCTTGGAGAGTATACAAGGTATGTGTGCAAAAAACTACATGCCAGAATTTCTAAACCATAAACAGCATAGTACATGCCCTGATACCACTGGTAATCTTAGTACGGAACACCGCTTGTAGAAATTACGTTTTTACAGATCCGTTGTCCTTCAGAGTCCAGAAAAGTGGCGAATTCCCCCGAAACAATTAGTACTAGAATCTGACAGCCAGTTGATATATAGCCGGACTTCAAGTACTGGGTTCCACCACCCCCTGCTTCTCTTGTGCACGCAGGCGCAATACGCTCTAGCTAGCTCTCGACACCGATTGCAGGCCTGCCAGGCTACCGCCTACCATGGGTGCTGCAGTACCTCATGTTGTCTATTACCTGTGTACTACGATGCTGATCTGTAATGTAAGTACACTGGTCACCGCCATGCTGGGCACTATTGCAGGCCGCATGTGGTTGGCTTGTTGATAACTGGGGCCTGGGGGTGGCTGTGACAGTGAAAAGAGAGTGAGTTTCTCCCTTCCCAAACATATACACCGCATGGGGTTGATGGAACACCAAGATAGCGCGCCGTTCCCTTCCCAAACATGCACCCCATGGGGTTGATAGAACACCAAGATAGCGCGCCGTTCCCTTCCCAAACATACACCCCATGGGGTTGATAGAACACCAAGATAGCGCGCCGTTCCCTTCCCAAACATACACCCCATGGGGTTGATAGAACACCAAGATAGCGCGCCGCTCCCTTCCCAAACATACACCCCATGGGGTTGATAGAACACCAAGATAGCGCGCCGTTCCCTTCCCAAACATACACCCCATGGGGTTGATAGAACACCAAGATAGCGCGCCGCGCCCTTCCCAAACATGCACCCCATGGGGTTGATAGAACACCAAGATAGCGCGCCGTTCCCAAACATGCACCCCATGGGGTTGATAGAACACCAAGATAGCGCGCCGTTCCCTTCCCAAACATACACCCCATGGGGTTGATAGAACACCAAGATAGCGCGCCGTTCCCTTCCCAAACATACACCCCATGGGGTTGATGGAACACCAAGATAGCGCGCCGCTCCCTTCCCAAACATACACCCCATGGGGTTGATAGAACACCAAGATAGCGCGCCGCTCCCTTCCCAAACATACACCCCATGGGGTTGATAGAACACCAAGATAGCGCGCCGTTCCCTTCCCAAACATACACCCCATGGGGTTGATAGAACACCAAGATAGCGCGCCGTTCCCTTCCCAAACATACACCCCATGGGGTTGATAGAACACCAAGATAGCGCGCCGTTCCCTTCCCACACACACACCCCATGGGGTTGATAGAACACCAAGATAGCGCGCCGTTCCCAAACACACACCCCATGGGGTTGATAGAACACCAAGATAGCGCGCCGTTCCCAAACATACACCCCATGGGGTTGATAGAACACCAAGATAGCGCGCCGCTCCCTTCCCAAACACACACCCCATGGGGTTGATAGAACACCAAGATAGCGCGCCGTTCCCAAACACACACCCCATGGGGTTGATAGAACACCAAGATAGCGCGCCGTTCCCAAACATACACCCCATGGGGTTGATAGAACACCAAGATAGCGCGCCGTTCCCAAACATGCACCCCATGGGGTTGATAGAACACCAAGATAGCGCGCCGTTCCCTTCCCAAACATGCACCCCATGGGGTTGATAGAACACCAAGATAGCGCGCCGTTCCCTTCCCAAACATACACCCCATGGGGTTGATAGAACACCAAGATAGCGCGCCGTTCCCTTCCCAAACATGCACCCCATGGGGTTGATAGAACACCAAGATAGCGCGCCGTTCCCTTCCCAAACATGCACCCCATGGGGTTGATAGAACACCAAGATAGCGCGCCGCTCCCTTCCCAAACATGCACCCCATGGGGTTGATAGAACACCAAGATAGCGCGCCGTTCCCTTCCCAAACATGCACCCCATGGGGTTGATGGAACACCAAGATAGCGCGCCGTTCCGTTCCCAAACACACACCCCATGGGGTTGATAGAACACCAAGATAGCGCGCCGTTCCCAAACATACACCCCATGGGGTTGATAGAACACCAAGATAGCGCGCCGTTCCCTTCCCAAACACACACCCCATGGGGTTGATAGAACACCAAGATAGCGCGCCGTTCCCTTCCCAAACATGCACCCCATGGGGTTGATAGAACACCAAGATAGCGCGCCGTTCCCTTCCCAAACATGCACCCCATGGGGTTGATAGAACACCAAGATAGCGCGCCGTTCCCTTCCCAAACATACACCCCATGGGGTTGATAGAACACCAAGATAGCGCGCCGTTCCCTTCCCAAACATGCACCCCATGGGGTTGATAGAACACCAAGATAGCGCTCCCTTCCCAAACATGCACCCCATGGGGTTGATAGAACACCAAGATAGCGCGCCGTTCCCTTCCCAAACATACACCCCATGGGGTTGATAGAACACCAAGATAGCGCGCTGTTCCCTTCCCAAACATGCACCCCATGGGGTTGATAGAACACCAAGATAGCGCGCCGTTCCCAAACATACACCCCATGGGGTTGATAGAACACCAAGATAGCGCGCCGCTCCCTTCCCAAACACACACCCCATGGGGTTGATAGAACACCAAGATAGCGCGCCGTTCCCAAACATACACCCCATGGGGTTGATAGAACACCAAGATAGCGCGCCGTTCCCAAACATGCACCCCATGGGGTTGATAGAACACCAAGATAGCGCGCCGTTCCCAAACATGCACCCCATGGGGTTGATAGAACACCAAGATAGCGCGCCGTTCCCTTCCCAAACATACACCCCATGGGGTTGATAGAACACCAAGATAGCGCGCCGTTCCCTTCCCAAACATGCACCCCATGGGGTTGATAGAACACCAAGATAGCGCGCCGTTCCCTTCCCAAACATACACCCCATGGGGTTGATAGAACACCAAGATAGCGCGCCGTTCCCAAACATACACCCCATGGGGTTGATAGAACACCAAGATAGCGCGCCGTTCCCTTCCCAAACATACACCCCATGGGGTTGATAGAACACCAAGATAGCGCGCCGTTCCCTTCCCAAACACACACCCCATGGGGTTGATAGAACACCAAGATAGCGCGCCGTTCCCTTCCCAAACATACACCCCATGGGGTTGATAGAACACCAAGATAGCGAGCCGTTCCCTTCCCAAACATGCACCCCATGGGGTTGATAGAACACCAAGATAGCGCGCCGTTCCCAAACATGCACCCCATGGGGTTGATAGAACACCAAGATAGCGCGCCGTTCCCAAACATGCACCCCATGGGGTTGATAGAACACCAAGATAGCGCGCCGTTCCCTTCCCAAACATACACCCCATGGGGTTGATAGAACACCAAGATAGCGCGCCGTTCCCAAACATGCACCCCATGGGGTTGATAGAACACCAAGATAGCGCGCCGTTCCCAAACATGCACCCCATGGGGTTGATAGAACACCAAGATAGCGCGCGGTTCCCTTCCCAAACATGCACCCCATGGGGTTGATAGAACACCAAGATAGCGCGCCGTTCCCAAACATACACCCCATGGGGTTGATAGAACACCAAGATAGCGCGCCGTTCCCTTCCCAAACATACACCCCATGGGGTTGATAGAACACCAAGATAGCGCGCCGCTCCCTTCCCAAACACACACCCCATGGGGTTGATAGAACACCAAGATAGCGCGCTGCTCCCTTCCCAAACATACACCCCATGGGGTTGATAGAACACCAAGATAGCGCGCCGTTCCCTTCCCAAACACGCACCCCATGGGGTTGATAGAACACCAAGATAGCGCGCCGTTCCCAAACACACACCCCATGGGGTTGATAGAACACCAAGATAGCGCGCCGTTCCGTTCCCAAACATGCACCCCATGGGGTTGATAGAACACCAAGATAGCGCGCCGTTCCCTTCCCAAACATACACCCCATGGGGTTGATAGAACACCAAGATAGCGCGCCGTTCCCTTCCCAAACATGCACCCCATGGGGTTGATAGAACACCAAGATAGCGCTCCCTTCCCAAATATACACCCCATGGGGTTGATAGAACACCAAGATAGCGCGCCGTTCCCTTCCCAAACATACACCCCATGGGGTTGATAGAACACCAAGATAGCGCGCCGTTCCCAAACACACACCCCATGGGGTTGATAGAACACCAAGATAGCGCGCCGCTCCCTTCCCAAACATACACCCCATGGGGTTGATAGAACACCAAGATAGCGCGCCGTTCCCAAACATGCACCCCATGGGGTTGATAGAACACCAAGATAGCGCGCCGTTCCCAAACATACACCCCATGGGGTTGATAGAACACCAAGATAGCGCGCCGTTCCCAAACATACACCCCATGGGGTTGATAGAACACCAAGATAGCGCGCCCTTCCCTTCCCAAACATGCACCCCATGGGGTTGATAGAACACCAAGATAGCGCGCCGCTCCCTTCCCAAACATACACCCCATGGGGTTAACGATCTACTGCATGCATCATGTGGATCCCATCAGGTTGTAGACCCCATTGCATGGGACGTTGTATAATAACTAGATACATCCGTGCTCTGCACCTCCCCAACGTCCCGACAACATGTCTAATTATCAAAGACCGCTTGCTCTGTGATGTACAAAACTACCCATATTCTGTATAATGGTAAACCGCCTGCCGCGCGGCGGCGAACATGATGAAGCATGCAAGGCGTGCAATCAGCACCGCGAAAGTTTCAGTCAAATAATTAGTACTTGAAGTAGCTAGCTACCTGTTGGGTGTCGTTTGGCGTGACGAAGACCTCATGCCATGGCCAGTACGTGCATGCAGGAACTGATACTACTTTTATGTTAAGAGATTCTTACCCGCCGGATGTCACTGGGCGTGATGAAGCCGTCACCGTCCACGTCCAGCGCTGCAAACCCTCGCTCCACGCTGATCTCCCACGCGCTGACCGTCATGAGCTGGGGCAGACGGATGACGGCGCTGGCAAACTCAGTGTAGTCGATAAAGCCGTCGCCGTCCTGATCCATCTGCGAACCCCACCGGCACATGTGTATGCTACTTGATGCACATAAGGCTACTTGATGCACATAAGACTACTTGATGCACATAAGGCTACTTGATGCACATAAGACTACTTGATGCACATAAGGCTACTTGATGCACATAAGACTACTTGATGCACATGAGACAGAGGTAGCCATGTAGGGGGATCAAAAACATGAATTCACATACTCGATGTGTGGCATATAGCCCAGGTCGGGCGCTTTGGGGTCAATGCCAGGGGGGACGTGGTAATTCTGCATCAGAGGCCCCTTTTTTCTTTTTTTCGGAGAGTGTGTGTGTGTGTGTGTGTGTGTGTGTGTGTGTGTGTGTGTGTGTGTGTGTGTGTGTGTGTGTGTGTGTGTGTGTGTGTGTGTGTGTGTGTCTGTGTGGAGGGGGCGTTGGGGGGGGATGGCCGCATGCAGGTGAGAATACAAGGATGACATGTAATAGGGGTGAATTCCTGGAGTGTGGTGGCGGTCAGTCAATTGACCACAAGGAGTCGCCCATGCACGGGCATTGTGAACAAATAGGCAGGGCTGCAGGGCCATTCAGCCGGCTCTGCGTGCACAATCAGTGCTTACATGCGACCCCACACCCTATTACTCTTGTGGCTACTTCGACCACCGTCTGTGGCTACTTTGTTTAGATACATCACAACGGTTGAAAGTGCCAAAAAGTGCCCTAATAAGCCTTAATATTTGTCGGTGGCTACTTGCTAGTCTAGATACACCCACCCCTCCCATGTAAGGGCCATGCATGGGGGCCACCCAGGCCATGACCTTTTGGACAACCGTTCGGACAATTAACGCACATTATTGCAATAAGGACAAGAAAAAGACCCAGCCCGTGAGGGCTGGATTCATCCCACCTCGTGGAAGATGCCGCTCCACTCCTTGCGGAACTGATGCATGAGGTTGATCGATTCCATCGCCTGCCATGCACATATATGTGCACCATGCGTGTTAGACAATCGGCACGCACACACAAGGACATGTGTGAGGTCGATTGGTTCGATCGAATGACATGCACGCAACATTTCAGACAATGGGCACGCGCGCGCACGTGGGTCGGTCCCCTCCCAGGAGATATGGCCATGGGCAAGCATATGTGTGCGTGGGGTGGGGTGGTCCCATCCCACGAGACTGTGCCCTGGGGTGGACAAGGCACGCGCGCATGTGTGGGGTGTTAATGCCATCGCCTGTCATGCACAAGCACCGTGCATGTGGGACGTGACATGCGTGCAGTTCCGCTTCATCACCACAGTTTTGTCCTTATTGTGAATTTTGCCTCTTTTAGGTTGCCTTGTTTTGACGATCGGTGTGCACATGCTGCCTCACGCGGTGCGTGACAGGGGATGGAATCGATGGTCACACTCAGCACCTTGTGTTAGAATCGTCCTCAATTCACCAGAGGGGCAGCAGCGGAGGCACTCGTGCGCTCATCGCCGATCCAGGCCGCACCTGCCAATCGAGAGGCCGCTCGAGGGGCCGCATCTCGCCGAGCACGTTCACCCCCACGCGCTCATACCACAGAATCACAACACCCCCGGCCGTACGTGATGATCACACACCCATGTACATACGTGCTTCGATTATCCCTCCACTCGTGCCACTCGGCTCTTCTATTGTCCATCCATCCACCCCCATGATAGTTGCCCCATGGTTCCATCCTAAAAAATCATGGGAGTAGCTGTACACACCTGCGTCAGCTCAGCGGTGCTGATGCGGCCGTCGCGGTTCTTGTCCAGCAGGTTGAACTGGTCGCGCACGTCCGGCCGCTTGCTCAGGTCCATCTGCGCAATTACCGACTGTGAGGGCCATGGTAGCACATGTACAAAAAACGGTTAAAGATTACTATAGAAGGGTTAACTATAGAAGGGTGAATATGCCATGGAGTGGACATTCAAGGCCGGACATATGTAAGGTTTACGTAGCGTTTTCAAAATATGTTGTATGAATGGCACGCGTGCTGTTTCCTCAGGTCCATCTGCTCAATCAGCGCATGGGGAGGTTGTCAGTGGATGCATGCAAGGAGGAGTGATAGATGAGCGCCGGCTTGCAACAGTCCTAATCATGTTGGCATGTGAAGAAGATGCTTGATCTATCGCGTTAATTGTGAGTATCTCCTCCTCTATATATATCGGCAAGCCGCAGCGCTGCTGATACCCCCAAACGGTCTTATTTCCCTCGCTTTTTTTGTAGTGAGCCCCGCACACACGGGGCGGGGATGACGGGAAGGCTACTACACATAGAGCACGGTTACTAGTATAGGTAAATAGCCACCCCTGACCACCGCCATGCAGCGGACACCCCACCCCTGACCGCGGGTAGCCGTGCCGTGTGCACTGTGATCGGTGATGAGCGGGAAACGGGTTCCACCACCCACTTATCATAACTGGATGTCATCCCCTTGCGCGCGAGCTGCTTCGCCTTGCCTCCATGTACTCAAGTGTGTGAGTCACATAGCAGTATATTACAAGTAAGATAGTACAAACAGGCAGTGTTTTTGCTAAGGTACCGGTTCCGGTAATTCTCCGGTAATTACCGGTGCCCCCCCGGCCGACCGGTAAGCCCCCCGGCCGACTGGTATGCTATATGCCAAGCAGGACCCCCCCCCGGCCGACCGGTATGCTGTGTTCAGGGCAGGAACCCCCCCCCGTTGGACCGGTAAGCCATGCCCGGGCTGACCTGGCCGACCTGGAAGCTAGTTTAAATGCCGGCCGGGGTTCCCCGGTTTCCCCGTCAGACAGACCCGGTACTTATATACTGAGAATTACAAAATATCAATTTCGATTAGTATTTGTTACTATTCCCGGCACTTACAAATAGTTTGCAGCTTGCTGCCATGCTAACACCTCCACCGATCGAATTTAAATGCCGTCACAGCAGAGTCCTGCTGAATGCCCGACGTGAACCAGTGCGCCAGGGCATGGAATCTCGTGACGGTCCTATCGTAGCTACAACATACCTTACTGATCAACATAAAATAGTAGTGCGTGACCCTCAGATGCAGTATTTAAAAAATAATCATGGGCAACGGCTCGTCAAGGCTAGGCGATTTTGCACAATCATAGCTCGCTCGCGACTCGGTTGTTGTTGTTGTTGCCCACTTGAATACCGGTGTGAGTTGACCAGCACAAATCTTGTTGTTGTTGTCGTTGTTGTTGTTGTTCCCACGCTGCAATTGGCAGCAGAGATTTGGTGTACTAGACTGTTGCTGGACGTGCTAACTGCAACTGTAGAGGAGGGGCTAAAGTTTCAACTTCAACTTGTGAGTAAATCGATGTTCCGTACCCTAGAAGCAAAAGGCGGTGGCGCGGTGCAGCTCTAGCTGACCCTGTACAATGAATGGGTCAGCACTGGGCAGCCGGCAAGACCAGTCTGTCAAATGCGTAGACTTGAGCGGGTAACAAATTTGCTGCAGACCTGCAGTAGGTACGCAACACGAAGGTGCTGAGCCGCAAAACGATGCATGAAGTTCACGGCAGTCGAGCCAGCTGACTTTGTTTTGCGTGTTTTCTAATCCTACATTTTTCGATAGTGCGCTAGAGAAGCGAATCATGAAGAAGAAGAAAGAGCCCCCGATTCCCCTGGGCTACAAATTCAAGGACCATTTCACACGAGGTGGTGGCGTTTTAACCTTGGCCGGCAGTACGAGCGGTCGGCGGGCTTTGGGCACGGTCGTTGCACACCAGGCGCAGGCAGGCAACGAGTTAGAAGGGGACGACACTGATAAGGAGGAATGGGGATGACGGTGCCGTAGAGGAGGGCAATGCAGGTGGCTCAGCGCACGCCCAGCCTGAAATCCATGCCCGACGAAAGCCAAGATGGCACTAGCTAGCGGTGACGAAGGACCTGGTCCTCAATTTTAAAGAGGAACCCGGGTCTCCTTACGTATACTAGCTTTACCAACTTCCAACGGCCTATGGGTGTAGGGTGCATGCAAACCCCGAGGCGGCATCGTGTGAGGTCACGCCAATAATGTATGGGTGAGCTAATGTGAGCTACACAGCCTACGAGTGCTGCGTACTATGTTTTGTAACCTCCTATTGTGACTAGGGATGCTTGTATGCATGCTAAGTTATCATGTTCGCATGTTTTATTAGGGAGCCCTGCGTATGCCAAGGCTATGTGAATCAGGGCACAAGCAGCCCACTAGGGCAAGGCTTCACAGTTTAGGATAAATTATATAACTGTATAAGAAATCATATTGGGTTTTTATTTTTCTAAAAAAAAAATCGCCAACATCCGGGGGGGACGGAGCCCCCCCCGGACCCCCCTTCCGCGGCCTCGGCCGCTTCACGACCTCAGCCGGGACCCCTACCGGTATTACCGAACCCCCCCCATCCCTTAGCAGAAACACTGCAAAAAAAGGTATAGAAGGCATGTATTAAAAAACATAGGCCCCCCTTCTCAGGGCCATGTGTTACATATACTCCCAATGGAGTTATGTTCCTACTTAATTAATTAATTAATTAATTAAGGGCATATCCTCTGTTCGAGGTATATTACAAGTAGCAGAAGTTGAAGGTTCAGGCGTATCTTCGGCTTTTCTCGCGAGCTGCTTCATCTTGCCTCCAAAATACTCAAACTCATAGCGCATCTGCTGGCAACAAAAGCTGGTGGCGATCGCATGACACCCACCGACCTTTCTCGCGAGCTGCTTCATCTTGCCCGTGTACGAGTACCGCCGCATCATCGCGAAGCACAGCACGTCCAGCGTGGCGTCGCTGTATTTGTCCTTGCCGGTCACCCAGGGGTGGCCTGCGCCAAATGCCAGTGATGGTGAAGTGGTGGTATCCAATGGCCGACAAGGATCATGTCACGCCAGTCAACGTTTGGCCATGAGCAGGGTTATATTATTCTGTCATGAGCAGGCTGCGGGCAAGCGATCCACAGCACATGTTAATGATATCAATGAGACAACCAGCGCGGGACAGAGGTCAAAAGATAAATCCACTATGAACTCATGGCCCCCAGCGGGTCACTCTATTCATGGCACTGAGGTACACAGCAAGAAAGATAGTGGAACCGGGAGCAACAAACGTGCAGGGCACTGATAGGTCACCCTGCTCGGTTGCCCCTGCTGCGTCCATGCGTACGACGCCAGCTTCAGGGTCCGACCGATCCAGGGCTGCCAACTTGCAGGATCGATAGAAAAGAATCCAGGCCTGCCAGTGTCAAACATGAGCACTATTCCTAGGGTACAAACACCCCCCTCGCGTACCACTGACCGCTACTTGGCAGCCTTTTGTGCCTATTTTTTTGATCTTGTCGCCCAAAACCAGCCATGCGATCTTAATCCCCTCAATGTCCAACATCCAGGGTCTCAAGATCTGAAACCTGACAATTCCAAATTGTTAGGCCTCAAGCTGGCGGTGTACAACGGACGAAAGCACCGTCACGGCAGCGCATGTCCACAGTTTTAGAATATTGGGTTTGCCTGCTCTGAGAGCTTGGTGGGAATGGATGGCACAAGAAAACATAAACGATTATTCCATGTGCGGAAGTTTCCACAACCAGACCATGATGCCACTACATAGGTAGATAGTGCAGGCATTCACGCCACCATGGATGACCTTAAACCCATCGTTATAGAGTGCCACCCATGCAGGGCCTGTATTGTTAATGGGGCAACCACGGTAAAGGCAACCTACTCAGCGCCTGCGCGGCGGAGGGCCGGTTGACGGGGTCCTTCTGCAGGAGTCCCTGGAGGAGCGTCTTTGCTGAGCTGGAGATGGCGGTCCATGGGTAGGTGTTGAAGCCCAACTGAGAGGGGGGGTGTAAGGGAGGAGGTGAATACGTGCGCAAGTAGGGAGTCCAATAATTATGGGGGAGGGGAGCGTGCTCGCAAGTAGGGAGTGCGCTAAGGGGGAGGGGAGCGAGTAATCAAGTAGCAGTACAAGGCCCATGCGAGGAACACAGATCATAAACAACAGGGCACCTTGTTGGGAGCTGCGAAAGCCCTGCGGAGGGGAGGGAAGGTGAGGGAAGGTGAGGGAAGGGGGGAAGGTAAATTAAGGGGGGCAAGGGGAGGGCGAGTGCCTAACGCAAATAGGAGGCAAGGGGAGGGCGGGTGTGTACGCAAAAAGGAGGCAAGGGGAGGGCGGGTGTGTACGCAACTAGGAGGCAAGGGGAGGGCGGGTGTGTACGCAAAAAGGAGGCAAGGGGAGGGCGGGTGTGTACGCAACTAGGAGGCAAGGGGAGGGCGGGTGAGTACGCAAAAAGGAGGCAAGGGGAGGGCGGGTGCGTACGCAAGTAGGAGGCAAGGGGAGGGCGGGTGCGTGCGCAAGTAGGCAGCAAGGCATACCGGAGGAGCCCAAGCAGCGGGGTGATAGAATTATCCGATAAAGTGTTGGTTATTGCAGGCCTTGGCTTCAGGCATTTGAAGATCAAGTGAGGTTGAGGATGGTAGAGTTTTACCTTACTACTTGTAGGCCCCATATACCCTACTAGTACCCTACTAGTACCTTACTAGTACCCTACTAGTACCCTACTCGTAATAGGCGGTGCACAGTATAATATTTGCAGGAACACAGGCCACCGTTGCACGCATGTGAGTAGGAGCCATTATAAATTTCCCGCCAAGCGTAAGAGCTGTAAAGTAGAGAAGCCAGTAAGACTAGGGCGGCCGTCTGTGCCAGGGAGGTAGTGCAATTTTCATGATCTCAGGGCACAAGCAGTACACCCTGTACGCTAATGCGTCAAACGAGCTTACGGCCTCGCCCGAGTCCCCGACCCCCCGCCCCCAGCTAGGTTGACGGACCTCCTTGTAACAACAGTAGTTAAGCAGCTGGATATCCACACAAGTTTCCACATGATCGAACACTATGTACCCGCAGTATGCTATACATGCACTCTTCTACCCGTACAGCGGTATAACTCCATAGTATATCAGGTCTATCAACGATGCAAGTCCACAACATCGAAAACACACCATCCTGCCTACGGCTCTTGTCAGCGGATGATGTTCTTGGACAGCTGCACCATCGTGTCATCCCCACAGCATCCACACTATGTATGGTTCCACGTATCATCATATCGTCTTTACAGGCACTCACGTCGACTTGGCGGATGATGTTGTTGGACAGCTGCTTGACGGTGTCCCCCCCAAAGGGGAACCGGCCACCCAGCAGGATGTACATGATCACCCCCACGCTCCACACATCCGCCCGAAGGTCGTGCTTGCCCTGCAGCAGCTCCGGGGCCATGTAATAGGGCGTCCCACATACGTCCGTCAGCGGCTGGCCGGTATTGACAATGTCTGTGTGTGGGGGGGGGAGGGAAATAAAGCCATGTGTTAGGGACATGGGTGGGGAGATGTGAGTTTGGATGTGTGGGTGTGTGGGCTGGCGGGTGGGTGGGCGGGTGGGTGGGTGGGTGCGTGGGTGGGTGGGTGGGTGGGTGGTTGGGTGGGTGAGTGAGGAAGGACACTAGGCGGCGATGGGAGGTAGCAACAGAAGGATCAACGCCGTGAGGTGCTATGCAGACGCGGCAAGAGAGAGGAAGGGGGCACTCCAGGATGAATGGGAACTCCCGGAAAAAGAATGAATGGGGTTCTGATCCAGAATAACGAAAATTTAAAGGAACATAAAGTGGGAGAATTCTAGACCACGCGGTGGGTAATGCACACGTGGAACGTGGGTGCCCATAGCATATTGTCGAAATTATATCCGCAATCAATGGAAGAATACTGTCGAAGCTAAGTGTATTTCAGAATCAATAAAAGTACCCTCAAATCTTATCGCTGTGGAGGTTATTGCCCCTGAGGATAGCCGCCACACTACCGCCTCGTCTGCCATTACAGTATGTACATAGAGGACAGCTCAGATGAGGATTATATCCCCTCTAGTGATTACATGGTTGGGGCATGATGCAGACGATATTTGTAACTTTCGTGTAATTATTTTTCTAATGAGATTAGCATGGTAGTCCATGGCATGCCCATGCGCATGACACGCAAGTACTTACTTACTTACTTACTTACTTACTTACTTACTTACTTACTTACTTACTTACTTACTTACTTACTTACTTACTTACTTACTTACTTACTTACTTACTTACTTACTTACTTACTTACTTACTTACTTACTTACTTACTTATCACTGTCGTGCGCCCTTCACGAACATCCAACTGCGGGTGTTGGAGGAGCTAGGACAACACAGGCCTGTCATGGACAAAGCTGGAACAAATCTGGAACAAATCTGGAACAAAACTGGAACAAAGCTGGAACAAAGCTGGAGCAAATCTGGAACAAAACTGGAACAAATCTGGAACAAAGCTGGAACAAAACTGGAACAAATCTGGAACAAATCTGGAACAAAGCTGGAACAAAACTGGAACAAATCTGGAACAAATCTGGAACAAAGCTGGAACAAAACTGGAACAAATCTGGAACAAAGCCAACAATTTACGCCACGGGCCGCGGCTAATCGGCCCCCCCAGCATGCGTATATGATTGAAAAGAACTGGCCAAAGCGGGCAAAACACGCGGCAAAAAACAGGAACCACCAAGGGGCAAGGGTCACTGCCTGTTTGCAGTATACCTGCCGTGAACGCTGCGAGGCCAAAGTCGATGAGCTTGAGGTCCGACTGCTCATCCTCGGTGGCAAACAGGAAGTTCTCGGGCTTGATGTCGCGGTGGATGATGCCGCGCAGGTGGCACTCGGCAACCACCTGGGGGGCACGGGGGGGGGAGGGGGGGGGTAGGCATGGAGTGACGGCATGGGCCGGCTGATTAGGCATGGACTGATGGGTTGGGGATGAAGTGGTGGGTTGAATGCGGTGCGGTAGAATGGGAGTGGATGGGTGCGTTGTGGATGGGTCAGTTGCTTGTGGGAGGAGCGGGTCAGTTGGTTGTGGGAGGAGCATGGGGTAGATCTTTATGGGGTAGATCTTTAAGCCGCATGCATCATGCATGAGCCACATGAAAGCTGCCGGTTAAACGGCCACTTTGGGGCATCACATAAAGTCATTTGGGCGGAACTTGGTCTATACAAAGGGGACTATACAACGGGGAAAAATCGGTGAGCGCTTCAGCTTTGTTGGCCGAGAGTATCACGCCCCATGTCAGGTGGCATCGTGCGTGAGGCACAGTTACTACCAACCATGCCATGAAGGCATGCCTGCAAACTTTATTGGAGTATTATTTTTACGGTGGTTATACTCTTACTGAAGTTTTATCACTTTTAGAACTTACAACACAAGGCAAAGAGATGATTGACCATGGCCCTGAGGATGCAGCGCACAGCTCAGGACTATAGCATAGTCTAGGGTTGAGAGTTGAGGTGCATTCTTTTAGATAACAAAGAAAGGGCCAGCAAAGAAAGGACCTTGGGGAGCGACCGCACTAATAACAGTTTACGGTTTTGGATGCACGCCTCATGAGATTTGAGAAAAAAAAGGACCGTAAACCCTAAGCCCTAAACCCTAAACCCTAACCCCTAACCCCTAACCCCTAACCCCTAACCCCTAACCCCTAAACACTAAACACTAAACACTAAACACTAGACACTACACACTGAACCGTTAAGAAAAAAGCGACCAAGGGCACCTTGAGGATGGATCGCACGATGCGCGACGCATCCGCCTCGGTGAAGCGCTTCCTGGTTGGCGTGGGTGGTTGTGTGGGGGGAAGGGGTTGCCGGATGTAAGGTGCCGCGTGGGGGTGCATCGTTGGGGGTTTGGCACAGGGGGGCGGTCGCATGAGGGGTTGCCGGATGTAAGGTGCCGCGTGGGGGTGCATCGTTGGGGGTTGGCACAGGGGGGCGGTCGCATGAGGGGATGCCGGATGTAAGGTGCCGCGTGGGGGTGCATCGTTGGGGGGTTGGCACAGGGGGGCGGTCGCATGAGGGGTTGCCGGATGTAAGGTGCCGCGTGGGGGTGCATCGTTGGGGGGTTGGCACAGGGGGGCGGTCGCATGAGGGGTTGCCGGATGTAAGGTGCCGCGTGGGGGTGCATCGTTGGGGGGTTGGCACAGGGGGGCGGTCGCATGAGGGGTTGCCGGATGTAAGGTGCCGCGTGGGGGTGCATCGTTGGGGGGTTGGCACAGGGGGCGGTCGCATGAGGGGTTGCCGGATGTAAGGTGCCGCGTGGGGGTGCATCGTTGGGGGGTTGGCACAGGGGGGCGGTCGCATGAGGGGTTGCCGGATGTAAGGTGCCGCGTGGGGGTGCATCGTTGGGGGGTTGGCACAGGGGGGCGGTCGCATGAGGGGATGCCGGATGTAAGGTGCCGCGTGGGGGTGCATCGTTGGGGGGTTGGCACAGGGGGGCGGTCGCATGAGGGGATGCCGGATGGGGGTTCGGGCACATGGGAGGGGCCGACGGCAAACAGTAAAAAGGATCATAAAATTTATGACATTACGCTTTTGCATTGGCTGGAAGCTCACAGGGCCCCCTTATGGGTGCTTTCACACCCAACACAACATGGGGCATGATCACTGGCACGGTAGCGGGGGAGAAGCACAGATGGGCAACTCACAGAAGCACATATGCGCTGTATGGCTCCACGTGGCGTTGACACGGTAGCGCAAGTAGAGGCGTGCGCATGGACCAAGGAACCGACCCCTCATGAGGTAGCGCAAGTAGAGGCGTGCGCATGGACCAAGGAACTGACCCCTCATGAGGTAGCGCAAGTAGAGGCGTGCGCATGGACCAAGGAACTGACCCCTCATGAGGTAGCGCAAGTAGAGGCGTGCGCATGGACCAAGGAACAGACCCCTCAAGAGGTAGCGCAAGTAGAGGCGTGCGCATGGACCAAGGAGCCGACCCCTCATGAGGTAGCGCAAGTAGAGGCGTGCGCATGGACCTCGTGAGAATTTGCTGGGGGCACTAAACTACAGACTAAATTGCAAACTTCACGCTTAACTTCATATTTAGGAGTTCCTACGGGAGCTGGCTTAAATTGGAAAGGGTTTGGGATTTTAAGCAAGGGGGGGGCTAAAATTTAGGAAGACCATGCCTAGGAGATGCTACCAGCTGTACCGCCGGTGTCTGAGCCATGGTGACAAAATTCAAACAGCCGTCCCACAAAATTCAGCCTGCCGCCCGAAGCTGTCTGACAACATTCGGCTAGCCGTCCCACACAGGCTAGCTGCTGCCATCCAGACAGACCAACAACTTGCTGTCTGCAGAAGGGGCCAAACCGGTCTTCCCCCCCTGCGTATGCCGGTAACAGCCCCCTAAGTTTAAGCCTAAATTCAAGCGTACGCCCCAACCTAGCCGAAGGGGTGTAATGTTGCACCCGTGGGCAAAAAGACAGGCAGAATACACTCGTGCAGCTACGACACAACACATGCAAGGAAATGAATACACTCGTGCAGCTACGACACAACACCTGCAAGGACATGAATACACTCGTGCAGCTACGACACAACACATGCAAGGAAATGAATACACTCGTGCAGCTACGACACAAGTCACTCAACACATGCAAGGAAATGAAATGAAATTTTCATCTGCGGAGCGTTCCTCAGATCGTATCTTTCGTAGCTGTCATAGTTGTCCTAGCTGTCCTAGCTGCCCTAGCTGCCGTAGCTGTCATAGCTGTCCTAGCTGCCACAATACCCAAAAGGGCCGAAGCCCCTGGGGAACTCCACCAGGAGGTGCACCCTGTGGCGAGCGACACGCAAAGTGCAACTCTACTGAATAGTCGGAACACAGATCCCGGCATCAACGCAAAGTACGGCACGTCGCGCACACGCACGTATGCACACATATACACACAGACGTACACACATGCACACACACAAGCACACAAGGACACAAAAATACACACACACACGCACACACAGAAGTACACACATGCACACACACAAGGGCACAAATACACACACACACACACACACACACACCAAAGTGCCCACGTACCTCGCGTGGGAAGCATGCGGCCATGCGCGTTTTGCGTATCAGGCCGTAATTAGCTCGAGACCGGTGTCGGGGTGGCAGGATAGGAACCCATCAAGCAATATTTCCCCTCCCCACACTTTCCCCTTTCCCATGCAATACAATGGAAACGAGAACACGCCACGTGGCAGCAACATGGCATGCAGGAGAACGTGCAACATGGCAGCAACATGGCATGCAGGAGAACGCGCCACATGGCAGCAACACGGAGAAGGATTCACCCTCCCACCCCGCCACACCCCAGGCACCGACCCCACCCCCAATGTCTCTGGTCTTCCCCGGTCTCCCTACTTGCCTTTGGAGGATGCGTTCCTTACTTGCCTTTGGAGGATGCGTTCCCTACTTGCCTTTGGAGGATGCGGGTCAGCAGTTCCCCCCCGCTGCACAGCCTGCACCATTCCCACAGGTACATAGGGAAGGTCGCGGGGTGAGATTACAGTAATAGCGTTACCGGCAAAACAGCAACAATAATACAAAAAGAAGAGTCTTATTCAGCTTGGATACAACCACACACACAAGAGCTCGAGCCCTTCCTTTTTCTCTTGCGGCTACTGTCGCCGTCCTTTGTTCACTGCTACTGTCGCCGTTCCATTCCTTTCTTCGCCGCTACTGCAGCAGCCATCATTCACTTGTCCAACCCATGTACGATGAAGTTTGAGCAATATGCCACATTACATCGGCGCTACACTCCACGGAATGACGATTACAACCGCTGCTACTTGTTTCGATTGCCAGGTACCAGCATAGCCAGGAAACGAACGAAACGGACTTTAGGGGGCATGTGCTCGAATAGCTGGAGTACCGCGTGCTTGCAAACGGGCACACGCGCTTTCTTGGCTACGCTGTGCATGACACGACGCAAAACGAGGGAGGCGCTGCAAGAGGACGCCAGCACGCTCTTGACCAACCAACTGACATGGATGACAAAACGTGCGCGAGCGGATCCCAACAACCGGGCGACATCACAAGGTACTGTCGGGCACGTGTGATAATGAGCAGTCGCACGGATGCCAGCACCCACTCCGTAGCATGGCTGCCACTCACTGCACCTTCTGCCAGCTGTCACTCACTGCACCTTCTGCCAACTGCCACCCAGCTGTCACTCACTGCACCTTCTGCCAACGGCCACCCAGCTGCCACTCACTGCACCTTCTGCCAGCTGTCACTCAGCGGCCACTCACTCCATCACCAGGAAGAGTGAGGTGACGTCTTCGTACGCGCCGTAGAAGCGGACCACGTTGTCCAGGCCCGACATCATGCTCATCACCTGCACCTCCATCTTCAGCCACGATCGGGACTCCAGTCCAAAACGCCTGGGGGGGGGGGGGGCACAGGGGCCGTAGTGGGTGCAATCAATCAGTTAAAAAATGTGGGGGGGCGGTGGGGGGGATAGTCGAGAGAGGGGCAGACAGGAAGCAAGCCACTAGATTCGGCCCATCAGGCCCCCTGGGGAAGTTTGCCCTTGCGAAGCCCAGCAGTTCTTTATCATGGTTCAAGTCACATCGCATGCCACTAGCACTACATCCCACTCAGACTGCCAATGTCGCATACCTAATGCGACCACTCCGGAACTTGATCCAGGCTCCCACTTAAATTGCTCATCTCCACACCGCCCCTCGATCCTTCATGCTCTCCATCAGTCAGCTTGTTTCTCCCCTAAACCCTAAACCCCTAAACCCTAAACCCTAAACCCTACACCCTACACCCTACACCCTACACCCTACACCCTACACCCTAAACCCTAAACCCTAAACCCTAAACCCTAAACCCTAAACCCTAAACCCTAAACCCGATTTGCTGCCACGCCCTCTCCACTAGTTCGTTCCTACTACTGCTGCCGTAGGCACTCCTGCCCCCCCTTCCCCCCCCCCTCCTCCTCTCACCCACCCCACCTGTTTCTGTCCCCTCATGCGCACGCCACCCACTGCAGGTGCGCATCCCCACGACCGGTGCGACACGCGAGCGTCCATCCCCACGACTGTTGTACCATACCTGTTCATCTCAATTTTGGAAATCGTCTTGGTCGCCATCAGCTGCGTGCTACGCTTCTCCTGCGTCAGGTGGATGGTGCCGAACGAGCCATGGCCCAGCTCCTGCCGACATGATAGATAGCAAATTAGAGCATAATTGCCAAAAATCCATTCACAAAAGTGAAAAGGGGTGATACTCCATTAATAAGTACACAAAAATTAGATACTCGTTAACTCATCAAAGTACTCCAGACAGCTTCCAAGCCATCAGGACGCATGGCTTTTGTCAGATACAATATATATATTGCATTACGAAAACCCCGATACCCAACATGCAGCAGAAAGCCATGATGTTGTTTGATTCAAATTTGACATCAGCTTATACAAACCCCGTGGCTCTTCTTCTGCCCACAAAGGCATAATGCATCCCTAAACGCCGGCGACGACATTTATACCCGGCTGGGATGTCGAACTAACGGTAATTACCTGCATCCATGTATAGTGGTCAGAGAAGTTACGAGGGTAGCCTAAGTTCCACTGCTCGGGGTCAAAAGCATCGGCGTCCCCTTTGACAGCCGAGTCCGGCGGAGAATGCACTTCATCCGCTGCAGCTTCCCTTGACGTCCGAATGGCTTCCGGCCGCATGCAGCAGCGGGTAACTACGTTGCCCATGGTTGGTGCTAGGAAAACGTACCGAATAGTGCAGGGTATTATCCAAAGCCCAAGAAGAAAAACGCGCTGTACAGTACGTCACGGAAACGTTGCACGCTTGAAAATGCTTTTGGGTTGGAAGCGCCATCGCAGTTACATAGTCGTGCGCAGCACAGTCTGCTGCAGAGCTGCTTGTGTTTTTCACAGGAGTCGAAAGTCAGGATTTTTCGAGGGTTCACCCCTGCCACGTCATGCGGAGTGGGAATGTCGAGCATAATACGGTTGACGTACTTCATCGATTCTAGGGGCTAATGAGAGATTATTCTGCATACGAAATTATTACCCTAGTAATTCAGTTCAGTACATTTCAGTCTATTTCCCTGGCATAAGAACCTGCTGAAGTCGGCAACAGGCGCGGCGCGCGACCCATAACAGACCGTCTACTGACAGCTACTGACTGCCAATTATTATTGCCCATTGCCCAATTGCTTGCCTCGTGTCACGTGCACGGTGCAATCGTACGTGGCGGGAATTCCCGCGGTTGCCATATCAACGCGAGTGAACCCGTGACCTCGGGACCACCTATCTCCTATTTGTACGTTAATCGTCCAGATGTGGTTTAGTCCTAATCGTAAACTAAGAAAGTACGTATCGCCAACACATGGAAAAAGAAACCTGTTTTCTTAACCAATTTGCCATCCATTGCTGAATGTTGTATAGCTGTATATATACCTACCAGGCTACTGTAGCATAGTAGATGTGCGACAATCAATTTCATTCTGCTCAACATTCGCAAGAAATCATGAACCAGCTCGAGGAGATTCACGGATTTTAGTTAGTGAAGACCGTAATTATGCGATGCAGGATCCAAGCCTGCCTTCAACTTCGGATCGACAATTCACTCACCAGGCTTCGCTATTAGCATAGCTAAGTTGAGCATCGAGTGTTGATTTATATGGCATCGAACATTTTCAAGCTTGAGGGCCTGCACACTGCAACCGCCACTGAGGCATTGCGGATGCCCTTTTAGTTGGACAGTTCTACGAACCAACTGGCGCCAAGGAGAACCATGAGTGCCGAAACCGCCAACGATGGAAAGAATGTTGTACTTTCCTTGGAAGAGGCTGAGGCGTTGCTGGTCTCTCTGCGTGAAGCAGAAGCATCCGTTGGTGAGCGGCGATAACCAGTGATCCAACCCATGCCCTATTGCAGCCATTGCCCCCGTCTGCTGTAGACACGTCATCTCGTCTTGCCTGCTAATGGAGGCCCGGGGGCGTCCATGCTGCGACAGGCGCTCGCGTGTATCGAGCTTACCGTGCCCTTTCTTCCTGTTTTCCTGGCCTGTTTTCCCTTCCTTTGGTGCCGCGCAGAGGCAATGAAAGCGTCCCTGCGCGCGTCAGGCCGACTGCTAGACCAGGCATTAGCGAGGCAAAGCAATTTGAATGAGGTACGGATAAGATTGTGAGACTATTTTGCAAGGCCATTGGGAAGCCTTCTTCTTCACAGGCTTGCTTTCTGTGTATTGGTAGGGAAAATGTTCCTGGGCTCCTCAGCACTTGTGAAACCCTCACACAACAAGAACGCAACCTGCACAAGCATGACAAGGCGAGAATCTGAGCCAAAGGTGTCCCGTCAAAGTCTGGCTCGGTACTATTCGCGTCAATCTGGTGGATGGCAATGGGAGGCATAGATGCAGATTTCTACAATACAAGGTTTCAAAGTGACAGGCAAGAAGGGATTTTTTATCGGCATATGTAAACTAACTAGCCGTCTGTTCAGTCGTTCTCCTCAGCAGGTGTGCAGCAACATGGGCACTACTTGGTGGGTAGACCCTTCCGTGCCTTACCTGCCTGTGGTATCCTATGCTGGCTGGCATGCCAAAGGACGCGGCCACCATTTGTGTGGGCGTTGAGAATCGACACCGCCCTTGGGACATTGCATACTTGCGGTACCAGTGTGTTCTCCATAAATAGGGACACACTTGCGATACCAGTGTATTCTCCATAAATAGGGACACACTTGCGATACCAGTGTGTTCTCCATAAATAGGGACACACTTGCGATACCAGTGTATTCTCCATAAATAGGGACACCCTTGCGATACCAGTGTGTTCTCCATAAATAGGGACACACTTGCGATACCAGTGTATTCTCCATAAATAGGGACACACTTGCGATACCAGTGTGTTCTCCATAAATAGGGACACACTTGCGATACCAGTGTGTTCTCCAACGCGGGGTCTGTGGGTTCATCACCTTGTTCTGCAGTACCTTGTGTACAATGGTTGGTTCTTGGCATTCTTGTTGGCATAAGAAGCAGGGCAAGGGCAGTGGTATAACTAATACTACTCAGCAGTACATGAGCTGTGCTGATGAGTCATGGGATTAAAGTTACATGTAGTCATAAGTGTGCTGACGTGATTCGTCGTGCCTGATGCCTTCTCTCAGAATCACAGCGTGATTGAAACGAGTCGGTTTGTGACCGAACAGTGCAGCTGCCTTGGGGTGCCTTGCATATGCCCAACCAGCCATCATGGAGTACGATGACCAGACATTGCCTGATTGCCAGCCCATCCTGGTTCTATACCCGGAGCCTCCCTCTCTTGTGGTCCTAGGAGGCTGATCACTACTTACAAGCAAGGAGTTCTAATCATGCCGTCATCACGGGCGCCCACCATCGTCGTCAAGGAGAGGGAGGCATCTGCGGATGGGATGTGTGGGTGTACAGATTCGAGGCATGCGAGGCATTCAGAACAGATGCGTGGGTGTATGGCTGTATGCGTGAAATTTTCATAACATCTTCAGTCTTTCGTGGCATACTGACACTTCACTCCCGTGGATGTCGTCTCTGCTGGATACACGGATTCCTGTGGCCCTTGCCACCTCATATCACCTTTGTGAACTCGTGTTTACTGCGTAGGGGCTGAGGCCATTCGAGGCCATCTTTCGGCTGGCCAAGCACCAGCCCCACTTGCCGCTGACGCAGACGCCAGCACCCAGCCAGGAGCCCAGATAGATCCTCATGCTCTGGCGTCATGCCGAACCTAAAGGGTTTTGGTGCTACATGGGCGGTTCCCAGTAGATAGCGTCAGGTTGAGTGGGCATGGACACATCGATCCGAAAACGTGAGCCAGGCCCTGCCGGACATGCCTGCAGTGCATGTGGGCATTACCCTAAATTATGCCTCCTGGGCAACTCTGCCTCATGCGTCCAGTTCTTCATTACCTGTTACCACTGGCCAAGGTGGCCAGGCGACGATAGTTGGAAGCATGTGGGTAATGCCCCCACACCCTTGGCCGAGCGCCGGGCATGGAAAAGATGGACCCCTGGAGTCAACAACTCACTTCCGGCTCGGCCCACGGGGGGGCCATGGTCGATGCTTGTTGCACTTGCCCCTAGCTCTGCTGCACTGGGCAGGACACATACCAGTCTGTGAGTCTAGCTGCATGCAGTCTGTGAAATTACCATGCTGTGAAGCAAGGTATCCGTGCCCGGCCATGAGCGCCAATCAGATGTTAATGACACACTAAAAGGACTATAATGACACACTATATGGCAGACTGTTGCCTTTGGACTGGATTTCAAGTTTCCTGCATGCAAGTTAGTAAGTAAGTACTTGTGTGTAATGCGCATAGGCATGCCACGGAGTACTATGCCAATCTCACAAGAAAAATAGTTACAGAAAAGTTTAAACAAACATATCAGACAAATATCGTCGATCTGCATCATGCCCCAACCATTTTTAGTACTAGATGGGGATATAATCCTCACACGTCGCTCTACACGTAAGCCAGCCATAATTTCAATGCACACGGATACACATTTCCATCACCATTCATATTCATCATCCTGAACGACTCGAACACGCGGACAAGATAACGGCAGGCTCGAGCTACCATGGTCCGGATTCTCCCGATTTCTGGCCTGCGCTGGTTGTCTCCTTGATATAATCCTCATACGCATATGTAGGTCTTTAGAATCTTTGTACCAGGGCATGCCTCGCATTTCGGACGAGATTAGACAGCGTAGGATATTAGCATTCGTAGGACATCTTGCTCGCACCAGCCAGGTAGACACCGCCCTCGGTCTGGCCGGCCCACAGCGGCTTGGCCAGCCAGGCCGGCATATCCTGACCTGGCCTGGCCCTAAGGACATTCCTAAGAAGGTAGGCAAACATGTCATGACCTACCCACAGCAGTTGATGGCTGACCTAGTGGTCCCAGCGCAGTTTGAAAATCGCATTCACTCCCTCTCTCTTGCTTGGACTGCTATGCAGGACAAGAGGAGGTGGAAAACCATTGTCCAGGCTCATACGCCCGCCCCTGTGGGCAAGCCCCCCCCCCCCAAGCAGAAGGGGCGCTTTGCTGAGTAGGATAAGTAGGGTTTTCTAGATTAGATTAGCTTAGAGTTAGATTAGTTCGGTTTCGCGGCTTTGCCCCCCCCCTCCATCCATCCACGGGAATATGTGCTACATGATCTCCCAACGGAGTCATGTTATAATTTAATTTTATTTTTTAATTTAATAATCCTCATCCGAGCTGTCCTCTAGAACTCAGTGTAATGGTTGACAAGGCGTACGTCCTGCATGCATGCATGTGCATGGGATATGAAGTATATGATGCAGACGATGTTTGTAACTTTAATTCGTGTTATTTTTTTCTGATCGATGAGATTAGCATAGTACTCCGTGGCATGCCCATGCGCATGACACGCACGTATTTACTTATACTTACTTGTATATAACGCTGATCAGCTAGGCCATGCGCATGCATCCACCTGCGTTTGTACATAAATTAATAAATTATTTAACATGTGACTGCGTCACATGGGTGCCAATACGGGGTAAAGGAACCTCCAACCCCTATACACAATGAGAAGGAGGGAGGGCGCCCTAGTGTCACGTCTGTGATCATTTACGTCCGTGCGCTGAAGAAGTTACGCGCGGTTGCCGTAATCGGAATTGTTACCGACGTATGGTTGGTTCCGATTCAGTAGCCTGCAGGCCTGCTTGATTTGTTCCTTTGGGCCGGTGTGTCCACGTCAGAGCCCCCAAGAGGCTAGGTTTTAAAGTTACTAGGTCAATATTGTGCGGAAACCTTTTGCCACTTGGCTTCTAAGGTCGATTGGCAAAAGGTTTCTGCACAATATTGACCTAACTCCACCTCCACCTAGGAAGCTCCACCCTCCTCGCCTCCACCTCCCGCCACCATCGCATCCACTGCCGCCATCACTGCCCAGCTCGATCCTCGACATCGACAAGCACCTCCACGACGACACCATCGCCATTGAGTGCCTGCAAAATGCACCGGCAGGCCTCACCGCCCATGGAGGCGGTGATCAAACTGAAAGGACATCAATTGCCGCCCGGCCAGCGGCCTGCTGGCCCAGCCGACGATGCTGAGTCCTCCCCGGCACCCAGACCTGGGCGCGCGCGGTGGACATATGCTGCAAAGCACCACACCATGCACCTAGCTCCACCGCCTCCACGTACCATCCCGGCACAGCTTAAGCAACAAACGCTCGACCTCCGCGAGGAGGCCGACATATCACCAAGCGCAGCCATAACGTCGCGTCGTCAAGCACTTCGAGTCTTCGACCAGCCGGCAGGTGAGGACTCCGAGCTAGTCTCTTGCCATATAGCCGGCGTTTAAGCACGACATCCTTACCCCCATGTGGAACTCGATCACTGCATGGTGAGGCTGCTCAGGATATGTCGGCTGTCCGCCTTCCCCGCGCGCGGGGTAGTAAGGCTGGACCGGCTCCCCTGCTCCTCAGCTTTGATTGCATGGCGGATAAGCTATTGTTTCTTAAACGCTGCAAGAAGCTCGCGATCGAGGACTTCCTGTAGACACCCTGAACGACGACTTGACCCTGGCGTGCTGCTGGTGCTGCGCAGCAACAACGGCGACGGGAGCTCAGTATGGCCGACCTACCTCCAGCTCCGGACGTACGGCACGTCGGTACTGACCGCAGGGGGGAAGCCGGTCATCCACGTGATACTGGAGGGGCGGGCGGTCATCCACGTCGACGTACACAAGCCCTGGCAGGCGCCCCCTGCCATGCACCCCAGCAACCCTATAGGGCCGGCCTAGGGAGTATATAGCAGTACTTAGTGTACATAGACATAGACTAGTCAGGCTTAGCTTAGCACGTGGCCCACGCCTATGCGCATATATGTACGCCTATGATGGGATTCCCCACGGATGATGCATCAAGAATTAATTAGCCAAGTTTTGCCTATGCAGAGAGCTACTCTCTGCTGAGATCGACGCCATGCCCTAGCTGTTGTTTAGCCATGATGATCCTCCACCCTATGTCCGCACCTTAGCTGCTGGAATACGTAGTGTTGCAGGTGCACTTTGTGCACCCAGAGCATGTGTAGTTTACACACTACCCTTGCAGGAAGTAGCCCAGAATGTGAAGGCCATATGCATGAATGAACTAAACTCGTGCTCCCGTTGCCGGGGAGTCACGGAGCACCGAAGTGCTTCCGTAACCACTGGATGTGCACAACAGGAAGAAAGGGCAGAGACCCCCTTTCTCCTTCATGCCAGAGGCATGCCGGCCACAGCTGCAATCGGACACGATAGACAATCCGGCAAGTTTGATCTGTGGGTGCAATAAGACCCATGACAGTGAGTGAGCATATCATAACAAGGGGCGTGGGCAAGTAACCCTAAGCTCGTCTGGATTTGTACTAGAACACTACTACAAATTGAGATTTTTCAAACTTTGTTATTTAGGGCCTCTCGTAAGTCCAAAGCATGTAGGTTATTGTCCCAACATGTTGTGACACCGTGACACCGTGACACCGTGACACCGTGACACCGTGACACCATAACGCTAGTATTTTACGATTTTGTATGGTGTCACAAGGTAATGTGGCGCCCATGGGGTTGCAACAATGATATTACATTGCCCAGAAGCACTGATTAACATGAGGTGACATTGTGACACCGTGACACCGTGACACCGTGACACGATGGCACCATAACGCTAGTATTTTACGATTTTGTATGGTGTCACAAGGTAATGTGGCGCCCATGGGGTTGCAACAATGATATTACATTGCCCAGAAGCACTGATTAACATGAGGTGACATTGTGACACCGTGACACCGTGACACCGTGACACCGTGACACCGTGACACCGTGAATGTACACCGTGACACGATGGCACCATAACGCTAGTATTTTACGATTTTGTATGGTGTCACAAGGTAATGTGGCGCCCATGGGGTTGCAACAATGATATTACATTGCCCAGAAGCACTGATTAACATGAGGTGACATTGTGACACCGTGACACCGTGACACCGTGACACCGTGACACCGTGACACCGTGACACCGTGACACCGTGACACCGTGACACGATGGCACCATAACGCTAGTATTTTACGATTTTGTATGGTGTCACAAGGTAATGTGGCGCCCATGGGGTTGCAACAATGATATTACATTGCCCAGAAGCACTGATTAACATGAGGTGACATTGTGACACCGTGACATCGTGACATTGTGACACCGTGACAGCATGATAGTGACAATATGACACGATAGCACTAGCATTTCATGATTTTGTTGTTTAGTGCCACAAAGTATTAACGCAACATTAATGTATTATGCAACCATGTATAAATAAAAGAAAATTTATGAATATGATGGATGACCAATAATCCCTATTACATGGCCTAGCAAACTTGCATCTGCCAACTGTGTCTCTCTGCCTCTTTAATATCAAATGCAAGATAAAATAATGTATAAATTAGCTTAAACTTACCTGACAATGATTTGCATACAGCTTTCTTTAATGCAGAATCTGGTGCCAAGCAAATGCCGTATCAAAACCATACATGCCCAATCTAATATGAACCATAATAATCGTGTTGCCCCGACTCGTCTACATCTTGCGAGTAGGGTGGCCTTTTCCGCGGTGGAGCCTGGGCATGTGCCTGGTTGTGGGGCCGGCCGGACGTGGGCGTTGTAGGCCCACGTCCCTTGCTCATCAAAATGACTATGACCCATGAAATGAGAATCCCTGGCTGCATAACCTCCTCCCTCATCACTCATCACCATGTTGCCAGTCTTGCTCCCCGGCGGCCTTGGGGATTTGGGGCCTCGGCTTTGTCTTCCTTGGAGATCTCCTTAGAGGGGGGGCTGCGGCATAACGGTAAGTGCCGTCATTGTAATGCTGCACGGGCTCAGGGTTCTCAACGTAGGTGGTTTGTTGCAATGTGCCGCGACCTCAAGGCTGATGTGTATCAGCTGCCGACCCTTCGCCAGGCTGTGGATCGTACATGCCGGCATGGTATACATAAGCATTGGCCGCTTGCCTGCCAGCGGCAGTAGGCTGGGCATGCATTCCTTGGTCGTACGGCGCGTACACACCGTGCTCGCCGTACGGTTCCCCCTCCCGATCCAGCTGCCTCGGCCCATCCATTGCGACTGCGCGCGCGCGTGGCTCTTGTTGACGGTGTGCTGGTTGCAGTCCTGTCACTTGGCCATGGGCCGCGCTGAAGCTTTCGCGTTGCCCCAACGCGGCAGGCGCAGCGGGCCGGCGAAGCTCCGTGCCAACGCCAGTGCTGGAGCTGGGTGCAGCACTTGCTGGGGTGGATGGCATTCTTCGTTGGTTCTCCAAAGCATTGACCCTCTCGGTCAGGGCCTTAACCTTGACGTACACGTGCGATTTCTTATTCCCCCGCCCTTCATCACCTACGGGTGTCCCCGCATCAACTGCGCTCTCAGTCTCCTCCCCCGTTGGCCGTGCTACGCCCGTTCCATCGTCATGCTCCGCACACAACGGTCTGAAAGTGCCAAAAAACAGCCTTATAACTCCTGTACGATGCAAATATTGTCGAAACATGCTAGATCTTGGTAGGTAGCATGTTCAGGACACCAGTAGAAGGATTGCAACTTTCCGGACTTACCGGACCTCAGCTGACCTATTTTTGGCATTTCTATTTTTAGCAGTTTTCCAGATTTTAATATAAACAAATACATTCTAATATGCAAATAAAGAGTTCTTGACCTGGCTGTTTGCAAGTAAGTTGATACTCATGACTAATGACTGTACACAAGATCTGATGGTCATCCAACCGCATTTGGTAACAAAATGCCACCAAATGCTAGCAAAAATGTGCGTTTTTTGTATTTTTCATCACATTTCATTGCAGTTTCCATACAAGCTGTGCTCGGTTGAGGCTGGAAACTTGTAGGCATCTTAAACATCATTATTCTAGACATCCCACAAAAATTCAGGTCCATCATAGGGTATTTGATGTCAGTTTGCTCACAAATGTTACCAAAAATGCACGTTTTTCGTATTTTTCATCACATTCCATGGCAGTTTCCATACAAGATGTGCTCAGTTCAGGCTGGAAACTTGCATGCATCTTTGCCATCATTATTTTAGACATTCCACAAAAATTCAGAACCATCAGAGGGTATTTGATGTCAGTTTGCTCACAAATGTTACCAAAAATGCACGTTTTTCGTATTTTTCATCACATTTCAGTGCAGTTTCCGTACAAGATGTGCTCTGTTGAGGCTGGAAACTTGCATGCATCTTAGCCATCATGATTTTAGACATTCCACAAAAATTCAGGCCGATCATGTTCTATTTGGTAGAGCTATCAATGCCATACCTGCCAGTTTCCATTACAAATTCTTACCCATGGATGCGAAACTGCCAGTGTGGAATATCAAGGAGACAATCTGGTCAACTCAAATAAGATGACTCACTAAAACATGGAAACCATTCACGAGTGATGTAAGACAACCCGTCCAGGAGACATACATAAAAGTTCATTGATATAGACACAGCTGACAATATGCACATGTGGCCATGTGGATGCTCACGCAATTTCTATTATAGGGAGGAGCTTGCTGAACATAATATTGGCAGCTGTCGCATGCATGGCTAGAAAGGTCATTTTACACGTGCACCCACAGCATGCCAAGTAATGTAGTTGCAAATTACTCAACACGCGGCATGGCGCTGATGCGTTTGCGCGCCCTCATCTCGGTATCGCTAGCTAGGAGGTAGTGGCACCTCCCTGCACAATCTCTGCCTGACCTTGTCAGCCTTCATGCACTGTGTCAACATGGACACCCCCACACCCTTGCCCTTGGCATCACAGCCAAGCTTTCGACGGTGGTTGGTGAAGCTCTTGGTGTCCTCCTTGCGCATGTGGTGCATGTGCAAGTTACTAAGTGAGTGAGTGAGTGAGTGAGTGAGTGAGTGAGTGAGTGAGTGAGTGAGTGAGTGAGTGAGTGAGTGAGTGAGTGAGTGAGTGCGTGCGTGCGTGAGTGCGTGCGTGCGTGCGTGCGTGCGTGCGTGCGTGCGTGCGTGCGTGAGTGGGTGGGTGGGTGGGTGGGTGGGTGGTGGGTGGGTGGGTGGGTGGGTGGGTGGGTGGGTGGGTGGGGTGGGTGGGTGGGTGGGTGGGTGGGTGGGTGGGTGGGTGGGTGGGTGGGTGGTGGGTGGGTGGGTGGGTGGGTGGGTGGTGGGTGGGTGGGTGGGTGGGTGGGTGGGTGGGTGGGTGGGTGGGTGGGTGGGTGGGTGGGTGGGTGGGTGGTGGGTGGGTGGGAGGGAGGGTGGGTGGGTGGGTGGGTGGGTGGGTGGGTGGGTGGGTGGGTGGGTGGGTGGGTGGGTGGGTGGTTGGGTGGGTGGTGGTGGGTGGGTGGGTGGGTGGGTGGGTGGGTGGGTGGGTGGGTGGGTGGGTGGGTGGGTGGGTGGGTGGGTGGGTGGGTGGGTGGGTGGGTGGGTGGGTGGGTGGGTGGGTGGGTGGGTGGGTGGGTGGGTGAGGGAGTGAGTCCACGAGTGAGTGAGTCCACGAGTGAGTTCACGAGGGAGGAAGGGAGGGAGGGAGGGAGGGAGGGAGGGAGGGAGGGAGGGAGGGAGGGAGGGAGGGAGGGAGGGAGGGAGGGAGGGAGGGAGGGAGGGAGGGAGGGAGGGAGGGAGGGAGGGAGGGAGGGAGGGAGGGAGGGAGGGAGGAGGGAGGGAGGGAGGGAGGGAGGGAGGGAGGGAGGAGGGAGGGAGGGAGGGAGGGAGGGAGGGAGGGAGGGAGGGAGGGAGGGAGGGAAGAAGGGAGGGAGGGAGGGAGGGAGGGAGGGAGGGAGGGGAGGGAGGGAGGAGGGAGGGAGGGAGGGAGGAGGGAGGGAGGGAGGGAGGAGGGAGGGAGGGAGGGAGGGAGGGAGGGAGGGAGGGAGGGAGGGAGGGAGGGAGGGAGGGAGGGAGGGAGGGAGGGAGGGAGGGAGGGAGGAGGGAGGGAGGGAGGAGGGAGGGAGGGAGGGAGGGAGGGAGGGAGGGAGGGAGGAAGGGAGTGGATCGGTCACTCACAGCAGTTTATTCCCACCCCAGCAGGGCCCCTCCCTCACATCCGGCTGCAAAATCTGCTTGATGTCGCTTCTCTCTAGAATAAGCCGCACAGCCCTGATGCGAGCAAACGGCTCGCCATCATACTGTCGCTCACTGATGCTTTATACGCGCTTTCCGTAAGATGAAAACATGACGGAAAAGAGAGACTCGGGGAAAGGGGATACGGTGAAATACTTGTCTGCTACCGGCCGGGGTTTCAACAGCGAAGAAATTCGCACCTGAATGTGCACATACCACTCCGTCACGTCGACAACGGTCTTGCATCGCAATCGTTTCACAGACGCGGCAGCAAAAATTGCTGGCGGCATTGACATGCTCGCCGCAGTTAACGAACGTGCGGAGGTCCGTTTTAGCCCCTGACGCCACGGCGTCTTTGATGCCAAGAACGCCTGCAAAAGACACGATATCGGGCACAAAAGCACTTAAAAACGGATTACGGGTCTGCGACGCCTGGCCCAGCCTAGAAATTGGATTAAAAATCGCGCCAGCTCGGTTAAAGCAAACTGAGCCGGTAATGAAAAAAGTGCTTCGGTCAAGGCCTTAAAAACTAAAAACTGCGTCGGTTAGTGTCAAAAACCAGATGTTAGGGCGACTTTCATCGGGAAAATTTTTTGCTGCAGGTAGGTGGGGTCGAGAGAAAATCGGCGACAAAACAGGCACCCACCTGTGAATGACGCCAAAATGGAAGGACTCCGCAGAATTTGTGGCGAAAAAAAATAACGGCAAGTAATATATGACCCTAGGAGCATACACTAAAATTTCCAGCCTCGATACTGCCTTTTTATTCGCTAGCCATTCTTAGCTATCCTGACCAGAATGGCCGATGAATGGTTGATAATTTCCTCGGGGATTGAAAGGAAATACCTGCTGCACACCTTGTGACATCGGTTGTGACACCCATGTCTCAACATGTTTGTAGTTGGTTTGTAGTTGGTGTCTCGGTGTCTCAGAAACTCGTGGTCCGCATTGAGTGGGTGTCACGGTGTCACGACATCTGATTGGCCCGGTTCAGATTCGCCCCAAATTAAAAAAAAAAAAAAACGAATTAAAAAAAAATTAAAAAAAAAACGAATCTGAACCGGGCCAATCAGATGTCGTGACACCGTGACACCCACTCAATGCGGACCACGAGTTTCTGAGACACCGAGACACCAACTACAAACCAACTACAAACATGTTGAGACACCGTGACACCGTGCGCTTTCACCCCGAATTCACGAGAGCGGCAGCGATGGTGATCGCTGCCAAATGAGGTAACATGGGCTAAACAACTCGGGCAGACCGGGCTGGCGTGACATCCCGGTCTGCCATGTTTTATTCCCCCCCACACATGGCGTGGGGATCTACGTTTGCCATCTGCCAACGTAGAAATAGATGGGGAGGGGGGGGGACAAATGATGTTTGCAACATTGCCCAGTTGACATAGCCATGGCGAGACCCGGCGTTTTCATGGAGCCCAGTGCGGGGGCGCTGGGTTGGCAGGTTTTGGGAATGTTCTTCTTGCTATTACTCCTGGGCGTCGTCGTGTTCAATATGATGGCGAGGCGCGGGGTCCGGTTATCTGCAGCCGCCGTGTTGGCGAAATGCACCCAGGATTCGTCCTTGGCTGCGGCACTTTGCAGGGACTGGGACTGTGGTTGTGGCCGCCATTGTTTGAGAAGCGTGCATTTCGAGGAGCTCAGGACGATGAGGACCGACATGTGGTCTAAGAAGCCTGCGGATCGGAAAGAGTTTATAAAGAACCAGCTTTTTCAGGCCGGCCAGGGAGAAACTGAAATCCCGGCAAGTGATTTCATGACAAAGTGATTTTGATGGTTGCTTGCATGCATATTAAGTGAGACAGCTATTCCTGGACGCATGGCGTGCCAACATATATAAGTTGTTACCAGATATTAATCACATGCCCTATTGAAGCGACGTTGGACCGCATAAACGAGGAATGGCTGAACTTGTCATGACCCGGCAAGGTACCTACACGCACAACAAGAATACATCAACATGAGACGATATATGGTGAGATGACCGAGATGTATGGAGAAATGAATGTCTCTACTAGGATTATTATGAAGGTGTATACGTGGTATTTGCGGTGTCACGGTGTCACGGTGTCACGGTGTCACGGTGTCACGGTGTCACGGTGTCAGAAGCATAGGTAAAACTTGCAATGACCCATTGAATACATCATCCCCATTAATAATCACTGCATACCTGCAAAGATGTGTGTTTATATGCATTTTGAGGTGTCACGGTGTCACGGTGTCACGATGTCACGGTGTCACGGGTCCTATGAACTTCCCCTTCCTCAGAGACTTAAGTGGAAACTTTAAATTCAATAAAATACAACTTTTCAAAATGAACTACAAATTGCGTGTTCTAGTACAAATCCAGACGAGCTTAGGGTAATCTGAGCGTAGCCAGGACGTAGCATGGCTGTACCTAGGGCTAAGCTATAAGGCTATGGCTGGTTGTGGACCGTGTGTTAGCGGTGCACGTGACTAGACCTGTGTGTATACTCTGACCTGTATGTATATGGTGGCACAGCTAGGCAAACATTCTAGTCATGGCTGCCATGGCTGCCATGGCGGCCAGAAGCCGGCAAGGTGTACTGGAGGGGCGGGGACCTGATGACCAATTACCACAAGATGTGGACGCCCCCAGCGGGCTAGTAGAATAGCTTGCATAATAGCCCTAGCTTGTATCCATTGGTATTCACTCCCGCTATGGCAGCCATGCTTAGAATGTTTGCCTAGCTGTGCCAACATACCTATAGTCACGTGCACCGCTATAACGCACAGTACACAACCAGCTAGCCATAGCCTTAGCTTAGTCCTTGTACAGCCAAGCTACGTCCTGGCTATGATCAGATTATACTTGCCCACGCTCCTTGTTATGCCATGCTCACATGGGTCTTATTGCACCCACAGATTGCCGGATCGTTTAGCGTGTCCGAGTGCAGCTGTGGCATGCCTTTGGCATGTAGGAAAATGGGGGTCTCTGCCCTTTCTCCTGTTGTGCACACACAGGGATTAAA
Source organism: Mesostigma viride (assembly GCA_009746045.1). NCBI lineage: Eukaryota > Viridiplantae > Streptophyta > Mesostigmatophyceae > Mesostigmatales > Mesostigmataceae > Mesostigma > Mesostigma viride. The sequence continues at coordinate 97,259 of RPFO01000016.1, read as the reverse complement.
AGCACTTTGGTGCTCCGTGACTCCCCAACGGCCGGGAGCACGTGTTTAATTAATTAATTAATTCATGGCGGCAGTGACTACCAAAGAATACAAGCTAGGGCTATTCTAGCCCGCAGGGCCGGGGCGTCCACATCTTGTGGTTGATCATCAGGTCCCCGCCCCTCCAGTGGAACCTTGGGCTTCTGGGGCCGGGTCCTGCTATAGTGTGGCGGAGGTATTCCGGCCACAGGTGGCGTCGCTGCTGCTGCTGAGCGGGGGTCAGGTCATCGTCCAGCGTCCACTGAGGTGAGGTCGTGTGCACAACCTCTAGATACTAGGGGAGGGGATTAAGGTGAGCAGGACTGGTGGGCCCGGAGCCGCCTTGTCCCGTCGAGTGAGTGGGGAAGGCGGTGGCACCCACGCAGTTCTACCTCACCTAGTAACCAGGCCCATGAGGGTAAGGAGCTGGTTCTTGAGCTCGTCAGCATTGTTGGGTGGTTGACGTCTCACCTGGCTGCTGGGGGAAGCTAGTGACGCAGCACCACCCAGCAGTCGCGGCGAGCGCGGTTGGTGGCCTCCCGTTGTTGTGCCTGGCGAAGGTCTTGATCATGAAGATCAGGACTGGAGTTTCGTAGCGATGGTGTCAGTGGTTTCAAGGCGGGCGCTGTCCGCAGCAGGTCCGCATAGGAGAGCGGAGGGAGGTCGCCAGCATCCTGCCGGGGTGGCTGCCCAGGATGCGATGGTGGTCGTCTGAGCACTCCGCTCAGTCTTTGGGACCTGTGTGGCCAGGCCTCGGTGTGGGGCTGTGGGCGGTGATGGAAAAGCCATATGCCCCTTCTCAGCAGGGATATGTATGTGCTACATGCACTCCCGACGGAGATATGTTCCTATTTTATTTTTTTTAAATTTTAATGCTTTGCCCATGCAGAGAGCCACTCTCTGCTGAGATTCCATGCAATGCCCAAGCCAGTACGTGCTCATTAGCCATAGTCATCTTCGGCCACCCCATGTCCATGGTACCTTAGCTATTATTAGTCAATTCATATTAATTAGACTCGTGCTCCCGTTGGGGAGTTACGGAGCATTAACCCCAATGGATGGATGGATGGATAGATGGATGGATCAGGCATGGATGGATGGATGGATGGATGGATGGATGGATGGATGGATGGATGGATGGATGGATGGATGGATGGATGGATGGATGGATGGATGGATGGATGGATGGATGGATGGATGGATGGATGGATGGATGGATGGATGGATGGATGGATGGATGGATGGATGGATGGATGGATGGATGGATGGATGGATGGGGACATACATGCAATCCTACCGGTCTTATCTATCTACAAGTAATTGTAAGTAAGTACTTGCGTGTCATGCGCAAAGGCATGCCACGGAGTACTATGCTAATCTCATTAGAAAAAATAATTACACAAAAGTTTAAACAAATATCGTCTGCATCATTCCCCAACCATTTAGCACTAGATGGGGATGTAATCCTCATCCGAGCAGTCCGCTACTGTATAATGGCAGACGAGGCGGTAGTGTAGCGGCTATATCCTCAGGGCCAATAACCTCCACCTGGGGACTTCTACCCTGGCTAGCATGCAACGGGCCGCGGTGCCCGTGCGGGGAGAAAACAGGAGCATACCCCTCAGGAAGGTGCTTATCGCAGATGGCAGCCCATTTCTCACTTGTCAATCATGCGGGCGCGGAGTACCGATAGTCCCAGAAGCCCTGCATCTTCAAGCAGTTGTGTCACATAGGTCCGGGTCGCGCCGCGCCGGTGCCGGGCGCGCGCAAGTTTGCCAGTGGGTTGCGATGGTACAAGGGGACCCTGCCATAGGAGGAGGTGTCTACCTGGTTGGCCCATCTTAAGCCCCCCGGCAGGGCCCACATCGGTATTCACCTGGTCTGTGCGGGCAAGATGGCCGGCAAAGAGGAGGCGGCGGTGTCGGATGGTATGGGTGACAAGAGGGAGCTCGCAGTAGAGCTCGGCCCGGGTGCGGCGCGTTCTTGGTAGCGGACGCCGAGGATATGATGGAGCATTCTAGTGACGGTGCCGCCAAGCTGCTGGCTCAGCGCCTCGGGTCCAGGGTCCACGCCTCGCAGCTGTAAAGGAGGATGCTGAGGACAACGGCCTTGAACAGAATTAATGCGCTTGCGTCGCTCACTCAGGTAGCCGGCAGGTCCAGAACCTGTCGAGGCGGCGGAGGGCCGCCCAGGCCTGCATGGCCAATATGCGGGTGTTGATGTCGTCGGCCGTGGAGGGAAGCCAGCTGCCAAGGAACTCGAAGCGAGTCGCCGGGGGGACGGGGCTGCCGTCCAGCAAGAGGAGGGTGGGTGGGGCTATCCCAGCAGGGAAGCCGATGGCCATATGACCTCCGTTTTCTTGCTGATCATAAGCTAGCCCCACCGCCCGCGCTTCCAGTGATAAGCTGTCTACCCAGAGTTGGGCTGACTCCGGGGTTTCCATGAGCGTCGTGTCATCAGCGTAATCTATCTACAACATCAAACCAACTCTATTATTCTAAGCTCTCTACCCTAGGGGTGCTGTCTAGCGTGCTTCCCACGTGTTTGCGAACGCGGGCGCTTCCCCACGGGAGGGGGCTCGTTGTCCTCTATGACCTGGGCGCGCCCACTTGGCCTTGTACGTCCATCATCTTGTCCCAAATCACGGAGAGGCCTAGGCCCCCCATGTGCTCTACTAGCTGTTCTTTGATCAAGATCTTTCATGAAGGCTAGGTGCGGGCCTTGCGGCGTCTAGCATTGCGGGGCCCGGCCCACGTAAGGAGGTGCCGGCCAGCCTGAGCTGGGCGCAGTCCCGCGGGGGGGCCACGTGATGTGTCTACCTGGTTGGTGCGAGCTAAGTGCCCTTCTAGCTGCAGGCGCCGCGCATGGGATATATATGGCATGCCGAGGTACATGCAGGTCCTCATTGCGAACATGGACCTTAGCTATCGAACTACATATGGTGTTGCAGGCCGGTGCACCTTGTGCATTCAGAGTACCGGTGGCAGTTTCCACCCCCCACCTGCAGGTTGTAGCTCAGAATGTATGAAAAACCATATACCCCTCAGAATCAGAATCAGAATATACCCCTTCTTAGGGATATGTGTTACATAAACTCCCCACGGAGATAAGTAACCAAGGCCGGCCGACTGATCCAGCTCAAGGATATGCATAGTGGTGTTATTTCTGCATTTGCATGTTAAACTAAAATATCGACATTCTGTGTGCGGCTTGTACACGTACAACCATGCATGCCATTAATGAAACAAGTTAAATTGTTATATCGCATGAAATAATGAGTACATGGCACCATGCCAATCCTAAAACTTTCCAGGCACTCCATGTCCAATCAACTTCCGAACCTTCGACGTCTCGCGAGCCCCAGCCAAACAATGTCCACTAAATGCCCAGAAAGAGGCTCTAATCTCTATGATCCGCCCGTGTGTCAGCCCATGTCCCACGATGCGCTATATCAGCTCCCGCATTCTTGCCCAAAATAGCCAGGAATTATATTGTCTCACATTCTACGCCGTGCGCCAATACCAGGCCACGAGCGGAGATGAAACCCATTCCTCAACCAGTAGCAACACGATAAGCGCGTTGCATGCCAGTCCAAAAGCATCCCGCCAAGCCCAATGGTGGAGCCTTATTTTATTGCAAAACTTACTCCAGCCCTCCCGACTGCACTCCCGAGGCTCACTCATTCCTTTGAGTGAGCGTGGTCCTCACTCAAAGGAACAAGCGTGGGCACTGGCCAGTCCATGCTCCAAGGAACAAGCACGCACACAAGCCCGTCCTCGCTCCAAGGCGACCGGCAAAAGTACCGGCCAGAGAGCGCTCACGGCTGGGGCCAGACACGCCCTTTGGCATAGCGTCGCGGTTACTCTTACGACGGCCATCCTCCCACACCACGTGTGAGCGCGCCCGCCTACATAAATAGATCCTCGCGGTCGCCCTCTATCGCCTCAGCCTCCTCGATCGTGCTGAACTCGAGGAAGTGCGTAGGCCGGTGCACTTCGTGGTAGTACTCACGCGGGTTCGCCAGCTTGAGCCCGTACTTCATGCCGGGCGAGTGCTTCACGCCCATGAAGTTGTAGTTCCACGAGCCTGTGTCGGGTACCTGGAGGGACACAGCAGACCATGGGTGGGAAAGGGGCATGCGGGCCGGCAGGGCAGAACAGCGGAAAAATAAGAAGAAAGAGTGACAGAAGAAGAAAGTCAGGGCTATGCAAAAGGCGGTGCGTGACCCTTTGCTTCTACCTTCCAGAAAAATAATAAAAAGGAATTAATAATATGCAGACAATGTCAATGTTCATAGGATGCAGACAATGTCTATGTTAATAGAATGCAGACAATGTCTATGCTGACAGTAACCAACACATGGGCACACACACCATGTGGAAGCCGCAGAGGCGGTCCTACACCAATCACAAACGACCCTTACACCTACCCTTATACTTGGCCCACTCACCATGTGGACATGTGCACTCGACACACGTAACAGATGGCGCACGTAATCCATGGCCCCACTCACCATGTAGAAGCCACAGAAGCGGTCGGAGAGGAGCATCTGCACCTTCTCGCTGTGGGTGGGCAGGTACCCGTGCGGGTTGCTGCCGCTGTCCTTGTTCTGGCGTCCCCACTCGTAGCCGCTGGGCGTCAGCCGGTGCGCGGTCAGCGAGCACGAGCCGGGCGTGAACGAGACGGTCAGGATGATCGCCTTCTTCCCGTCCCATGACTTGTTGGCCTCCAGGATCTTGGCGTGCATCGTCACGTCCTCGGGGGCCAGCTGGGGCAGCACGTTCGGCTGCGTGTGCATCCAGCTGCGATGATCATTAAAAAAAAAAGTGTGTGTGTGTGGGGGGGGGGGCGTTGCCGCGAGCCGATGAACAATGTAACGTACAGCTGAGTGCGCATCCAGCATTTAAAAAATGGTGACAAAAAAGCTGCGATACATATGGGAAGCGTGCGTGACAACCCGGGTGTCAATCGTGGCAGTAAGGCTCAGGGGTGTGCATACCCTAGGTTAGCCAAGCTGCGATGAAAGGGGGGGAGAGGGGCACGGGGGGGGGGGGGGATGGATGGATGGATGGATGTGTGGTGTTGGTGTCGGTGCAGGGGTGGAAGGGGGGCCACGGGAGGGTGAGGACAATGTATAATGTGTACAATACCATACGCACTGCCCATATGATGGTCACTGTAGACGATATACCATAGCCCTGCCCAAGCTGCCGTAAACTACCCACGCGGTGGTCACTGAAACCACTATACAAATAGACCTATAGCATACCATAGCCCTAGCCGAGCGGCTCCAGGTCCTTGAGGTAGCCGCACAGTACCCACACGGTGGTCACTATACCTACAGTATCACGACACCTATGATCCACTATGGCCCTACCCGAGCGGCTCCAGGTCCTTGAGGTAGTCGTGCTCCGGCAGCGTGGAGGGCAGGTTCACGAGCTGGTGTGTGCCCCACTGCGGAGGCATGACGACGCAGCGGATCTCCTTCACCTGTGCAGGAAAGAAGGGAGGGGGAACAGGGGCGGAAGGAGGTGGGGGCATGGGAGACGAGGGGGGTTAGGATCACAGGGGGAAGGGTGAGCGGGGAAAGAGGGTGAGAAAGCACTGTGGATGGCTGTGGCTTGACAAGGCAAGGCAAGGCAAGGCAAGGCAATGCAACCACATATGCATGTATCTGCTGCTCTCAAGCCATCCTCTATCTGCCTATCATCTATTTAATCAGAAGCCAAGAATGCGATACCACATTGGCAATTTCGGGCAGCGAGACGCCCTTAAGACTCAACTATCACACCGCACATAGTCAGCTTGTGCATAACACAACACTAGTGTACCCAGTACCAGATGATCACACCACATATAGCCAGCTTGTGCATGACAAGACATCAGTGCACCCAGGATGCACTATACATTCAAACCACTGTAGTCAGCTTGTGGAAAGTGTGCACTACACTCGTGCACCTAGCACCACCGTACCGTCATAGCCCTAGTAGTTGTTGTCGGGCGGCCTGTAGGCACCACAACCAAACCGCAACTAGCTCGCTTGCCAACGGATAATGTTGGAGTCCTCACGTTGGCGTGGTCGGGCGGCGCCACGCGCTTGGCCTCCCCAAACACACTGTAAACAGCCAGCGTGTGGATAGCACGGAAACGCTATTACTCACGTTGGCGTTGTCGGGCGGCGACACGCCGTAGAGGTACCCAGCGATCTGCGTGCGCAGGTCGGCGATGCAGATGAACTTCTTGAGCACGTTCTTGGGGATGACGTACGTGTAGCTGGTGGTGGTGGGCGGTTTGACACGCAACGGCGGGGCAGTGGTGGGCGGTTTGACACGCAACGGCGGGGCAGTGGTGGGCGGTTTGACACGCAACGGCGGGGCAGTGGTGGGCGGTGTGACACGCAACGGCGGGGCAGTGGTGGGCGGTTTGACACGCAACGGCGGGGCAGTGGTGGGCGGTTTGACACGCAACGGCGGGGCAGTGGTGGGCGGTTTGACACGCAACGGCACGGCATGAGGAAACATGAGGAAACACACACACATGTAAGTAACACACATGAAAGAAACCAAGGCAGCGAGCATGCCTTTGGGGATGACATACATGTAGCTGACGGTATTCGGCATTACAGGTCTACGATATCTCAAGGGTCGGGTCTAGGGTGTAGGGGGTAGATGGGATGAAATATTCAGCGACAAAGCATCAGCAAGGTCTGGGGTCAACTGAACCTGAGCCATCATGCCACCCACCCCGACTCCGTGTTGTCACGTGCCTAGGCTTCACGTTCAAGATTGAGGTTTGGGGTTGTGCTACCCAAGGCCACCCACCCCGACTCCTTGTTGTCGTCGGTGTTGACGTAGATGTGGTTGACGCGCAGGTGCAGGTTGGTGGCCGAGATCGCACGCACGCGCCAGTCGGTCTTGGACCCGAACGCGGCCTGCTCGTAGGGGCTGGTCGTGGTGATGATCAGCTCGTCGCCGTGCACGTTGGTCGTCTTGGTGGTGACGGCCGTCAGCTGCGAGGCCTCCTTGGCCTGCTTCTCGATCTCTGCAATCTGCTGCCGCTGCTGGCTCGGCGGCGTGATCTCCGCGCCCAGGATGATGTCACGGATCTCCGACTGCGTGAGTGCGGACACATTCACGTTGTTCTTCTTGGCATAGTCGGTCAGGATCAGGTCCTTGAGCGCAACCTCCACCTTGATCCACTGCTCGTCGGCCAGGGACGGCCACACGTGGTGCGCCTCGGTCACGATCGTCTTGTCCGGCTTGAGCAGCATCTTGGCCTTCTCGTTGTTCACGTGGAGCGCGCGCAGGATAAGGATGAGGCGCGAGAAGGCGGTGTACGAGGAGATGGTCTTGAGCCAGTCGTCGTAGATGTTGAAGAGAACCTGGCAAGAGATGGGGGAGGGGAAGGCGCATTCCAGCAAGGTTCGATGTAAGTTGTTAAACAGGGCCGGGTGGGGTGGGGGCAGTGTTGAGGATGGGGCACGCGTAGGCCTGGCTCTATCTAATGCTCCAGTATCATGAGCATATAATGAACCATAAATATTTATTGAACCCAAACAACAATCAAATCACAAACGCGCTATCTGACCGGGGATGGCCGCCTTACGAGGCTGTACCGGCAACCTTCGCTACAGGCACTAGGCCTTAAAGGGCCTGCTCTCGCGACCGTCCCCCCTAGAAGACCACACAACTCCCAAACGCACCATCTGCGGCTGCGTCGCCTGACGAGGGTATATCGATGACCCCTCGCCTTGTTACCACACAACGCCTCTTGTTACCGACACTACACCCACACCACACAACACCCCAACGCACCATCTGCGGCTCGGTCGCCTTGAGGATCAGGTCGCCGAACTTCTCGATCTTGAGGCACGCCTGGAAGGGCAGCTGCAGCTCGCTGCCCTTGATGACGATGTTGGGGAAGTCGAGCAGGTGCACCTCGAGCGGGTCCAGCATGCCCTTGCGTGTGACGATGATCTGCTTGGGCTGCTCCTCCACCGGCAGCGAGCGCACGAGCGCGGCCACCTCCTCCGCCGTCTTCCACTTCGCCAGCTGGCCCAGGCGCTTCTGGCCCGCCCACACAGAGGTGTGGATCACCTGGAATGAGGGAAGGGGGGACAAGGATCGACGCATCCTCCTTGGTGCTATGGTGTTAGGATAGACCAAGACAGGCTCAACACGGAGAGCGGACCCAGCACAGGCACACGGAGTCGAGACAGGGAAAAGGAGTGGACACAAATAATCGAGGACAGATGCAAGGAGGGGAGGAGATACACCAGGAGATATTCCCATGATGATGGGGTGTTGGGATTAGGGTACCGGGAGGGCATATATAGGGAGATATTGCCATCATGATGGCTGTAGTGGTTAGGGGTGCCGATGCTACGACGACAGTAAGAAAAGGAGGTGGCCCAAACCCAACAAGAAGACAAATCACGGTCTGGCGTGATCCAAAAGGTACAACACAAGGTATGCCAGGACACAAGGTGTGCCAGACCGGCCACCAACAGAGCAGACACACCAAACACCGATCAATCATAACGCAACGATCACACCACACAACGATCACTCATAACGCAACGCTCAATCATCACGCAAAAAACACACGACAGCAAGGGTTGAGCCAGGGGTGGGGGGTGGGGGGGCAAACAAAACACATCATAACATAAGAACGCCTTCACCCACCTTGAGGAAGAGCTGCCCCGTGCGTGGGTTGAAGATGAAGATGGCCCCGTTGATCGGCTTTGTCGTCAGGTTGCCCTCGAACGTCTTGTGGATGGTCACGCGGTACACGTTGGTGTCATCGACAAACCAGATGATCTGGTTGCTGAACAGCTCGCCGTAGTTCTGGCTGGACAGGTAGGGCTCCGTCGGCTCCGAGCTGTACAGCTGCAGGCCCTTGCGCACGCGCTCGCGCAGCACGTAGAGGGCGGGGTTGGCCTGGACAAACCGCACGGAAATGATGGTCGCAAGAGGGGAGGAGAGGGACCAAGGGAGAGGGAAAAAAGATGGCCATCATCAGCACTTAGTGCGCCGGCTTGCGGGGCGGTGGCAAATGGGCGGTCGCGAAGGGAGCAAACGCAAATGATTTAGGATAACCGTGTGCACATCGAGGGCGAGAGGGCCTCTACGTGGCAGAGAGCGAACAGAGGGGGGCAACCGATGGGGGCAGGGTGGGAAGAACGGGGCAGCCAGCATCAGCACAGCCTGAATACTCCTGTGCACAATTGGCCTGGACGAGGATGTGGGGGCGGGGAAGAAGAAGGGGGAGGAGAGGAGCCAAACTGGGGAGGGTATGCGCCGCGGGAACTGGGGAGCTCATATATACGGGAAGCTTATTTCTATAAGAAGCTTACATCTACGGGAAGCTTATTTCTATAAGAAGCTTACATCTATGGGAAGCTTATTTCTATAAGAAGCTTACATCTATGGGAAGCCTATTTCTTGCCTAGGGTACTACTCCGCTGCCACACCAGGCACTGCTCGCAATGTTCTGCCTCGATGGCCTTGGCCGTAGCCTGCCCCATGCATCGCCACACCCACATCCATACGCGGTGGCTAGTATACAGGTTACTACAGCACAACAACGATCACTATAGCGCCAGCAAGCAAACCTTCCTGACCTTGGCCATGGCCTTCGCGTTGCGTTGCCACACCCACATCATCCGTACACCGTGACTAGCACATACCGGTCACTATACCATTGTGTGCCTGGTGATCACGGAACGAACTATTCTATAAGCGGCTTGCTGCCCGAGAACCAGTTGCCGTACGCACGGCACCATGGCTACTATATACCGGTCACTATACGTATACCGGTCACTATACCTTGTCACAGTGTGCTTGCTAATCTGCCCACCTTCATGATCTTGGCCATGGCCTGCGTGATGAGCGGCTTGGCGCCCGGGAACCAGTTGCCGTACGCGCTGTGCAGGTTGTAGGCGAGGTCGATGCCGACCATGACCCCCGTGGGGGACGGGTAGATGGACATGGAGTCGGTGGAGTAGTCGAGGAACTTGGCGCGCGTGTAGCGCTCAATGTCGTGGCTGTCGTAGTCGCCCCACCGCAGTTGCACGTCCTGCCAGGGTGGCGTGGTGGGGAATGGAGGGGGAACGGGTCGGTACGGGACATGGTCTTTTCATTTTAGTCTTATTGTTGCAGATAGCCTAGCTTTAACCTAAGCTGCAAAGGACAGCCCCCATTTGCACATTAACCAGCCAACGACTCGTTCAGCCTCGCATGGGATCGCGGGAGGTCCTTACTCCATAGACCCCCCCTCCACCCCCCCGCCAACTCAACTTGGCACACGCACTGCAAAACATCGAATGATCCCTTGGCCAAGTACCGGCCCATACTGTGGCACGTCTTCTGGTACAGGGCGTCCTTTGTTCACTCAGCGTCACACCAATGGCGCCACCTTCCCCTAGTAGCACATGTGCCCGCTAATTCAAACGAGCCAGTACTTCTCGGAGATCTCCTGTTCAAATACCTCCTCGGACTCCGCCACCATGCACTTAAACACCCCCACAATCACGCATGCACCCACCAGCCAGTACTTGTTGGACGTCTTCTGGTCAAACACGTCCTTGGACTCGGCCACCAGGCTGGGCTTGGAGATCTGCCACTTGTGCGCGGCGAAGAGCAGGATGTCGGCGCAGCTGCTGTTCATCTTGTAGGACTTGCGCGGGTGGATCGTCTCCTTCTGCACCGTCTCGATCTCCAGCGCGTCCAGCTCCTGGTCAAACACCTGGCAGCTGTTTATAACAAGCACATAGTAATGATCACAGAACGGCACCACAATTGTCACATACAACAACCAGCGCGTCTAGCTCCTGGTCGAACACCTGGCAGCTGTTGTGGGGAAGAAAGCGCGTGTAGTGCACGCAAGGACCAGGGGCGCCATGCTCCTGGTCAAACACCTGGCCCATGACATGGGGTACAGTCCCGCCGCCACCTGCCCTTGGTGCCAGATACCCACACATCAGAATTTACTGTACTAGTTTGGTTCACTAGTTTCTTAGTTTACAAGTCAGCCACATTTAATTTGCTATGTGTTGTTCAACAACCACACGAGATACACACATCCTCCACAATCCACTTAGATTCTTTCTGGGAATGTCTCGTTACACGAGGGAGAGCTATAAGACGAGCAAAACCCAAAATGGGAAGATTATACTTGGTAACAAAAAGCCACCCACAGGTCCATAACATTGTACAAATTCTGCCACACTCCACCTACATGCTGCATTAACTAACAATCAACGTTACTGAAAATGTTACACAAGCACAAGCACACACACGCGCGATCACAACAGGGGCTCTCAAGTACGGAACCCACGTAATAAGCCACTCACAGGTCCATGACAACAATGGCGTGCACCTTGCGTATGGCTTGTACACAATACACACACAACATCTTGATCAAATAACCCTCTTATTGACGTCAAGGGACTCACACGCTCGTGCACCGTGACGGCGCTCGTGCATCTTGTGTACGACCTTGTACAAGTACACAAAAACTTGGATCAAATACCAGTAGCTCCGTCAAATTCGCCACTGAAACAAACAAGCCACTCACAGGTCCATGACGATGCTCTCGTGCACCTTCTGCCACAGGTGCGCGCGGAAGATCTGGATGAGGCTGATCTTGAGCGTAGGGATCTTGCCGTGCATGAAGATGCCCGTCAGGTCGAGCTGCACCTGGAAACCCACGTACACGTTGGCGCGGTTGATGGTGGGCGACCACCACAGCGTGAAGCGACGGTTGGGGATCTGCGCGCAAAAAGGAACAAGCAGAGCTCAAAGATAAGAGCATTAGGCCATGACAAAACCATATGGTGATAGAGATAATCACCAGTTGGGGATCTGTGGGCAGGGGCCAGAATGGGGGAAGAGAAGGGGGGGAAAGAGAGGGTTAGAACAAAGGGTACGATACATCAGTGGTGGCTAGCACGCAGCACGTATTGAGAACGGCAGCAGATGCACGTGGGTGGGTTGCGTGTGTGTGTGGGAGGGGAGGTTAGTCGAAAGGCATCCGGGCAAGGTACAGCTGCAGTAAATCTTATCATGTCGTCTATAGCCTTAAGAGCCGAGTCAGCCGACTGGGGATCTGTGCAGTGTACACGCGAGGCGGAGAGCAGGGCGATCAAACCATACCATTCTAACCATACAGCCTATTTGTGGCTGCACACGCAGAAGACCAGCTAACCTAGATGCGGCCCCGACGATATCCACATGAGAGATGACAGCGTTGGAAACGTACAGCGGTAGTAATACAGCATCTCTCCATTTTCCCCTGGTTGAGACACGAGCACTGCGACTTGGTCCGCTTCTTGCCCATCCCTCATGGCTCCTGGCTCCTGGCTCCTGGCTCCTGGCTCACTCGAGCAATAATACACCCTCCGCATTGGTAGTTTTAATTCAGTTCAGCCAAAAGGCCCTTCGGAATTAGACATTAGCGTTTTATTGGTTGAAAGTGCTACTGTACCCGCCCAATTAATTAATTATTAGTTTGTTTGTTTGGTTACCGAACAACCGTTGAACTGGCTGCGAAATTTAATAATTCTTTGTTTGTTGACTTTGTTCTGTAATAACCCAGCCGGATGCACTGCTCTTACGGCTAGGAAAAGCACATTTTTCAGCCAGAAATCATATTTCTTTGTTTGTTAGCGAGAAAGCTGCACACGTGACAGTAAAATAATATTTATTTACACTTTCTTTGTTTGTTTGGTAGCTTCAAAAAACTACAGTTCACTACACTCGGGAATTAGTTAATTAAAATTCTTTTGTTTTATTTATCGTTTGCAGCTGGTAGGCGCCCAGCCTCATAATTATTTAGTAAAACTACCAATGCGGAGGGTGTACCCCCAACTCCAATAGCGATCATTTCCCTACTCCCAACACTCACCTGGTTGAGACCCCCCACCCACTCACCTGGTTCAGACCCGAGCGCTGTGCGTTGGTCAGCTTCTTGTACTTCATCGACTCCTCAAAGCCGGATGCCTTCTCCCAGAAGAGACCCTCCCAGGTGGGGAAGTAGGTGCCCTTGAACAGGGTGTGCTCGAGGATACCCTCCACACCGCCCAGCGCCTGCGGGGGAGGGGGAGGGGGGGGAAGGGGGCATGAAAAGGAAATGACAAAGAAAAAGTGTGCTAATGGGTAAGGAAATGGGTCGAACACCGGTGTTGCCAAAAGGGTTTGTATATCTATTATAAAGGGCTTTCCTGTTCAGAGTATTCCTGCTATAAAAGGCTATTCCACCCGCTGCATGACCCAACTGTGTGCAGGCCAACGCCTAGACAGAGCGCATACAATTTACCTTGGTTGTTTAACCCCTACCGCGTCCCACCTACCCCCCACCTCCATCTGCACCCTAACCTGGACGACATCGGTGTGCCCCTGTGTTGATCGACCCATTTCCCTCCCCCCGACACCTGAACGAGATCGGAGCATTCAAGAGTTTGCCCCAACTCTCCCCGCTCCCTCACCAGGATGACATCGCTGCACTAGTGCGACGATTGCCCCAACTCCCTCCCCCCCTCACCTGGATGACATCGCTGCGCTAGTGCGACGATTGCCCCAAGTCCCTCCCCCTCTCACCTGGATGACATCGGTGCGGTAGTTGTTGAGGTTCCACAGCTTGCCGTCGTGCCGCTGGTGCGTCCACCAGAAGGGGTTCTGCTTCAGCAGCTGGTACTGCTTGAAGTCCGTGCGCACGCGCCAGCCCTTGTCGTACGCCAGCGTGTGACGGTCCTTCTGGAAGAGCGTGTTGATGCGCGGGATGCCGCGGTCCCACGAGTCCTGCGGAAAGGGGCAAAGGAAAAGGGAGATAAGTAGAGAGTCTCAGGATACAAGTAAGCGCAGAGTTGCCGCGGTACCCTGTGTCCTGCGGATTGGACAAGGAATACAGGGCGGGAAAGAGAAAGAATAAAAATGATGATTATTGATAAGTTAGCTTGGTGCCCCGCCCCTACCTCCAAATCCTCGAGCGTGAGCCTCCGGTTCTGCGCCTGCGCCTCCTGCCGCTTGAGTGCGTACTCGGCCCACACGCGCTGGCTGTCGACAAACTCGCTTTCCCACGGCTGGATGTAGCGATACAGGTTCGGGATGAGCTGCTCCTCGTCGTGCGACATGCCCGCGCGGAAGTGGGTCACGCCCACCTGGACCATGGGACGACGACACGGGGCAGGACGGGGGACAACACGGGGGGGGGACATGCGGTAGGATGGGGAAGCCACAGGGTGTGACGGGGGAGACAAGTACAACACGTGTAGACGCATGTCAGTAAAGCGCGCGGAAATGGGTCACCCGACCTGTATCGATTGGAGGATGACGGGGTGAGGGGGGGGGGGGGGGGGGAGTAGCATGGGGCCGTAACAGGAAGCACGGAAGGTGTGCGGGAGTGGGTCACGCACACGTGGGGAGAAGAGAAGGAAAACAAGAACACCAAAAAAGTGGACACATGGAAAGTAAAGCAGGCGATGCCAACCGATGGGGATCAGGGAATGGACTAGGAGAGGACGGGGGGGGCCAAGGGGACGGGGAGACGGGGGGGCGGGCAGGTGTTTCCGAGAGGCAACATGTAGACGCAGCGCGGAAACTAGGTCACGCCCACCCATGGGTCTTGGGAAAAAGAAAACAAAGGGGGAAGAAGGGGGGGGGGGGGGGAGGAAAGAGAAGGCGCTGGTTGTGTGACAGAAAGGTGTAACTAACTGGGAGGACTTGCACTAGGGACAGATGGTGGTGAGGGCCATGCATGTAAGAAACATGTTGGCAAGTACAAAGACACACAAGTGTACAGGGTCATGCGCACCTCAGTCTGCCGCGAGCAGCAAAAGTCAAACGGAGAATATGACCTGGCCCGACCTGGCTATCTCGTATCATCCTCATTACCCCTGATCCTCACTGCACCCCTGTCTCGTCCCGCCCACCTCGGTCTGCCGCGAGTAGCGCAGGTCGGACTGCGGGATGAGGATGTGCCCCATGGAGAGCATGCCCAGCCCTCCGATCTCCTTGGGTGTGTAGAAGACGACCGGCGGGAAGCGCGAGGGCATCTTGGAGTTGAGCCCGATCTTGATGCGTGTCTGGATCTTGTTCTCGCACTTGACCAGCAGGTCCAGCAGCTCCTGCGTGTGCACGACCGCCTCGCGGAAGTAGGTCATCAGGCCTGCAAGGGCAGGGCCATCAATGACAGCAAACAAGCAAAGGAAGGAGAGCACAGGCAGTCAGCAGCAGAAGTAGGCCATCAGGCCTGCCGTGAAGGAACAAGGAAAAGGGGTACAGGCTATCAGTCACAGGCAATCAATACCAGGCATAGGCCATCGGGCCTGCCATGAAGAAACAAGAAAAAGGGGAACAGACAATAAATCACAGGCAGGCAATAGCAGAATTAGGGCATCAGGCCAGCAGCCAACGTGGAAGGGGAAGCAGCGGCAAGGAACAGCGGCAGGTCATCCGGCCTGCGCACAAGCAGGGGTCGGGGGCACCGGCAACAACTCCTAGGCAGGCAACTGCGAAAATAGGTCATCAGGTGCTAAGGAGACACGCCCCCCCCCCTTTGAAGCACCCCGTAAGGGCACCCCCTAAAAACGCAGGCCCCCATACCCCCACAACCAAAGCTGCCCCCACCACAGTGACATCGGCATCCAACCAAATGATACAGTTCAGTAGCCTGGGGAAGCTACGGCCCTCGCGCCCCCTCACCGATGAGCACCCTTTTCCCCCTCCCCCCAACCCCCCAACCCCAACGACCCAACATCTCAATACCCCAACACACCGCCCCCCCCCATCACCCCCGCCCCCCCCAGGCCCTTACCGATGAGCGCCGTGTTCCACTTGTTGACGATCTTGGTGAACGTGGTCGAGCCTGATGACATGAGGATCTGGCGGACGCGGTTCTCAAACACCTTCATGTGCTCGTCATCCACACGCAAAAACGCCTGCGCCGTCCGCTCCTTGGTCGCCTCGTTCTGGAGGTTCCAGACCCCATCGCGCGAGGCAAACCCTTCGGCCGCCAGGCGGCACTTGGGCAAGATGCGGACCTCGTAGCCGCACATGGAGAAGAGGAGGTTGGGGTTGTCCTTGGAGTAGACCGAGACAAACGAGTTCTCCCACTCGAGCGTGGTCAGCGAGCGGGGCAGGCGGTTGCGGATGTCCCAGAAAACCGCACGCCCGAGGTTCACGTCGTGCTTCATGAGCCGCATGCGCATGTCGCGTGGCCAGCACTTCTTGTTGTTGTAGCCCACGATGTTCTCGTTATTCGGGTCTGGGTGCTCCGACAGGTACCTGGCCAGGTGGGTGGGGGGTGGCAGAACATTAACAGGGGAGGGGGGGGGGGGGGCAGAAATGTTAGGGGGGGCCAAAGGTGGGCCAGGGCAAACTACTTACGTGGCAGAGTAGTAGGAGGCGGGCGACAGTGGCAGGAAAAGAGTGGTCAAGCTCAGCGTGACGCCTCGAGGACGATGCATCAGCTTCCTGGGATCTTCCATCAACCTTACCTTCTATTGTATACAGCGCTCCGAAACCTCTGTCAAACACAGCCTCAGAAACTCTCTGGCAAAACACCCCCCCTGGAGCTCTGCAAGAAGTCTAAATTCTGAATTGTTTAATTTCAACATTTTAAATGTCCTCCCTAGCCGTCCACTTCCCAAGCACCCATTGCTGGATAAAACCCCCCATTGACACCACGCCTCTTTCCGGTCGATGTCACCCCCCCACACTGCCGCCATCACATCCGCGCTTACCGCTGGATGATGTCGCGCGCCTCCTCGTGCGTGAAGCGGAAGAGCATGTGGATGCGGTCGATGTAGCGCGTGTACAGCCGGATCGGGTGGCGCGTCTCTGTCTTCACGTCGCGGAAGGTCAGGAACTCGTTGGGCATCGCGGGGGGGCCCGCGATCTCGCTCGCGCGCGTCAGGCCCAGGATGAGCAGGTCGAGCACGAGGCCATAGTACTGGGTCACAAAGCTGGCGAACTGCAGCCCGCGGATAAGCCCGTAGCTGTTGGTGTGCGACATGTCCTGTTTTGGCGGCCGGGACGTATGGTTTGTGATGTAGGGTGGAGGGGGCAGCAGTGCGGGGGGGGGGGCAAGGGGCGGTATTCAGTATAAGGAATGCACTGGTGCACAACATGTCCTGTATTGGAGGCGTGAGTAGAAGACAGGAGGACTCAGAACAAGGAGGGGGGGGAAGACAGCTGGGGGAGCAAACATGTCCTCCGCAAGAAACAGACTAGGAGGAGTAGAGACATATTTTCGAAATAAGAGATGCGAACACCATCCACCTTGTAGAAGAGCACAAATGCCGCATAATATAATTAACATTCTCATCATCAACAATATCATAATTATTGATATTTAATTAACATTATCATCATCAACAATATTATAATTATCATCAACAATATCATCATTATTGATATTATTATCACACCTTGTAGGAGAGCACGATGTTGTTCTTGGCGGTGACGTAGTCGGCGATATTGTGGTCCACGATCAGGCGCAGCAGCCGGTTGAGCATCGTGAGGTCGATCTTGTCAAACAGCTTCTCCAGCTTGCTCTGCATCAGCACCACGCACTCGCCGTCGCCCGTGTCCCACACGTCCGCCAGGTTGTTGATGCCCTGGCACCACTTGTAGACCAGCAGGGGGGGGGGCTCCGTGTCGGCGGGCTTGACCCAGTTGGGGAAGAGCTGGCGCTTGTCGCCCTCATACCAGAGGTACTGGTCCAGGTAGGCGTCGCTGATCTTCTCCAGCGGCTCGATCTCGTAGACCGGGATGAGGTGGGAGTAGAGGTCCATGAACTCGATACGCACCTGGAGGTGGGGTGGGGGGGTGGGGGGCATACGAGTTAAGGATAAACAAGTTAAGTCCCCCACCCATGATCCACGCATACACCCAACACCACCGTCACACTGCCCTCACCTCCCTGAACGCACTTCCTACCGATAACCAGCCACCCCCCCTCACCTCCTTGAACGCTCGATTCTTCTTGATTACTTCCCCCCCCCGCCCGCCCCGCTAACCTCCTTAATAATCAATGCTTCTTAATTACTCCACCCACCCAGCCCCCTCACCTCCTTGAACGCGCGCTGCGTGAGCAGGTGGCGCTTGATGCGCGAGAGCGCCTCGTGCGGGTTGTCGTACGCCTGCTCGATGAGGCCGAGCTCCTCCCGCTGCAGCTGGTTGAGCCGCACCGCCACGCTGTACGACTCCTTGAGGCGCTCCAGCGCGAGGATGAGCAGCTTGGTGTCGTGCTTGTAGGAGAGGGGCGGGAAGGGGATGGGCGAGAACTTGCGCGACTCGAGCCAGTGGACAGTCGTCGTGTAGATGGCCACCGCCTGTGGGGGGGGTGGGAGTGTGGGGGTGGGGTACACGGGGGCGGGAGGAAGCATAAGCAGAATGAGCAGAGAGAGAGGTAAAGAGTAAGTGTTGGACGGTTGCTGTATAGATAGCCACCACCTGAAGGACATGGGAGCAGTGGAAAGGAGATAGACATAAACACAGGGAAGAAGTACAGAGGTTAGGGCTGAAGTGAGAGTTAGGGCCTTTATTGATACCCACGTGACGCCGTCTGCGTGACAATTAATTAATAAATGAAGTGGTGGGCGGTGGTAAGCTAGATGGCCATCCCCTGGGGGCGGGTGAGAGAGGGAGATAGGACAAGAGACGGGAATAAGGCACAATGAGCAGAGGTATAGGGTAAGAGAACGCAGTGCACTACGGTCGTGTACACGACCAACGCCTGGTGGGTGGGGAGGGGTGAGGAACAGACAAGGGGAAGAAGCGGACCAAGCGGGAATGCGAATGGTGTAAATTGAGCGGCGGGCAGTGGTCATGTTGATGGCCACTGCCTGTGTGGAGGGGGGCGGGGGAGCTTGAGGAAGACAGCACGGGAACGAGCAGACGGGGCGCACATTCATAGCTGCGCGAGGGGGAGGGGGGCCATATTGAAGCTGCAATTGCTTGGCCCCCCCCCCCCCCCCCCCCCCTCTAAAAAATATCATTAAAGCCATTTGATTCATGCAGACTCATGGAGAAGTATGGAGCACGCGGCTGGATATGGAAAAGTGGCAGGGTGCCACATGCATTGCGCTCACCTCTTCGGGCGTGACATAAGGCCCGTCCTTGAGGTAGTTGTGCTGCCGCTCCTGCTCAGCCTTGAGCCACAGGCGCGTCAGCCGGCCCAGGTTCTTGCGGCAGACCGTCTTGTCGACGGTGGCTCCGCGCCGGATGCGCTCCCGGTTGTAGTGCGCCACGTTGGTCCACCAGTCGGCCTTGGATTTGACGTAGCGCAAGATCATGTTCTCGATCGGGACGGGCAGGCCGGGCACCTTCCAGGGGATATTCGCCTGGAAGAAGGGGGGGGCGGATCACACGTGGAGTGCATTAAAAAAATAAATATTCATTGCATACAATGTAACCACCCCCTAAAATCATTAGATACAACGTGGATTACATATAACATGATCAACTCAATAAGAGGGCAATGCACCCAGAGGTTTTGGGACGCCCGGGACAACGGGACACAAGTCAGGGCGAGGTGACTTGCATGAGGTGGCACCTGCAATATATGGAATGGGGGGGAAGGCCCGTGATGGAACGCCGATGACTCGCTGGGGACTTGAGGCTCCTAGAAAGAGAAGTACACTAGAATCGGTGTCAGTATGATGAGGATGCACCTTTTTCTTTCCGCGCATCACCCAGGCATTCCCCATGAGCCATCCCTCCCACGCTCCCTGGCAGCCTTATTGAACCATCCTTATTGAACCATCCTTATTGAACCATCCCTCCCACGCTCCCTTGCAGCCTTGTTGGCTGTGGCAAACACAACACTTTCAGGAAATCGTGTTGGGAAAATCCTTTGTTTTATCATCACGGATTTGATCAGTAATAAGACCTGCAAACAAGTGAGTGAAAGCATTAACTTAAGGCGGTGAAGTAATAACTCCAGCACTAATAACTCCAGCACTTACATTTTCAACAACGGTTGGTTGTATTGTAGAATCTGGTCTTATTCCTGCATTTGTTGCATATAAGCCATCGGCAAGTGGCTTTGGTGCTATATTAAAGGTACAAAATTATTGAATTTTTAAAAAACTCTTCCATGGTCTTTCTGTATCCCGCATCACCACATACTCATTTACCTCCATCCCTCTCCATCCCTCAAGACATTGACAAAGAAACTGCCCTCTTTCCATGTTAAGTTGCGCCACACTTCTAGTCCTGCCACTTTTAGCCGCTGACGCGAGGCTCCTTGCTATTCCTAACAAGTCATCTTTGCCGTATCGAGTATTAAGTAAAAGGATACAAGCCCTCCCCCATTCATCCCTACTCACCTGAACCCCTCCGTGGTCATTATCTATGGACCAGCCACCCCTCCCCCTCACCTTCCAGCAGCGCCACGCCTCGCTGAGGTGCTGCAGGATCGTCTTGGCCTTGTTCTGCTTCACACCCTCGGGCATCATGTCCAGGATGTCGTGCATGACCGCCGCGCGCAGCTCCAGGTCGAAGTGGCTCTCCACGCGCTGCTTGGTCACCGTCTTGGCCACGCCCTTGCTGTGACGGCCCTCGAACTGGCGCGCAAGCAGGTTGCCCAGCCAGCGCTCGAGCAGCGGCACGATCCCGCGCAGGAAGAAGAGCCACACGCGCCACATGGGCGCCCAGAAACCGCAGCCGGGGCCCTTGCCCACGGGGCCCGTGTTGAACCTGGGGGATATTTTGGGTGGGTGGGTGGGTGGGAAGGGGTGAGGGAACGGGGTGATGTCAGGGGCGGATGGAGTTAATGATGGTGGTGATTGGGGGGGGGGGGGGAACACATGTAGGGGAGGGGCAAACATGTAGGGGGGGGGGAGGGGCAAACATGTGAACAGAGAATAAAACAGCACGGTGGGTTGATGGCCCGTGTTGCACTTGGGGAGTAAAGGGGGGGGGGGGGGGGGAGGAATAGGGTTAATTTAGGAGGGAGGAAGAATGGGGGTCACTTAACGTTGCGTGGGGCGGGGGAGAGGAGGGGCAAATGCTGTATTGGAACATCGAGCGCAGTACCACAACGGTCCTTGTTGCCCACGAACTACATCCTGAGTGTGGAGCCCGCTCCGTAACGTTGGGGTAGAATGCGGGTTGATTGGACGTAAGTTAAAGGGCGTTACAGGGCTAAATGGAGCGAGATGCATGCCTGAGAAAGAACTGTAATGTATGCCGATGGAAAGGGCGGCAAATAGCAATGTATAGAACAGCCATCGACAACAGGGACCACCCATGAATGCATGCGCACCGCAAATCGAATGGGCATGCTGCCCTGATAGCCTCATGGGGAAACTCAGGGTCACTAAGGAAGGAACCATGATTTCTGCATGGCCCATAGCCAGTTGGTTTGTCCGCCGTGATAACCGCAACTGGCCACTCACTACGCTGCTGCTACTCCCCAACCAACAGAGACCCATGAACACCCTCAAACTCCCTGGCAACACATTACTCTTGCTTAAATATTTCTTAGTGTTAGATAACGGGACCCTTGTCCTATCTATGCACACTGCACTCACCTGTAGTAGATGAGGTGCTTCAGGTCCTTGCACCTGCAGGGACGCAATGGCAAGGCACGTAGAACGGACGGCCAGGGGGCGACGGACACCGTGATGGCACGTACACCCAACCCAGATATTAGAACCAGAAGGAGTGTCACGAAACCAAAAGGAGTGTCATGGAAGCTCTGGCGGCTACTTGTGGACAGGGGATTCCAGGAACGAACTTCTCCAGGTTTCGCTGCAGGATGGATGAAACAAGAAAGGGTCCGGAGTCAACTCCACCGCGTGCATACCCGCAGTGGGTCTGGCCACCCAATAAACAAGCCAACCAGACGCAGCACAGCCTACCAACACGCATTCTTGCCACCACACCTACCAACACGCATTCTTGCCACCACACCTACCAACACGCTTTCTTGCCACCACACCTACCAACACGCATTCTTGCCACCACACCTACCAACACGCATTCTTGCCACCCTACTTTCCAGGATGCCAACTGCCTACCCACATGTGGATCCGGCGCACGAGCCAAAATACTTATCACCACCCATACACGCCGCGAGCGAGACCACAAGGCTACCGGGGCTAAACTGCTGCTGCTTACCCGTGGATCGGGCGCATGATCCGGGCATGCGACCCCACAACATCGCTTGCGTACCTGCAGCCCATGCCCACTCGACACACCTCTGTAGACCCATACACATAGATACCCCCACCGTATGCCCGCGCCCACTCACATGCGGATCTGGCGCATGAGCCGGTACTTGTATCGGTACATGCCCGTGAGCTGGCCCACATGCGCAAAGATGTACTGCAGGCCGTCTGCGAGCTGGAACGCGTCCACGTTGCCCAGCCGGAACTGGACGTTGGAGTCCACGACCAGCTTGGTGAGGCGCAGGATCTCGCGACACAGGTGGAACGCGTTGCCGAAACGGCTCTTCTTGCGCTCCTTGGTCGTGAGCGTCTTGACCGGCTTGAGGTTGAAGTTGTAGTCGAGGTGCAGGTAATTGAGGTTCTTGCGGTGGATGAGCAGGTTGAGCATGTTGTAGCCCTGGCGGCAGACCTGGAGCCCTGCCTCCACCCAGTCCAGCTCGGACGACTGGAAGAACTTGGTCGCGCGGAGCGAGCGGAAGAGGTACTTCTTCTTGAGCGACTTGGGCGGCCGCTTGTGCAGGCTGTTGAGCACGTAGCACTTGAGCAGCTTCTGGTAGGAGACGCGCACCTTCACCGGGTTGTTGGGCGGGCAGTGCTCCTGGTACCAGGAGGAGACCAGGGGGATGTCCACGCAGCGCCGCGTGCGGCCCGATCGCATGTTGAAGGGGCGCGGCGCGAAGAGGAGGCCGATACCTGCTGCGGTGCTGTCCGTGTAGAGGGGCTTGGACTGGGGTGGGCATCACGAGCCAAAAGTGGAACAAGCCGATAAATAATAAAGGGGGGGGGGGGGGACAAAGAATGGGGCGGAAGGAAATGTGGAAGAACGGCAGGGCCGGGCGGAAATGCAACCATCGATAGGGCGGGGTCAGCAGGGGAAGGACAAGGTCAATAAATAGCACTGGCAGACGCTACATGCCAAAGCCCTGGCAGATGTTGACGGGTGTTACATGAAAAGCTGTGGTACATGTGACATGAGGAGGGGGGGGGGGGACATGAATTCAAAGACAGGAAGGGCAGCGCGAGATGGCACGTGCGGACATGACATGGAGCAAGGGAGGGCGGGTGTCCATGCACAAAAGGCATGCTCCACCACGGGCAGCAGCACTACTCTACAGGTGAGTTGCGCTGTTCTTGATAACATGTACTTATACTGTATCAAAATACCTTGAGGAAGGGCTCCACCACGGGCGGCAGCACAAACTCGTCCTCGTCATCCTCCTCCATCGCGTCCCCCCGCTGCTCCCTCCGATCCGTCTTGTAGAACGCAATCGGGTGGATCAGCGGGTCGAAGTAGAACGCGGGCAGGTCCGGGTCCTCGCTCTTGATGAACATGACCATGGGCGTGTGGTAGATGGACAGCCTCACCTTGCGCGGCCGGTTGTTGTACAGGTAGGGGAACGCGATCTTGTACTCGGTGCGGATCTGCTGGCGGATGATTAGCTTGTTGATGTCGTTGAACTCATTCCAGTCCTCGTCGCCCTTGTCCATGTCCCGGTACAGCGGCTCGAACTTGGGTCCGCCCGGGATGCACATGTTGAGCGCCTTGGATGTGTAGAAGGACTCGAGGTTGAAGAGGTAGAAGTAGTTGCGGTCGATCAGGTCGCTGATGAGCTGGCCGGCCAGGCGGTACAGGGTCGACATGATGGGGAGGGTGAGCTTCCACTTGCGGTAGCTGGGGCCGTTGACCAGCTTGGTGTCCACCAGCGGCTTGTGGCCATCATAGAACCACTCGTACACCGCCGCGTCCTCCTCCTCGTCCAGCTCGAGCCGGATGGCCTCCAGCGGGTCGACGTCGAGCAGGTTGTCCGCGTAGTCGAGCGGCGGCTCCTCGTCGTCGAAGGGAGGGAAGCGCATGCGCTTGAAGTGGCGGCGGTCACGCTTCTCGCGGCGCATCATGATCCACATGGTGCCCCACTGCGCGATGTACACCGGCTCGATGACCTTTGGCGTCTCGTTCACGAACGTGATCGCGCCCGTGATGTGGTACAGCACGGGCACGTTGCGAACCTGCTCCCATGGCATGGGCATGTTCTCCAGCAGCTTCAAAACTGCGTGCGGCACGAACTTGAGCGCGCCGAGATAGACGCGCTTGTCGTGCCGGAACTTCTTTGAGGTCATGTCTCCATGGTCCTTGACAATCTTGCGCACATGCTCGGGAGGCATGTCTTCCTTCTGCGGCTCGACGTAGCCGAAGCGGCGTTTCTCGTGATACCGTTTCTGAGTGAGTTGCTGCCATTTCCGCGCTTTTTCTTCCAGCTGAGCCTCCGTCATGCCCGAGGGGGACTGCTGCACCACTGGGGGGGGCGGGGGAATGTTATTCGGCGGAGGCGGCCTATAGCCGCCTTGGCCTTGAAACGGGTGATACATGGTAACCCGGGGTATAACCACCAAGAAATATCTATCTACATGTCCTTAGCTTCACACGGGCTCGAAACATCTACTGCTGCAGAAGCATTCAAGCTATGGCTGCCCCGGAACGCAACTCTACAGACAGTCGGAAACCGCGCACGCTGTTTCCACGGGACCTAGCGCCCGGGTTGCACCCAAAAACTCTGAAAAGTTTCTGGGAAGACTTTGCCAAGCGGCAAGCGCCATCATCGCGAGCTTTGAAGTTTGATGCTCTGTCGGGAAAGGTTTCGATATAGGAGTGTCACTGGACGGATCCCTGACGGACGTGCCCTTCATTGTTGGAATCTCCTAGTACAATACCAACCGTCCAGGACCTTTAACAACGATCTAACTTAGATTAGTACGGTTGGGACATCTACTAGTGCGTTCTAGGCTGCCGCTTCCTCGACCGTCAATTTCTTGCAAAAAGGCGCACACTGCAGGGAGATCCCGAGATGCCGCTTGCCGAATGCCGAATGCCTGCATGGGTAAACGATGGACATTCCCCTGCCAATCGCCATGCAATTTGCCACAATTTGCCGCCAAAGCAAATTTTACTGGCAAACTTGCTTGAGACGTCACACCCGTGTAGGTTGTTGGCATTTCGCCGAGCACGGTGGGTAAGCCGGTTGTGGCGGCTAATTGCACGACGTGGGATGGCATTTGTAGTTTAGTGAGCAAGCATTTCTACAATGACTTCTTAATTTCGCACCAGGAATCCTGCCTCGCAGAATGGAGGTTCCTGTGATGTCAAAATCAGTTGAACGGGTGGAGCTGTATCGATGGCTGCCTACCTACCGATGTTTGAGTGTCTGGCCTTTTGCGCTAACGTGGCTTATTATTATTGTAGCTGCGGTTGTCGCGTTGGACATAACAGACGCGCTGATATGTCTAGGGATTGCAGTCTTACTGCAGGTTCTTACCGTTTTGGGCACGTACTGGTCGGTCGACTTCAAGTGCTTCGTTTTGTGCCGTAAGGTATACCAGAAAAAATATCACAGAGTAAAATTTCCCAATTGTACGCGAAGGGGCCTCGGTTTGCCTAACATGATGTCAAACTGATGTCACTGGTCCTGTGGTGCCAATAGAGTGAACGCGAGCGAGGGAGACGTCAACCTGTACCTGCCACCTCACCGCTAGAGGCCAGTCGACCTCACCGCATATTGACTGCATGTTATTCAACTTGGCATCCTATACCTGCAATTACCGTTGGTGTCGACGTGTGGCTAATATTCGTCAATTCCAGGAGGCGGACGTCTCCAAAGCTGAGATTGTCAAGGTGACCCCCGCCAAGTTTGCAGGCTCCAAAGAGCTCTGCAATCTGGAGACACGGGAACAGGTGAGCCGCGTCGCGGGTTGAAATACGCCGTCGTCACGGAGCCTTCTGTGTTAGGAGCCACCCCTGCAGGCCATGTTCCCAATGACAGCGGTGCACTGTGAGAGAATCATTAAATGTGAGGTCCTGCATCAGGAATACTTCCCAGCGCGCACATGGGAATGTTGTACAGTTTCAGACCTTGCTGAAATTCTTGATTTCCATGGTCTCATCTGGGTACAGATTCACTGCATGCTTAGCAATGGTATCTTTTCCCTGACCCAGCAAGCACGTCGCAGCATGCATACTTGAGGGAGCCCCGTACCAGGACTTGGTTCATATTGGCGTTGCACGTTGTCGATGTTGAGTCTAAAGTGTGCCTGACTCCTTGGGCGTCAGCATGACAACGTGGGCACGGAGGATGGTAACGGATGATGGTGACGGATGGCGGTGACGGATGATTGTGACGGATGATGGCTAACCCACCGAATGTCTCGAGATGTCCCCTCACTCATGTACTCAAGCAGTGAGGTTAAAAAACATAGCTTTGCTTCAGGGGGGGTCCTGGAATGGCCACTTATTTCTCCTATGTTGACTGCCACAATATTTTTTGGAAAAAGGACTTTCTTTGTGATAATAATGCGAGAAGGCAGCAAAATCGAGAAGGGTTGTGACATAATTTTTTTTTGTTGTTGTTCCTGGCATGTTAACCCAGTTTAGAGGCAACTGCCTATACCAGATTCGATCCGGCAGCTATCCATCACAAGCTCTATAGACGTACGGTTCGGATTGAAGCTATCGTATGTGTGGGACTCTTTTTCTTCTGGCAGTCCCCTGCCTTGCCCCCCTGCCTTGCCCGCCGTGGATGCCCCCCGCCTGAGCGGCTTAGCCCCCCGCCTTGCCCCCCTGCCTCAACGATGGGGTTGGTTCCCCCCCATGTTGTACCGGATAGCTGAGCAATTGCTGAGTTGTTGGGTAACTGGCGTCAAGTATCATGTAATCATGTAATGAATGGAAAAGTTCATAACATGGCCCCCCTGCCCCTGCCCCCTGCCTTGCCCCCCTGCCTTGTTCCTCTACCATTTCCCCCCTGTGTTGTGCCCCGCCCCCCAACAGACCATCCTGGAGTCCGCCATGCTGCCCAGCCAGCAGCGGCCGCAGGACAAGGACAAGAAGGTCACCCAGTTCTGCTTCGACTTCCGCAAGAAGCACTTTGTGCTGCACCCCGACGACCGCCACTTCCACAAGCTGCGCTTCCCGGTCAAGGAGAGCGTGGGCACTTACGTGCAGCAGAGAGGATACGGCACGGAGCAACGGTGCATGGCGGGTGCCCGCATGTGGGGCGAGAACCGGTGAGTGGTTGCTGCCACCGTGTCGTGTGGGGTGGTGTCGTACAGAACATGCAAAAGAAGTGCTAGCAAGGAAAACTGTAACAAGTAGTGGTAGGTGGGGAGATTTAAAAAAGTAAAGTAGGAAAGTGTAAGTAGCGGCGTTCCAGTGGCGAAACATGTATTCTCGGTCAAGGAAGTGCAAGTATATTATAGGACATGAATACGGCCGACTGTTCACTAGCGGAATTAGGAATGCAGGTGTGCGGGGGTGCTTCCCAATCCCCACCCAGCCCACGCCCCCCTCCTCCCTCGTTTCTTCTGAACTTATCTCCCTGCACATTCTTGAGAATTCATGCTCAGTGACCCCTGTCACATGAATTATTTTGACTCTATGGAGCTTAATTTTCTCTCTTAAACTGTCTGGATCTGAGGAAAATATTTTTCCATGAATAACCTCCGTGGACCTTCGGGCCGGAAACCCACGTGTGGCGCCACGGGCACCTGACCCCCAGCGGTCTAAGCGTAGAATGCCCTCCTGCTCGTGAGAACACAGTGACTGCGTCACACATTCTTTCTTTCTTTCCAGTAGCTTTAGTAGTAGTAGTAGTAGTAGTAGTAGTAGTAGTAGTAGTAGTAGTAGTAGTAGTAGTAGTAGTAGTAGTAGTAGTAGTAGTAGTAGTAGTAGTAGTAGTAGTAGTAGTAGTAGTAGTAGTAGTAGTAGTAGTAGTAGTAGTAGGACTAGCAGTAGTAGTACTAGTCATCGTAGTCGTAGTAGCAGTAGTAGTAGTAGCAGTACTAGTAGTAGTATTTTTGTGTGTTTGAGGTTGTGTTCTGCGAAAGGTACCAACGGTCCCGAGTTCGATTCCCGCAACTCAAAAGGTTGCGTTCTGGCTTCCTACAAAGCTCAGCTGTGGAATCTCAAGGCCCCGTATGCCTGTTGACAGCAGAACCCGTATCCTTTTGCTGACCGGGATCCGCATGGCCCGCATGCCGCGGCTGGCTTCTTTCATGGGCTTCGCTCACCCCCCTGTAGGTTCGATTTCCCCGCGCCCCAATTCTGGCCGCTGTTCAAGGAGCAGTGCCTGGCCCCCTTCTTCGTCTTCCAGGTGAGTCCGCCGCCACACATGGCGAGACAGACGGCAGGTGCACACGGTGTTGTCAGGTACGAGGCATCTGGCATCTGGCGTGATGATGGGTGATGCGGTTGGCCAATGATGGGTGATGTGGTTGGCCTGGGATGGGTGGTTGGCCAACGACCCGCGTGCTCGGGCCTCCCTCAACCCTGTCGCATGCCCTGACATTAAGATATCAGTTCCCCTGGGCTTCGTGGCACAGCAAAGACCTTGTCCACCCAGCAATCACATGGCCACCCAGGGAGCGGGTGCCTCTGGCATGACAAAAGCAGCGACAGTAGCTGTAGGGAATCGCCATCGCTCGATCCCAGGTTTCCTCGTGTAGGGTATGATGTGTCAGGACCGGTAGGTTTCTGGGCTGAAACTCGGGGGAAAAAGTTTGAACCCTCTGAGGAAACTCTTGTTCGAACTCTCTGGCGCCGTAAGTTTTCAAGACATTGCTTACGTGATTACACTTTGAAATTGTCGGCTAAGGTGCCCGTGCATGTGTCACATGGTGGAGGCCCTCCCTGCCAGGCAACTCTTAAAACATGCACACGCACACGCACACGCACACGCACACGCACACGCACACGCACACGCACACGCACACGCACACGCACACGCACACGCACACGCACTCGCACACGCACACGCACACGCACACGCACACGCACACGCACACGCACACGCACACGCACACGCACACGCACACGCACACGCACACGCACACGCACATGGCCACGCCCACGCCCACGCCCACGCCCTCGCCTACGCCCATGCCCACGCACACGCACACGCACATGCACATGGCGTTGCGCCACAACTGCCCCCCCCCCCCCCGCCCAGGCAGCGTCTGCACGGCCGCGTTCCCCGTTCCCTGTCATGGCCCCTTTTCCACCCCCCACCCCCACCCCCACCCCTCCGTTGCCTGCTGTGCTTCCCACTGTACTGCGCTGATATGCCCTCACTGTCTGCCCGTTGGGCCCCCACGTTGGCTATCGCCTCTGCGAACCTCCCCCCCCCCCTCCAACACACACAGGTGTTCTGCGTTGGCCTGTGGTGCTTGGACGAGTACTGGTACTACTCCCTCTTCACGCTCGGCATGCTGGTCATGTTTGAGTCCACCGTCGTGAAGACGCGGCTGCGCAGCCTGGCCCAGCTGCGGCGCATCGCTCCGCTGCCGGACATCTGGGTGCACCGCGCGGGGCGGTGGGTGTCTTTAGGTGACACAGAGTAGAGTACAGGTGGGTGTGTCATGGCGGCCCAGCTGAGGCAAGTCATCGTCGCTTTCGCCTCCTAAAATTCCTGTCGAGTGTTGCGCCTGTGTTAAAGCCTGCTCAGGATTCCAAGCTGCTATGGGGCACAGCGTCCGCGCTGTTCGGCACAGTGTCCGTGATGCTTTTTTGAGATCGTGCATGCTGCCCAGTGCCCCAGACATGGACTTGGTAGTTGGCCCGTGGTGCCCCGATTGCTGGCAGACGCGCCTCGGTTGCTGGCCTGTCGTCGCGTGTCATGCTCTCCATCGCCGCGGATACCAATGCCTTATTCATTGCGGCCTGACCTGCCTTCAACGTGGCGGCCTGACATGGCCGTATTATAGGCTGTATCATACCAGCCACGCCTCACGCTGCACCGGCCACGCCTCAGGCTGCATTCCTTTCTCACATCCCAACAGAAACATGCGTCCAACCTTAGTAGTAGTAGTAGTAGTAGTAGTAGTAGTAGTAGTAGTAGTAGTAGTAGTAGTAGTAGTAGTAGTAGTAGTAGTAGTAGTAGTAGTAGTAGTAGTAGTAGTAGTAGCAGTAGTAGTAGTAGTAGTAGTAGTAGTGGTGGTGGTGGTAGTAGTGGTGGTGGTGGTGGTGGTAGTCCTAGTAGTATTCGTGTTCGTATTATCATTTGTCATCCTCTATCCAAGGGAATCCTGCATCTCACTCGTTTTGTTTATCAATGCCCCATCTCCCGCGTCCCCACCCGCCCCACCAGCTGGTCCAACGTTCCCGGGGAGAGCCTGCTTCCCGGTGACGTCGTCTCCGTGGGCCGCAAGGTGCCCTCGCGGACACCGGCTCCCCACACCAGCGGTGCCGGGGCTGTAGCAAACAGCGGTCATGCCGCCGGTGCCGCGGGTGGTGGTGGCGTCGGCAGCACTGGCGGCGGCGGTGGTGAGGAGGAGCTCGTCGTGCCGGCGGACGTGTTACTCTTGTACGGGTCGGTCATTGCCAACGAGGCGCTTCTCACGGGCGAGTCTACGCCGCAGTGGAAGGTGGGCGCTTTGTAAACATCTGCTGTCTTCGCTGATCTGGTATAGTCTATTGTAGCCCGCGCACCGTTAGTGGTCACCGCCTTGCACGGGCGAGCCCACACACAGGAGAAGGTGAGCGGGATCTAGATAGCACACTCGTCATGGATGTTCGATAGGGTGATCGCTGTCATGCATGTTTGTTGCGCGGTTCTCGTGACCTGCCCGTCGGGGAGCCCACGCCACATTGGAAGGTGGGCATTTGCTAGTCTCTGTTTGGTTTGGCTAGTCTAATATGGCCCGCGCAGTTTACTTGCTACGAGACTTTGCTACTTGCGGCATCATCAGTAGCGCTGGCCGCCAGGAAGTGCCAACGGGGCAGTCTACGCTGCACTGCGAGGCTGGCATGGGGTCAGCACACTTGTCACAAGTACTCGTACTCGAGGCCTGTGCGATTCTAGTGGCAGAGTCCTGCTCATACAGGAGCCCACACCGCAGTAGAACGTGGGGTAGTCCTGCCAACACCATCGCAATCCCCATCTCATACGACGGCAGTAGGAGCTGCCTCGCGCGTGATAATTTGTACTTGCTTTTACATGGAATGTGCATGCCGATACTTGACCCTCGCTCATCATCAAGGCATGCCCCTGGTGTGCCTGTGTGTGCGGTGCGTCTGCCAATGACCGTCCCGACATGGCTGTCAAGGCTATTGGCAGTCCAGGCCTCATCATCAGACCTTCCCTTGGTACATGGCTGTGGTGTGTGTGTGTGTGTGTGTGAACGGTATTCGATGCCTTATCAATTACCCTTTTAGCTGGTACTTGCCTATGTGTGCCAGTAGTAAGACTACGAGACAGATTCCGTGCTTATTAGCTTCCATGCCCCTCATCATGAACCCCGTTGGCAGTTGCTTTCCTGAACTTGACCGGTGCTTGCCTCCGTGTGGTCATGCGTACGCCAGACACCTGTGCAGGGCAGCCTCCCCCCCTCCGAGCCCCTGTCCATGAAGCAGCACAAGGGGCACCTGCTGTTTGGGGGCACCAAGATCCTGCTCCACACGCCCGACAAGGTGAGCAGGGGGGTGGTCGCTGCACACCCAATGACGAGGGGTCGAGGGGTTGGTTGTAGCTACCACCAAACACACGGGCTTAGACCTGAGGTTGCTGTCTTATCGCGAGAGGGGTTCAGGTGTCCAATGCTGGGGAGCCGGTCCAATGCATTCTTTGTGTTAAGAAACCCGGTTGTATTAGGTAGATAGAAACCCGGTTGTATTAGGTAGATAGAAGCCCGGTTGCAATAGGTAGATAGAAACCCGGTTGTATTAGGTAGATAGAAACCCGGTTGTATTAGGTAGATAGAAACCCGGTTGTAGGTAGTTATTAAAACCAAAAGAAACTTTCTTGTTTTCCTCCATGTCCTCTGGTCCCCTCCCTCGTGGGGACAAGTCGTCAATCGATGGTTGCCGACACGATTCGTTCGCTCTGTATCCATCGTGCGGAGGGTTCCTGTTGGCGCTGGATGCCCCCCTCTTTTCTCGTTGTTGCGTGAGGTAGTCTACATGGTCATCGCTGCGCGTCCATGCCCCCATCCTCCCTTGTGCAGGATGCCCCCCTCAAGGCGCCAGATGGCGGCTGCCTGGCGGTCGTCCTGCGCACGGGCTTCAACACTAGCCAGGGCAAGCTGATGCGTACGATTCTCTTCTCCACCGAGCGGGTGAGCTGCGTCTGGGGTTTGGTAGAGCCCGCCCATGTTTAGGGTTGCATGACGACGCGAGATTTCAAAATTTCCACTGACCAGGACGTGTCGTTGAAAGACAGCGCTAACTATCTGCACACATTGCAAGTAAATGCACACATTTTTGCCCGCGACATTGGGTCGTGGTGTGGTAGAGTGCGCCATAGTCGCTGGGTCATCACACCTGTCCGTATGGCATTAATTAGTCAATAATTAATCAGTCAGTAACTAGTCACACAGTCCCGTTGGGAAGCCGCGGAGCATAGCATGGCGTGACGGACGGCAAGCGCATGCGGATGCGGTCACTGACAAAGCCCTTGTTAACCCTTCCAGCGCATGCGGATGCTGTATAACCCTTCCAGCGCATGCGGATGCTGTATAACCCTTCCAGCGCATGCGGATGCCGTATAACCCTTCCAGCGGATGCGGAGCGGGTGCTGGTGTCTTGCTGATGCTGTGTATTGTAGTCTGTATGCTGGGGGGCGCGCATTTTATGGCCGTTTCCATTGGGACAGGGTCTGGGTTCTTATCCTCACGATGCACATCTGGGACCCCAACCATCCACTGCCACATGATGCATGCATGCCTTGTCTTGACTTGACCCCTCGTGGTTGGCATCTGTGGCCTGAAAGCGACATGGTGACATGGGCTCCCCCCCTCACCCCTCACCCCTCCCCCCTCCCCCCTCCCCTCCCCGCAGGTCACGGCCAACAACTGGGAGAGCGGCCTGTTCATCCTCTTCCTGCTCGTGTTCGCGCTCATCGCCGCCGGATACGTGCTCGTCAAGGTGAGGCGAGGCACTGTCTATGCAGTCCTGGTGTGGGCTCTGTCCCGGTGTGGGCACTGTCGTGTTGTGGGCACTGTCCTAGTCTTGGCACTGTCCTGGGTTGTGCACTGTCCTGGTGTGGGCACTGTCCGGCGGGTATTTGTCTGATTGAGAGTGTTGAGGACTTGTATGTCTTGGGGTCACACGTCTGCCTGCTACAAAGCAGTGTACCCCAGTAGCTACAAAGCAGGGAAACGAGTAGGGTCTTTCCACAAGTCGTGCGATGCTCTCTGAAGTTCTGTGGCATGGCTTCATCACCCAAAATCATTTTTGTGTGTAACAGGGTGGCTGTCAAATGGTAAGTGCCATATGCAAGGTGTTGAATAGGGGCGGGCGTAGTAGTTAGCGAGTATAACGCTAATAATTGATTGAGCACACAAACTCTGTTATTGAGCACGTGCATGCGCATGGGATCCAGAAACAGAGACCGTGACTCCTGACAGAGCAACCCACCCACGCTATTCCACCCTTATCACTGCCTACCCCACATCTCTCAACCCCCACTCCCACCTCCCCCCACCGGCATGGCCTGGAGGACTACTTTTTAAAAGATTAGTTTTCATCGCCTATTTGCACCGTTGCCAATACCCGCGTCCTCCCCCCCACACACCTGCAGGGCCTGGAGGACCCCAACCGGAGTCGCTACAAGCTCTTCCTCAACTGCTCGCTCATCATCACGTCGGTCATCCCGCCCGAGCTACCCATGGAGCTGTCCATTGCGGTGAACGCGTCGCTCATGGCGCTCCACCGCCTGCATGTGTTCTGCTCCGAGCCCTTCCGGATCCCTTTTGCGGGCAAGGTAGGATCCATGCCTTTATACTACAGACGCTTGCACTAGTATTTGTAAGCAATGTGCGGCACCGCCTGCAGTTGTTCTGTTTGGCGCCCTTCCGCATTCCTATTGCGGGCAAGATATCCTAGTACCCTAGTATTCATAAGTATACTAGTAGTATTTATAAGTATACTTGTAGTATTTATATATATACTAGTATTCATAAGTATACTTGTGGTATTTATAAGGATGCTAGTATTTATAAGGATACTAGTATTTATAAATGTACTACAAGTATTCATAAGTGTACTAGTATTTATAAGTATACTTGTAGTATTTATAAGTATACTAGTATTTATGAATGTACTACAAGTATTGATAAGTGTACTAGTATTTATAAGTATACTAGCATTTACATAAGTAACGGCACTAAGCTGCCTGCGTGTCTGTTGCTATGGGCTCTTCCGCATCCTGTTGGCAAACAGAGTGCGGTTTTCAACTTGGTGTTGGTGGTACGCTTGTATAATGTTATATTTTCTTTTGAGTTCTGGCCAGCATGGTATGGCCCATGTGCCTTGCTCCCAGCCCGTTCGCGGGCAACTCTCATTTGCGGGCAAGTCCCATTTGCGGGCAGGTCACAGGTCGTTCCGCTTCGTTCTGGCATGTATTGGCCGCATTCCTATCTGCATGTGGAATTGTTCTGCCCTTTGGCTCATGCGTAGTTGACCAACAAGCTACCATGCACGCCGATCTGTGGGAACCCCTCTGAAATCGTCCCACGGACTGGTGTGTGTGCCTTGCGTGTGGCATGTCTGGGCCTTCCTTTAATGATTTCGCATGAAGCATTCCTCCATTAATGGCGTCCTGTGGCTGCACGTACTGTGGCCGGGTCTCCTGCCCGCAGGTGGACGTCTGCTGTTTCGACAAGACTGGCACACTCACGAGCGATGACATGGTGCGTGCGCTGTGCCTGCGGTTCACGCCAATACATTGCCTGCACGCCGTTCACGGCACCGCCTTGCCTTGTAGGGAGAAGCAGGGGACGGATGTGGCGCACACTAAGGGGAAGAGCACGTTTGCTTGCATGAATGCCTGCCTTGTGGTACGCTTTGCCCTGCGTGCCACCGTATGTAGGATGTGGGCCGTCATCAAAGAGACCGGCTTCCTGCCTTGTTGTCAGGGTATGTGCGGGCAGCCTGGGAGCTGTAGGTGGATGGGTGGAGGCATGGGGATGGGAGCTGTGGGGAGGGATTGGGGCGTGTAGCATCTAATAATCCGGCCGTTGGGGCTACGGGAGCAATGGCACACCCTGCCCAACGGCCGGATCCACAGAAAGGTTTCTTAGTAGGTGGTCATAGCTGGTGTCTTGTCGTTCTAAGATAGGACGACTCCAGCCCCTCCAGCCCCTACTATCGGATGATCATAGCTGGTGACTTGTCTTTCTAAGATAGGACGACTCCAGACCCTCCAGCCCCTACTATCGGATGATCTATTTCTGCTACTGTGTGGTGTGGCATGATCACGACAAGTGGAACATAGAAAATTTTTCTTCTGTTTCTGCTGCTATGCTCTGTTTCTGCTACTATGCTCTGTTTCTGCTACAGTGTGTGGTATGGCATTATCGCGGCTCCTGGAACATGGTTACGTAGAGTTCACATGCCTTTAAAATATAGATGCTCGTAGGATATCCTCGTAGGATGTCGTCTCCCCCCTCAGAACGGAATTCGTCGCGTGGCATTCCTGGCCTCCCGCAGGTGTTTGAAGGCGTCGCCGGTCTGCCCTGCCGAGCGGAGGGCGGCAGCGAGGAGTCATCCGAGGAGCTGCGAACCGACGCGTCCCAGCTGCCGCTGCTCACGGTGGCCGTGTTGGCGTCGTGCCACTCGCTTGTCCAAGTCGAGGGGAAGCTGGTGGGTGGACCTGGAACCAAAGTGCTGAGAATCCCGCGGCGGACCGCGAACCTCAGCGATACCTGCAGCGACAGCCGCTTGAGCTCATGGATGTAATAGTCGTACAATCTCACCTAGAACCGGGCCAAGAGATCCCTTTTGGAAGAGGTTGCCCTCGCTGAGCCTAGCGCAATTGCCGTGTGTTGTTAAGTGGCCTCACACGTACTCGTATTATTGAAGTGAAGCGAGCCCTTCTGGAAGTGGCCGCCCTCGTAAAGCCTAAGCTGGTTCAAACACAGATAGCTATAGAGTGCCACAATCTACGACAAAGCAGCGGTCACTGCCCTGACGTAAGATCACGAGAGCCGTGGGTGGTCCGTATCGGAGCTAACCCTGCAAGTCCAAGGAATGCGTGTGAATGTAATGGACATGTCCTCTAGTTCACGCGCCCTCGGTGATTGTGCGCAGAGGACAAGCTGGCAGGTCTGCTAACCTGTAACATTCAGTGGAGACAGGCTTGTAGGATGCTGGTAACTCACGCTTGAGCGGTTCCTTGAGCACAAAGCTTTCTTGTTCGTAATGCGCGGAATCGTGTGTTGACAGCTGTCCCGGTGCATGGCTAGAAAGCCCGGGTGTGATCATTGCAGCATTGAAGTCGGCTGTCAAATTGTGGAGGTTGGGAAGTTGGTCATGTCCACCTCGCCTGCAGTACGCCAGCCATCCGAGTGCCTCGTGGATGTGCACCTGGTCGTGGTGCTCCTTTGCTTCACGCCTTGTTCATGTGCCGTCCTCTCTGGACATCAGTTAGGGTAAAGGTAGGTTCCCAGTGACTGGTTGTTGCTGAGTAAACATTGGTCCGGAACCTTAGAGCCGAGTGGCAAAAGGATTCCGGCCAGTATTTATACTAACTACATCCTCATGCCCCTTCCATTCTTCCTTTGCGGGTGGGCGGATGGTTTATCACGCCTCCATCATCTACTCCCTCGCATGGGCATCTTTTCCGTCGCCCCCTCTCCGGTACTGTGGGCGGCTTAAAGAATTAATGCATGATTGATGCACTGCGCATGGCCGGCCCTGCCCCACAATCACAGGTGGGGGATCCGTTAGAGAAAGCCGCGATCCAAGGTGTCGACTGGCTGTACCAAGGGAGGGACGTCGCGGTGAATAAAAGGTGGGTGGAAAAGTTGTGCAAGCATAAGATGTGCAAGCGCTTGAGAATAAAAGAAGAAGGTGACATCAAGTATGCGGCGAATAAGCAATGCACATGGATGTAAGCTGAGCAGGTACCCTCATAGTAGAAGAGGTGCAAGCACTGGTGAATACGAGGTGGGTGAAGTAGAGGTGCAAGCATTTGTGAATAAGAGGTGGGTGAAGTAGAGGTGCAAGCATTTGTGAATAAGAGGTGGGTGAAGTAGAGGTGCAAGCATTTGTGAATAAGAGGTGGGTGAAGTAGAGGTGCAAGCATTTGTGAATAAGAGGTGGGTGAAGTAGAGGTGCAAGCATTTGTGAATAAGAGGTGGGTGAAGTAGAGGTGCAAGCATTTGTGAATACGAGGTGGGTGAAGTAGAGGTGCAAGCATTTGTGAATAAGAGGTGGGTGAAGTAGAGGTGCAAGCATTTGTGAATAAGAGGTGGGTGAAGTAGAGGTGCAAGCATTTGTGAATACGAGGTGGGTGAAGTAGAGGTGCAAGCATTTGTGAATACGAGGTGGGTGAAGTAGAGGTGCAAGCATTTGTGAATAAGAGGTGGGTGAAGTAGAGGTGCAAGCATTTGTGAATAAGAGGTGGGTGAAGTAGAGGTGCAAGCATTTGTGAATACGAGGTGGGTGAAGTAGAGGTGCAAGCATTTGTGAATACGAGGTGGGTGAAGTAGAGGTGCAAGCATTTGTGAATAAGAGGTGGGTGAAGTAGAGGTGCAAGCATTTGTGAATAAGAGGTGGGTGAAGTAGAGGTGCAAGCATTTGTGAATACGAGGTGGGTGAAGTAGAGGTGCAAGCATTTGTGAATAAGAGGTGGGTGAAGTAGAGGTGCAAGCATTTGTGAATAAGAGGTGGGTGAAGTAGAGGTGCAAGCATTTGTGAATAAGAGGTGGGTGAAGTAGAGGTGCAAGCACTGGTGAATACGAGGTGGGTGAAGTAGAGGTGCAAGCATTTGTGAATACGAGGTGGGTGAAGTAGAGGTGCAAGCATTTGTGAATAAGAGGGGCATGCATAAGAGGAACGGCGACATAAATAACTGGTGCGCGCATTATCATCTCGGGGGCTTTCTTTGATGAGGGATTGACCTTCGTGGAACATGGCATGAAGGATATTTGGCAAGACAACGACTACTTTTCCTACATTTTTCTATCAGCCGTTACCGAAAGTATCTTCAATGGGTCAGGATTCGATTGACCTTGCTCAGCTCACAGTCATGCATGCATGCCAAACCCTCATGCTTACAATCCGTGATCTGCTTTTTCTATTACTTGATGGATACATCCTTGTTTATGGATACTTTTTCCTGCTGCCTACTTCTATGAGGTACTTGATTGCCACTTTCTCTTCTTTGATTGATACTCTCCTGCTGGCTAATTCTATGAGGTACTTGATTGATGCTTTCTTTTCTTTGATTGATACTTTTTTCTGCTGGCGCCCGCAGGCTACCTGGCCAGGTGGTCCACATCGCCCACCGCCATCACTTCAGCTCTGCGCTCAAGCGCATGGCGGTGGTGGCCACCCTGGAGGGTTTCCCGGGGGCAGAACTGGGAGCGCTGTGGGTGCTGGCCAAGGCAAGTTGGCATTTATTGTTCTGGCGATCCAACGGAGACAACCATAGCATGACATTTGTATGTAGCACATAACGGAGTGAAGCCAAATAGTTTGACCATAGGAGTGTAAGTGGAGCATTTTGTCATGCCAGCCTCCGCCAGGGTACGTGCCAACCTCAGCATAAGTACGTAGGCATCATACCATAGCACCTTGTATGTAGGGCATTGTGCCTGATATCAGAACAGAACATGTAACATAACATTGTCGGATGCTCCTGCTTTGGCACCATTCTGTGCAGTAACAACTTCTGGCTGTCCGCAACCATGCCGAACAAAGTGTGTGTTCAAAGTCAGTTGCTTGCCAAAACATCTGCGCGCAGTATGAACCTTACGTTTTTTGTTTTGAAGAAAAGCACTGTTGGTTTGTGTTGTGGCTGAAAGCATTAACATAGGTATTTTCAAGGCACCATGCATCGCTGTCACTGCTACCCCCCCCCAACCCCACAGGGTGCCCCCGAGACGATGGAGCAGCGACTGGCGCACGTCCCGGAGGGCTACGAGGGCGTGTACAAGAAGTTCACGCGGCAGGGGGCGCGCGTGCTCACGCTTGCGTACAAGCGCATCCCGCTGGACATTCCGGTGGGCTGGCTAGTCTTTCTATAGCTCACTTGACCAAGTTTTTCTATCGCATATGGGTGTCGGCGTGCTTGACTGGGCTTGTGGAGTCACTGCCTGGGCTGGGTATTTGCATATGCGTAGGAGCGTGTGTAAGTGTGTAGGAGCTTGTGGAGCATATCAGATTTTTGTGGGAGGATTTAGGTGCGCATGCTTACATACCAGTAGGAGTTCATTGGAGTAGATAGAAGTTTATAGGAGTCTTCAAGTGTGCATGCTCGCAGAGCAGCATAGCCTCAACCTGCGGGTGGGTTGCGCGACATCCCTCGCCTTGTCCACCATTCCCTCTCGCTCCGCTCTCGTTGGCATCGTAACCTGCGGGTGGGTTCCGCGACATCCCTCGCCTTGTCCACCGTTCCCTCTCGCTCCGCTCTCGTTGGCATCGTAACCTGCGGGTGGGTTGCGCGACATCCCTCGCCTTGTCCACGGTCCCCTCTCGCTCCGCTCTCGTTGGCATCGTAACCTGCGGGTGAGTTGCGCGACACCCCTCGCCTTGTCCACCGTTCCCTCTCGCTCCGCTCTCGTTGGCATCGTAACCTGCGGGTGGGTTGCGCGACACCCCTCGCCTTGTCCACCGTTCCCTCTCGCTCCGCTCTCGTTGGCATCGTAACCTGCGGGTGGGTTGCGCGACATCCCTCGCCTTGTCCACCGTCCCCTCTCGCTCCGCTCTCGTTGGCATCGTAACCTGCGGGTGGGTTGCGCGACATCCCTCGCCTTGTCCACCGTTCCCTCTCGCTCCGCTCTCGTTGGCATCGTAACCTGCGGGTGAGTTGCGCGACATCCCTCGCCTTGTCCACGGTCCCCTCTCGCTCCGCTCTCGTTGGCATCGTAACCTGCGGGTGGGTTGCGCGACACCCCTCGCCTTGTCCACCGTTCCCTCTCGCTCCGCTCTCGTTGGCATCGTAACCTGCGGGTGGGTTGCGCGACATCCCTCGCCTTGTCCACCGTTCCCTCTCGCTCCGCTCTCGTTGGCATCGTAACCTGCGGGTGAGTTGCGCGACATCCCTCGCCTTGTCCACCGTTCCCTCTCGCTCCGCTCTCGTTGGCATCGTAACCTGCGGGTGGGTTGCGCGACATCCCTCGCCTTGTCCACCGTTCCCTCTCGCTCCGCTCTCGTTGGCATCGTAACCTGCGGGTGGGTTGCGCGACATCCCTCGCCTTGTCCACCGTCCCCTCTCGCTCCGCTCTCGTTGGCATCGTAACCTGCGGGTGGGTTGCGCGACATCCCTCGCCTTGTCCACCGTTCCCTCTCGCTCCGCTCTCGTTGGCATCGTAACCTGCGGGTGAGTTGCGCGACATCCCTCGCCTTGTCCACGGTCCCCTCTCGCTCCGCTCTCGTTGGCATCGTAACCTGCGGGTGGGTTGCGCGACATCCCTCACCTTGTCCACCGTTCCCTCTCGCTCCGCTCTCGTTGGCATCGTAACCTGCGGGTGGGTTGCGCGACACCCCTCGCCTTGTCCACCGTTCCCTTTCCTCTCGCTCCGCTCTCGTTTGCATCTGAAGGGCCTGCCCCTTGCCGGGGAGGAGGAGGCACTTTGCTAGTCTGCCTCGATCCATAGATACTGACTATGGGGCACCTGTACGCGTGATGTGGGCTGAGCTGGCAGGGTATTCGTTGATTTTCAACCGTCCCACCGCCTCCCCATCTTTCCTCGTATGAGTAAAAGCCTTGTTAGTGTCCTTTGGTCAATTTTCGGTCTGCACTTGATTTACCCAACCCCATGCTTGTACCAGATGGACAACCTTCGTTTGCATGATAATCTATACCCATTTATTGATTCTCCTTGAAAATCCTCTCATTATGATTATGCTTTTACATCTACCATTCACCACAGCGCATTGTCAGGCGGGCGAGTTTCGGCGGTCGCTTACGAAACCATTGATACAGTCTCCATGTATTGTTTAAATTGCTAATCACCACACCACCGCCAGATGGACGGATTGCGAATGCTTGGTGCTATATCTAATCATTCAAATCAGCTCTCCTTATGCTTATGCCTCTAATCGTGTAACCCCCCCGTTGGCGCCAGATGGGCGACCTGCGGTCGCTTGAACGAGAGGAGCT
The DNA here is from genome assembly GCA_009746045.1 of Mesostigma viride. Taxonomy (NCBI): domain Eukaryota; kingdom Viridiplantae; phylum Streptophyta; class Mesostigmatophyceae; order Mesostigmatales; family Mesostigmataceae; genus Mesostigma; species Mesostigma viride. Next base: position 55,973 of record RPFO01000016.1, on the reverse strand, counting down.
GGAGAACGACCTCGTCTTCGGCGGCTTTGCGGTGAGTGAGGGAGTGGCCTTTGGTTGATTGGTTGACTTTGGGGTGAGGGAGGGAGTGGCCGTTGGTTGATTGGTTGACGTTGGGGTGAGGGAGGGAGTGGCCGTTGGTTGGTTGGTTTTGGGGTGAGGGAGGGGGTGGCCTTTGGTTGGTTGGTTTTGGAGTGAGGGATTGAGTAGCAGTTGATTGGTTGACTTTGGCGTGAGAGAGGCACTAGGTTTTGATTGGTTGGTTTGGGGGTGAAGGATCTGACCTTGATGTTTCAGGTTTTGTGGTCAAGGGGTTATAGTCGCTTGTTTTGACGTGCGCTGGTGACAGTGACCTTGACTTGTGTGGCTTTTTCGGTGAGAGGGGTGGCCTAGGCCAGGTTGGGTTTCGGGCTTAAGGTTAGGTGGAGATGGCAGGTTTGGTGGCAGCAGGTGGGCTGGTAAGAGGTATTTTATATCCCAAGATAAGGATGACTGAGACAAGGTGAACTGCCGCTGGCATCTGGCAGTGTTCTCCATTCGAATGCAAGAGGGTGAGGCAGTTCCCTTCCAGTTTGTATGATGAGGAAAGGCTCGTTCTTGTGAGGATATCCTCTTTTCTCGTTGCGGTTAATAGTTCCGCGGTTAATAGAAGGGCTCGTTGCGGGGAGGATATGCCCGGGTGGCCTGCGTGTCTTGTGAGTCTACTGCAGGGGGGAAGTCAACGGCTTCTTTCTTCTGTCACTTGGGAAGGGGTGGAGCATGTGATGGGGTTGCCCTCGTAGTCTCCTGACTGCATCATCAGCACTGTGGTGGGATGGTTTGCAGTTTATCCTGGCCTTATGCAGAAGTGCCGAGTTTTTTTTCTGGCATCCCTTGCATAGGCTGCTTGTTTCAGAACCTCTCCCGTGTGTATGCATGTTTTGTCTCGCCCTATATGTATTCTCTCATTCCGGGGAGTCTCATGCCTTGAACCAAATGCTCGCTGCGCTTCACTACATTCTTTTCGCTTTGGATGGTTCACCATCGCTGGCGTCTTTCTAACTACGTTGCATGTGTTCTGCGTCTGTATCGCGTCGTTATTCATCCTCTTCCTCTCGAGTCCTCGTTCCCGCGCCGTTTGGTGCTCTATCCCTGACATTGCGTTCCGTTTGTTCTTGGTGTCTTCCTCCGGCATCTTCCACCCCAGGTGTTCTCCTGCCCGTTAAAGAGGCACTCAGAGGCCACCCTACAGATGCTCAAGGCGGCATCGCACCACCTGGTAAGGTGTCAATACGTGCCTGTACATGTCGATCATAGGAATGCTACACAATCATGATGTATATGGCCGCTAGGCACACTACACATGCCTCCATAGGCAATGCTGCACACCCTGGTGACCGCTCGATGGCTCAGTTGTACGCCATTTGTCCTGCGAGCCGCGCATCACTGGTGTGTGCGCCTGCAGAAGCAAAGGGACAGGAATAACGGTAAGTCTAAAGAAATGAATAAGTGTCTAAAGAAGTCTAAAGAAATGAATAAGTGTCTAAAGAAGTCTAAAGAAATGAATAAGTGTCTAAAGAAGTCTTAAGAAATGAATAAGTGTAGAAGAAAGAAATTAGGGTACACACTACAAGAACGATGCTGAGGAGCGCGTTGACTTGTGCACGGACACCAGGTCATGGTCATGGGGCGACCAGGAGCATGGGATAGTAGTAACAAGAACGATCATTGCATGGTGTTGGCTTGTACGATGACCCCAGGTCATGATCACAGGGGACCAGGCGCTCACGGCATGCCACGTGGCGTCCAAGGTGCACATCGTCGATCGGCCGGCCATCATCCTCATGCCCCAGGGGCTTCATGGCGACCTGCTGCACCCGGAGTGGGTGTCACCCGACGAGGTGTTGCGGATACCTTTCTTGTGAGTGGCCGGCTTGCTCACGGCGGTACTGTTGGATGTTTAGAGGCAGTAGGTTGCGTGGCTTTAGTATAGTTTACTGTAGGTTGCGTCGCTTTAGTATAGTTTACTGTATTTTACTTTACCTCTAGTTTGTCTTTTTTCTAGTGGGATAGGGGTACCCTTCCTCTGCGCGGTGATGGCCACTGATGGGTATAAATGTATTGTACAAGCTATTTTTGCTGCCATCACATGTAAACACCCAGGTTTCTCGTGTGGCGATAATTCACGCCACGGCAGGTCAGGAATTCTAGTTTGGGGCAGCCCACGTGATAGTCTCAACTTGCACGATATCTCTCACACTATCTATCTGCTGGGCTGTGCCGAAAGGTTAGACTGTGCAGCTTCGGTGCTGCGGCAGCCCTCCACTCGAGTCCTGTATGTGACCACAGGTAGAGGTACCTTCTTCTGCATGGATATGAGCTCTCCGTATGCACCTTCTTAAGCATGGATGTAGGCTGTTTGTTTGCACCTTCTTCTGCATGGATATAGACTGTTCTTTTGACTGTTTTTGCAACATTCTTCCCTTTCCCTGCTGTTTCCAACCCAGATAGCTCACAGCATGGCGCTCGGTGACCCCACTGCCACCCCCCGCCACACACACCCCGCTGCCACCCCTGCCCCGCACACCGTGCTTCCACCCCCCGCCATGCGCGCCCCGCAGCGAGGAGCAAACACCTCTGCTGGCGCAAGACTACGACATGTGCCTGTGCGGGCAGGGGCTCAAGCTGCTGCAGCGTCGAGGGTGCCTCGCGCAGGTGGTGCCTTTCGTGCAGGTGCGTGCGCGGGAACTATATGCATGTGGGTGTTTTACTCTTGTCTATAGGCACGTATGCAACGCAGAGGAGGTTTTTGTCATGCTGCCAGCGTCCCGTTTCTTTTCTTGGCGTTGAAAAGTTCACAATACTGGTCATTTTTTTTGTCATTTACGACAGAGCCATGTGAGTTGCGCTACATGGGCCCTGTCTCATCACATCCCTCCTGCCCACCCATGCATTTAAATAGACCATCGTTCCCCCGTCCTCTCTCCCCGCCCACCTCTGCCATGGCCCATAGATGCCTGGGCGTTGCCCCCACCCGCACCCCACCCCCACCCCCAGGCGCCAGGTATACGCGTGCGTGCCACCAAACCAAAAGGAGACCACCCTCACAAACACACCCACATGCACATATGCTCTCTCTCTCTCTCTCTCTCTCTCTCTCTCTCTCTCTCTCTCTCTCTCTCTCTCTCTCTCTCTCTCTCTCTCTCTCTCTCTCTCTCTCTCTCTCTCTCTCTCTCTCTCTCTCTCTCTCTCTCTCTCTCCCCCCCCCCCCCCCCCCCTCTCTCTCTCCCTCTCTCTCTACCCCCCCCTTCTCCCCCCTCTTCACCCACCCACCCACCCCTCTCCCACACGCGCCTCAGGTGTATGCGCGCGTGTCGCCCGACCAAAAGGAGACCATCCTTAAGGAGCTCAAAGCGCTCGGCCGTGTGACGCTCATGTGCGGCGACGGCACCAACGACGTGGGCGCGCTCAAGCAGGTGGGCACCCTACCTTACCTAACTCGGTCATGGGAAGTCGTGTGAGAGTGCAAGGCAACCAGGCTGAGAGTGCAAGGCTTTGGTGGACGCGGGCGCGCTCAAGCAGGTGGGCACTCTTCTATGTATAGGACATCGAGCTGGTCGAGTGAAGTAAGGCAACGTATCGGGCTGCTTGGTTGGCATGGGTTCAGGGTGGGTGACATCGGCTGGCAACAGGATTTTTGTGTCAAGCCGGGCCAGCATATAGCCAGTGTGCACTGCAGCACCGCACGATTTGTCCACAGCCTCCTACTTGACAGGGGCCCTGTTAATACGTTTTCGGTTACCCACATCTTATCTACCGCATGCACCCCTCCCTTCCACTCACGCTTCCCCCCACGCAGAGCGCAAACCATCTGATTTTGTTGTGTCCCCGTCTGCGGTCGGTCGTGGATCTGTATCATCGATCTGTTGTGGATCCGCATCCCTGGTGGCTTCGCCCCACCAGGCCCACATTGGAGTGGCCCTGCTGACCCCGACCGGTGCGACCGTGCCAGCAGGCAGCCGCAACCGCGCAGGCAGGAAGCCCCGGCCACGTGAACCAGGGGGCGACCCTCGGGATCCGTCCGGCTCGTATGAGTCCTCGGCTGCGCGATTGGCGCGCATCCAGGCCAAGAGGGCCCCGCGGACGCCAGCGCTAGGGGCACTCGCGGCGGCCAATGAAGACAGCGGGGGCTGGGTCGTCGGTGGGGCTGGGGGCGCGCCCAAGCCGGCGATACTTGCACTGGAAGAGAAGCTGCGCGCAATCGAGCAGGTGAGGGGCTGCGCCGGTAGCAGGTTGAGCCGATTAGTTAAGGGCTCATAGCTGAGCCGGTGCACGTGAAGGGCTGGGCCGTTACGAGGTTGAGCATATTAGTCGAGGGTGGGTAGCTGAGCCAGTAAAAGGTTGTGCACGTAAACGCGATTGGGGGCAGAACGCAGCGGAGCAGGTAAACATCGGGATGGAGAGCGGAATCTAGACTGATCAGATAAGAATGCACTATGGAAATATCCCACTGGCAGGCATGTTCCCGGTGTGTGGCCCCCTTGCATTCCCTTTCTACTTGGATAACCCTTGGGAGTTTATGGAATCTATGAATGCTAGATTTCCAAAAGTTATCCTTCGGGAATCTATGTTTTGCTATGTATTGCTTTTGGTGGATATGTGTGCAGACTGCGGGGTGCTGGCCCCCTTGCTGTGTTCTTTACCTTTCCCCCACCGTGCGCGTGGCATGTGCCGACTTGCTATTGCTGACAGTAGCCCCTTTTGTGTGGGCAACGTTTGCCATTGCCGTTGTTGCCCCATTCATGCATGTGGGCTCGACGTTGGCCCCCTTTTTGTTCTTGCCCTCCCTCCCCCTCGGATGTGTGTGACGTTTGCCAGGAGCAAGAGGTGCCTCTCCTCAAGCTGGGCGATGCCTCCATGGCGGCCCCCTTCACGGCCAAGGTCCCATCCGTGCTGCCGACCATACACATTATCCGACAGGGGCGCTGCACACTTGTCACCACGTTGCAGGTGGGGTCCATGAGCGAGCGCCATTGGTAGGGTATGCACGACTGGTAGTACTAGTACTGCTAGTCGTGTATGCACAGGGTTGGGTGATGTGCATGGGTCCGCACGTTCCCGTTCATGGTGCCTGTCATGCAATCATTTAAGGGACCAACTGGGTGATCTGACAGGAAAGACACACTTGAACATTGTTGATATTTTAAGTACAGGTTACCTAGTTTGAGGGAGGGGCTGCTTGCTTTAGTATACTGAAAGTGCTTCACAGATTTCCTTTTATTGGTGATTGATTCGTACCGTGCCTTCCGCCGCCACTTGTCTCACTGCTGTAACCACCCCCTCTGCCACCACCACCGCCGCCGCCGCCGCCACCTCCTCCTCCTCCGCCGCCGCCGCCGCCGCCACCGCCAGCGCCGCCGCCACGCCACCGCCACCACCACCACCACTACTAACACCACCGCCACCACCGTTACCAAACATAACCCACGTTCATCACCGTCCACGCATGACCTAACGCTTCATCACCCTCACGCCTTTGCCCCCACCTGCTCATCACCCAAACCCTACCCACACTTGACTCCACACCACCAGATGTTCAAGATCCTGGGCCTCAACTGCCTGGCCACCGCCTTCATGCTCTCCGTCATGTACATGGATGGCGTCAAGCTGGGCGACACGCAGGCCACCATCAGCGGGCTGCTCACCGCCGCCTTCTTTCTCTTTGTCTCCTCGGCCAAGCCGCGCCCGGTGCTGTCGCCCCAGCGGCCGCACTCATCAATCTTTTGCGGGTGGGTGGCGATGGTAGCGAGAGTAGATGATATCGAGAATAGATGGCGGACCGATGGAGGGGGGAGTAGTAACCGATCGAGTCATGTGCGCGGCAATCGGGGTTGGGATGGATGGCGGATTGATGGGGGGGGCGCAGTTGTTGATGGGGGGAAGCCAGGCGCGTTGCAACCGTGGAATGTCCTTCACAGTCCATGGAATGAGTGGCAGACTGGTTGGGGCAGGTGCAGCCGGCTTAGGGGGGAGCTGTTAACATTAGAGTCATGTCCGCGGCAGCAGTGGGTGATGAAACGGACGGAGCTGACTGTGTTGGAGACATAGCCGCGAAGGAATACCCTCAGCAAAGTGCTCCTTTGGCAGTTGCAGCCAAACAGAGAAGTCTTTTGGCATCCTGCTGCGTTCCTGCTTGTCGAGAATGAACGCGCGTTTGCTGATATAAATGGGAGGGTGGGAGGGCGTGGCGTGGATGATTAATATTTCTATTGACAGGGGATGATGCAAGGATCGGTGACCGTGTGTGATGTTGGCTCCGGGATACACACGCCGGCGCTCAAGCGACAGCTCCAAGCCACAAACCCAGTCTATGCAGCCTATGTCCTGGATGAGAAAGCCCAGCAACCAACCAACTTTTCAACCATCCACCCCACCCACCCCACCCACCCCACCCACTCGTGCACTACACTCAGACACCAAACCGTACATTCACATCCCCCTACGGACACCCCACCCCCCCACCCCCACCCCCCGGCGCAGGTATGTCTTCCTGTCGCTCATGGGCCAGTTTGCGGTGCACCTATCCTTCCTCATGCTGGCGGTCACCAAGGCAAAGGTATGGCCTGGGCCGATCATCCACCCTGTGCATAACACACCTTTAATGTGCCCCTGCGCCGGCCTATCGCCCTCGCTACGTGCGGAAACCAAGAACTCGAGGAAGCAGTGTGGAAAGTCGGGTTGGGAGGCAGAGGGGGGGTGGACAGAGGAGGGAGGGAGGGAGGAGGGAGGGAGGAGGGAGGGAGGGAGGAGGGAGGGAGGGAGGGAGGGAGGGAGGGAGGGAAGGAGGGAGGAGGAAGGGAGGGAGGGAGGGAGGAGGGAGGGAGGGAGGGAGGGAGGAGGGAGGGAGGGAGGGAGGGAGGGAGGGAGGGAGGGAGGGAGGGAGGAGGGAGGGAGGAGGGAGGGAGGGAGGGAGGGAGGGAGGGAGGGAGGGAGGGAGGGAGGGAGGAGGGAGGGAGGGAGGGAGGGAGGGAGGGAGGGAGGAGGAAAGAGGGAGGGAGGGAGAAAGGGAGGAAAGAGGGAGGGAGGGAGAAAGGGAGAGAGGGAGGAAAGAGGGAGGAGGGAGGGAGGGAGGGAGGAGGAGGGAGGGAGGGAGGAGGGAGGAGGGAGGGAGGGAGGGAGGGAGGGAGGAGGGAGGGAGGGAGGGAGGGAGGGAGGGAGGGAGGGGGGGAGGGAGGGAGGGAGGGAGGGAGGGAGGGAGGGAGGGAGGGAGGAGGGAGGGAGGAGGAAAGAGGAGGGAGGGAGGGAGGGAGGAGGATGGAGGAATAAGGGAGGAAGAAGTTGGGGGATTGTGAAAGGGGGGAGGCACGCCAGGGAGTTCTATGCAGCATGTGATGCATACCCATGTGACCCAGGCTCAGCTCTTTGGTGGAATGCCTATGGACATGCAGCCACTCGTGACAGGCATATGTACTCACAGTGCCAATCATTCCCTTGGCATCGCGAAGCGTATGTGCGAGCAAGTTGTGTGTGGACAAGTGGCGTCACCTGCCTTGATTTTACCATGCACACGTGGTTTTAGCAGGAGGCTATGAATTTACGGTTAGTATGTGGTTGCAAGGGAAGTGTGGCCGTATCTGTCTGTTGAACGGCCCTATTTGTCGATTTGTGCTCGATCATTCCAGAAATATCCTCTTGGTCGGTTTCTGGAAGAAGACAGGTATACCGTTGCCCATGGCTGTGTTCCTCTGGAGCCTTGACATCATTTTGCGTAACCTCCTTCAAACACCTGCTGCCCCCTCCCTTGACATGCCCACAGTTCTCATGCATGTGTGCACCCCGGTTTCTTCCGGCCCTCTCTCTCCCCCGGCCGCCCCCCCCCCCCGCCCCCTTTTTCTCTGGGGCTGCGCAGAGCTTGCTTGCCATCTTCCTTTCTGGAAAAGGATTCTTGACATGCCTTCTCCCCTGCTCTCTTCTTCCCCCACCCCCCAACCACCCGGGCCACGCAGAGCCTCCTCCCTGCCGACGTGAAGATGGACGCGGACGGCACCTTTGCGCCCAACATCGTCAACACCGTGTCCTACATCGTTAACATGCTCATCCAGGTAGGGGCAACACCTGGGAGGGGGGCTACCCCGCATCAAGTCTAGTTATAGGTCTTTAGGGATGCCAGCACCCGTGGCTGCCCCATCCACACCGTGCCGTACATCAGCAACATGCTCATCCAGGTACACTGCTTTACATCGGCCAGCACTGCTTTACACGAGAAGAGTACGCAAAGGAGTACTCAAAGGAGCATGTGCGGCGGAGTGTGGGTAAGGGCTATCTCATGCATACTCGGCTGCTCCCGGTAGGTGTGGTCAGTGGTGCCCTACTTGCCCGCGTCAAAGTGCGCTCACCTCTCACCAGTTATGTGTCACGTGGGTCACCTCCTGCGGTCAGGGCTGGAACACCAATCGTTACAGGCATATCAATACAGGCGTGTGTCTAGTATTATGATAATAGAATGAATATAAATGGTTTTAATCATGTATCGGGGCTCAAGCACGTGCCTATCAAACCACGCAAGCATGTATGAGACGTCTCAAGCATGTATCGGCGCCCGTCGATCTTGGTGCAAGCTGAAACGCTGTCGGGGCTTGCCACTGCTGACTCTGTTGGGGCTTGTCATCTCATGCCGCCCGTTTTTTTGCCAGGTGTGCACGTTTGCGGTCAACTACGTGGGCCACCCATTCAACGACAGCCTGTTTGAGAACAAGGCATTCTTCTACGCGCTCTCCGGCACGGGCGCACTCTACCTGGCGGTGAGGGGAGGGGGGGGGAGCAGGGAGAGGGCTAAATGGGGCGGGGGGGGGGCACTTGACGGTTGGTGGTGGGGGGGGGGGCTCTTGACGGTTGGGGGGGGGGGGGGGCACTTGACGGTTGGTGGTGCGACGAGAGGGGCATAGACAAGTCACGGTCTACCTGGGGGTGAGTGGAAGGGGGGGGCGGTGGGGGAGGAGGAGAGGGGAGAACGGGGGTGGATGGAAACAGAGGCCCCCATAGAAACGGGCTCTACCTGGCACTGAGCGGCCTACAGGTTATAAAAGAGCTGCACCCTAGTCTGCAGTCTGCAGTGAACGCTTTGAAGAGTGGAAGGGGATGATGATGAGGGCGTGGATGGATGGTGGGGCCGGGAGGGGGGGGGGGGGGGGGGGGCAACTGGCGCCATGGAGAGGCACCTGACACGTGGACGTGAGCTGGCAAGTGTGGAGCAGGAAGATGGGATGTGGCTTTTATGAGCAGGAGTGGGGATGAAAGGAGGACGTGGAAAAAAGGGCAGGAATGGATTATGGGGGGCATCATAAGGGGGGAGAGAAGAGTCGCGCTCTCCCTGGCGGGCAATGGTTTTTGAAGGGGCAGGAATGATAATGGGGGGGACCCCAGTGTGGTGACCACAAGACAGGTGTTTGGGGGGGGGATGAAGGGGGGGGGCAAATGCTTTTGACCCAGGAGTACGGTGGTTTAGCTGGCGGTTCGCAGAGGAATCAGGGAAGGGAAAGGCTCGAGATTGGGGTAGGAGCGCAAGGATGATGTCAAGCAAACTGTTTTGAGTTTGCGGTTGAGGGCTGATTGGGGCTCATAAACTGCCGTCTAAGAAGCATCCCTCACCTTCGTGTTGCCATTTCGTCCAGTGCCATCAAGCTTAAGGTTTTCTGCCATTATCCCCAAGGCCATCATACCTGCTGTGATGCCGCCATTCGGGCCAGTGCCATTATCCTTACAGTCATGCCATTATTCTTATGGGTGCTGTCCCTTCCCCCCCTACCCTAGATGGCGGGCGACTTCATCCGCCCCTTCAGCGAGTGGCTGGAGCTCGTCCCCCTCCCTTTAGAGCTGAGGGGCTACCTGCTGCTGCTCGCCGCGGCCGATTTCCTGCTGGCGGCCGGCATAGAGAATGGCCTCCGCTTGGCGCTGCCGGAGAAGCCGGTGCGGCCCGCGCACGAGGAGTTCGCGCTGCGGGTATCCAGCAAGTCCAAGAAGCGGCAGTGAGGGGGGGGGTTGAGGCCCATGGAGGGGTGGTGAGCCCATCAGCCGTGAGCGGGCGGTGATAGGGCCGAAAGTTAGGGGGCGAGTCAGGCCGCCCGTGGTGACAATGTGAAGTGCAAATCAGCAGTGAAAGAGTCAAGGGGGGTATTATGGCTGGTGGGCCTGCTGAGGGTGACGGGGTTGTGATGCTGTTGAAACCGGAAAGTGAAGGAGGGCACGACCCTGCTGATGGCTGGATGAGCCGGTGATGGGGCGAGATGGTTTAGAAGGAGACGGATGGGGTCAGGGGGTAGCATTGGTGGCAGTAATGAAGAACTGGGACAGGAGGAGATGACGCGAGGAGAAAATAATGAGGCCAGTAAGTAGTGAAATAGTTCGAGGCCAGGATTGGGAAGTCTAAGAAGTGCTGTGAGGAGCAGCCCGATGAATAAGGCATCCAGATGGGGCCACGGGCCATTTATGAAGACAAGGCAGCATTAGGAAAATACCCGTGTGGAATGTAGATGCGCCCATGGAGGAGAATAAGGCCATGAGTGTAACGAAGGCGCCTGTCAGCCAGGCACCCTCAACTGGCGGGGGGTTTGAGGATTCAGGTGTCCGAGCAGGGAGCGGCGATTCGGCCAAGGGGTTAGCATGAACTGGCCGGGTATCACGGTTAAAGCTGAAGAAGTGCAGATCGAAGAAGGGGAAGCTGCCAGCTTCACATTGTTTAGATGTTGGGGCCGTATAGTCGGCCACATTGGCCCTTTCGCTACGGCAGTAAGTACTTGACCCGACAGTACTTTTCGTGGCCTGTGCATGTATCATCCAGTACAGTTTTGCGAGAGTGGCCAGCAAAGGCACGTGCCCATTGCATGCCGTCTAGCTATAGTTATGGTATTAGAGGGACACCTCATTTGACTTTCTGTCTCCTTTAAGTGTGAGATCTCGTGAACGTGCCATGCATTTCACGGAGTACTAGTCTCTTTATGTAATAAACACTAGATTAACCCATAGTCCGGAAACAGTGCGATATATCGCACTGTTTGACTCCCGGTGGCGCGGCGCTCAATTCCCGGAGCGCCGCGCCACCTGTGACGGATGTCAGTGATCCGGTGGGTCTGGGAACACTTAAGGACGAAGGTGATGCATAGGTTTGGGGGTAATATTTGCCATAAATTAAATTAAATTTAATTTAATTTATGGCGAATAATATTCGCCATTTAATTTATGGCGAATTAATATTCGCCATAGCCTGGTAAATACAACGTGTATTGAGACAGTATCACGTGACTTTGGCGGGAAATTTTCACTCGCGCGCGCGCGTAACGAGATATGGCTGCTAGCGTGCCGTTATCAAGGAAATTTTGCGTCTCGCGGCTTGTAATGGTTCAGAATGTTGCTCAGAATGATGATGCGTGATTTTCGTAGGTCAGGGGTGGCCAGATGTATAGCATTGGTAAAATACAGGTAGGAAATTACTGCTTTCTTGGTCGTCAGTACCATATGAGTAATGGCATGCCATATTTCGATTGTCTTCTTATGGCCCGGCAATCTGCGCCAGCCCGAGCACCCAGTTTTGGTACGGGACATCCGCAGCAGCGTCCCTGTGAATTTGGATGCGTTTATAGGTCATCTTTGCACAGAACATCAACCTGGTAATCATGTCGGATGCATTCACTATGCGGCTATGGCGCGGCCTATGCCTGGAAAGCATTAGCCAGTGTGAGATATGAGGGTCCTGGCCAGCAGAACCCGGAAAGGTCGTGATCAAGCCAGGTACGGCAACGTGTTTGCATGTCGTTTGCACGGGAATCTGTCGTTTATACATCGATCGATTTTACACGAGCTAGTGTATCAGTGCCTCTTGCAGCAGGTTTCCATTAATTAATTAATTAATTAAACTCGTGCTCCCGTTGGGGAGTCACGGAGCACCGAAGTGCTTTTAATCCCTGTGTGTGCACTACAGGAGAAAGGGCAGAGACCCCCAGTCTCCTTCATGCCAAAGGCATGCCACAGCTGCAATCGGGCGCGGCTAGCTAAAAGGACAGGCTAACGATCCGGCAAACTGTGGGTGCAATAAGACCCATGTGAGCATGTCATAGCAAGGAGCGTGGGCAAGTAATCTGAACATAGCCAGGGCGTAGCATGGCTGTACTAGAACTAGGCTAAGGCTATGGCTGGTTGTGTACCGTGCGTTGGCGGCACGTGACTAGGTTTGTTGGCACAGCTAGGCAAACATTCTAGGCATGGCTGCCTTAGCGACAGTGACTCCAATGGTTACAAGCTAGGGCTATTGCTATTCTAGCCCGCTGGGGGCGTCCACAGGTTTCCATGCCTGCTGTATGAGTGCTATTAGCCCCAAATCTGCTCAGTTTGTGGTGTTTCTTTGGAGGATGCAATTCCGTTAGTGCTGCTTTAGCACTTCTTTGTTTCCCAGCACTTTTTACAGTCCTATGTGGCTGTATACAATGCATAAGTGTGTGGCATTTCATGGATGGCTGCTTACGCGCGCGTAACCCACACACGTAAGTGAGCGCGTTATATAGGTCAGATGGGCTATCCGTGCGGTCTGACCCAAGGAAAGCATGGTGGCACTATCCAATGAAATTGTCCAATGTTAATATTGAGGTTCCTGACCCTCCCAGTAGATGTTATTATCTAAGGGGATTTTGCTTACCTGAAAATGATCGTCTTTTGTCCAACTTTGGCAGTAAATATCTTGCAAAGCACTGAATGGACTCGGGATATTATTGCATATTCTGGAAGCCCTTGAAGTGTAGGTACTCCTAGCACCTTGGTTGGGGGTATTTGGAGTTGTGGCCCATGATAATTTATGATTTTTTCCATTTTCAGGGGTCTAAAAATGCCTAAAACCCATTCCCGGACTATGGGTTAAAAACAAGATCGTCTGAATCATGCCCCTGCCGTGCAAAAATAGTACTGCGTGTCGTTAAAGCCCCGCACATGCATAAGTATACGTAAGTACTTTCGTGTATGTAAGTACTTGCGATGTCATGCGCATGGGCATGCCACGGCACCTTCAAGTACATGGCGGATAAGCTGTCGTTCCTTAAATGCCGCAAGAAGCTCTCGAGGACTCGCTAGTACACGCTGCATGGACGACGACTTGACCCTGGCCCTGCAACAACGGCGACGCGAGCTATGGCCGACCTCACATCAATCTGACGCCGCACCAAAGTGTCCGCGGTAATTCCCGGGTGAAATTGCCGTATTTCGGTGCGTGCGGGAGATGTTGAGTGCAAATTGCATGCATTGCGAAGGCTATGGTAGCGTGAAAATTTACTGTTGACGGATTACGAAGCCATTTTGTACCGGATTTCGCTTGTTCGATCGGCATTGATGTATGGAAATTTATTCTGGGAAAAAAAAAAACGTTCTGAAACTGTTATTTTTCGGGGGGGTGCGAGGGCAAGCACCGGGGGGTGCGAGCGCAGCACCGGCCATTTTCAGCCGGCGAGCGAGCCGACCCGTGCGTCTTCAAGGCAATGCATGGATGGGAAAAACCACATGCTGTTGGGGGGCCACACATTCCATCGATTCCTAACATCTTTTCGAAGAAACGTGAGTAGAGTGAACGAATGGCCGAGTGAACGGACGAAGGCTGGCAGGGGGAGGGCCGATGACAATATAGACGTCCCCACGGGCCCCGCGGCCCGTTGCTAGCCAGGGTAGAAGTCCGCAGGTGGAGGTTATTGGTCCTGAGGATAGCCGCTACACTACCGCCTCGTCTGCCATTACAGTAGAGGACAGCTCGGATGAGGATTACATCCCCATCTAGTGCTTAACGGTTGGGGGATGATGCAGACGATATTTGTTTTAAACTTTTGTGTAATTATTTTCTAATGAGATTAGCCTAATGGGATTTGCAGGGAGTTACTCTCTGCTGAGAGGCCATGTGTACCCCAGCTATAGCCTAGCCACATACCTTCCACCCCATATGTCATGCAGGCCTTCTAGGCCCTCTCCTCAAGCCCCCCCTGGGTGCCTGTGCTTGTTTAGGAGGCATGAACCACCATGGAGGTGCAGGTGCACCTAGTGCACCCAGAGCAGGTGATAGTTGTACATCCTACACCTGCAGGTTGTCGCCCTGATTGTATTACAAACCCATAGATGCCCCTTTCTCAGGGCTATGTGTTACATATGCTCGGACCCACGGAGCTATGATTTTAATTAATTAATTAATTAATGAGATTATCATAGTACTCCGTGGCATGCCTTTGCGCATGACACGCAAGTACTTACTTACTTACTTAATATAGACGTACTGCGTGCATCCGCGGCGTTTGCCGCAGCTCGACGTTGAGACACGATGTCCCGCGGTCGACCCAAGACCAAGACGCCGTTGTCCCTGCTACATGTGCTCCCAACGGAGATATGCTCCAATTTAATTTCGGAGATTATGCTCCAATTTAAAGTCGGGAAACCACCCGACCTGTCGGGTGGTTTGACAAACGGTCGAATTTCGCGCCGCGCCGTGAGCGCCGCGCCGCTTGTGACGGAGGACAGTTGTCCGGTGGGTCCGGGGACACTTAGGGACGAGGGTGATGCATAGGTTTGGGGGTAATATTCGCCATAGCCTGGTAATTACAACGTGCATTGAGCAGGCATCACGTGACTTTGGCGGGAAATTTTCACTCGCGCGCGCGCGTAACTAGATATGGCCGCCAGCATGCCGTTCTCACGGAAATTTTGCGTGTCGAGGCTAGAAACGGTTCAGCATTTTGCTCAGAATGACTCTGCGTGATTTTCGTAGGTCAGGCATGGCCAAACTTGTAGGATTGGGAAAATTCAGGTAGGAAAATACTGCCTTCTGGGTCGTCAGTGCCAGATGAGTACTCGCTTATCTTATTTCCATTTTATCATCATGGCCGGGCAGTCTCCGCCAGCCCAAGCATCCAGATTTGGTACCGGATGTCCGCTGATGCGTTTGCTGGGAATGCGGACGCGTTTATAGGTAATATTTGAACGGAGCATCAACCTTGTAATCATAAAGGATGCATGCATGATGCGGCTATGGCGGCCTATGCCTGTAAATCCATGGTATGTGTGAGATATGAGGGTCCCGGCCAGTGGAATCCGGGCAGGACGTGAACGAGCCAGGTACGGCAACGTGTTTGCGTGTCCTTTGCAGCGGAATACGTCTCCCATGCATTATATTTGACGAGCTTTTTAGTGCACCTTTCAGCAAGCCTCCATGCCTGCTGTACAGAGGGGTATTAGCCCTGAAAGTGACCAGTTTATGGCATTTCTTTGGAGCATATCATTTCGCAGGTAGGCAACATGTTATGCAGGTAGGCAACATGTTTGTATTCCAGCACCTTTGGCAATCTTTTATAGCTTGTTATAATGCATTCTTGTATTGCATGTCATAGATGGCTGTTTACGCGCGCGTAACCCACACACATGTATTGAATTGAATTGAATTGAATTGTAACATAACTCCGTTGGGAGTATATGTAGCACACAGCCCTTGAGAGGGGGGCATATGGCCTATCATACATCCTAAGCTACTTCCTGCAAGGGTGGGGATGTAAAGGACCCTTGCTCTAGGTGCACCAGGGCACGTGCATCCCCATGATCTTCAAGCTATGCCCAGCGAAGGGGGAGCCTGTCATGGGGGGGAAGATCAGCATAGCTATACAAAGAAGCTAGGGCATGGCGTCTCAGCAGAGAGTTACTCCCTGCATGGGCACAACATAACTAAATAAAGCTAGGCATCATCTGGGGTGTGGCTCATCATAGGCACACATGTACATGATTAAGGAAAGCGCGTGGCTTAGCTAGGATAGTGCCTCTAGGAGGCGTACATGTACATGGCCACGGTCTATCTATTCTGCACTACTACTGCTGTATTCCCCTAAGCTACACACATGTATGAGCACCTTATATAGGTCTAACGGGTTATCCGGGTGGTTTGACCCAAGGAAAGCACCATTGGACTATCCAACTAAGTTGTCCAATGTTGCTGTTGAGGTTCCATACCCTCCCTGGGAAGTTAGGGGGGGTTTCACTTTTCCTTGGGGAAAAAAGATCGTCTTTTGGCCAAGTTTGACTGGAGCTATCATCCAAATGCTTTGATAAACCCGTGGTATTATTGCATATTCTGAAAGCCCTCGAAGTGTAGATACTCCTAGCATCTTGGTTGGGGGCATTTGGAGTTGTGGCCTGTGAGTTATGATTTTTCTCATTTTCAGGGGTCTGAAAGTGCCAAAAATGGTCCTCCCGACTAAGTTAGAAAAATAATTACACGAAAGTCACAAACATTGTCTGCCACGGAGTACTATGCTACTAGCTAATGTCATTAGAATAGTAATTACACAAAAGTTAAACAAACAGGCAATACCGTCTGCATCATGCGACCCAAACATGTAATGTCTCCTTGATGTAATACCTGACTTTGCATGCCCGATTCGCATCATGCTCACCTTCATCATGATGATCATTTACATAGAAATTCGGTTATACGTGCATGGCTCCATCGGTGATCGTAAGCATGAATGGCGCTCAAAGGCGGCCTGCACACTTATAACATGCAAGTAGCCAGCTAGCTTAGCAATGGCCAATGGCATGCACATGCCGAAAAATGAAAATAGCACACGTGCACACATGCATGCATGCATGCATGCATGCATGCATGCATGCATGCATGCATGCATGCATGCATGTATGCATTAACCTTGAGCAACATGTATAGGACTGCTAGTATATTTAAACATCAAAGTTATAGTTATAGCCCTAGTGCAGGCAGCTAATTGCTGCGCTACCTGGCTATATACATCATATCTAGTGCTATATACATAATATTGTCTCCTTGATATACATAATATCTAGTGTGGCCATTTGCGGGCGAGCTAAGACTTGAAGAATATTAGGAACTACATGAACGAGCGTTGGGCCTCCCACCTCTCCCATCGATCGATGCTAGTGCTCGCTGTGCACAACGGGGCGTATCGATATGCCATGTGACCGAAATTACAATTGATATACGGTTTGATGAAAGTGCGTACGATGACGTGGGACTTCCCGATTGAGACGATCTCATGGAAAATGCCCGGCAGGACCGAACCCCCTGGAAGCTGGGGTCCCATGCAGCTTTAAAGAACTGGCATGTGCCTGCACTAATGAAGTTAATGTACAACCTCCTGAAAGCCACTTCACAGTTTCCTCTTGTCATCACCTGCGCCTGTCTCCGTGTCGCAATCAGCACCGTCCGCCAGCTCAACGCTCAGCTCGTACACCAAGGGAGGGCCCACGTCCGCAAGCCGAGAGGTAAACACGCCTGTAACGTCCTCAAAGGCACCGGTGCCCAAGCCCAAGCCCATGGGGTTGGTGAAGTTGTCACTCACGACGGCAGCATCAATGCGAAGCCCGATGGAACTCAGGGTCCCCACACCCTCAACGTTCAGGACATCAAGGCATAGCTGCTGGTAACTGACAGAGGTGGTTACACACTTGGCCGTTAGGGAGCCCGTGAGATTCTGGTACGTGGCGTCTACCTTCTCCTTGGCTTCCAAGGAGAACGTGATCAAGGTGTCACAACCAGCTTGCCAGGTCGTGTTATACAACCTGCACGGATGCCGAAGCAAGAACGAGAGGCAACAAACGAGTCAGTTGAGCGGCGACAAAATGACCGGCGAGTGCGCACCATGCAACCACCGTTTGTGAGCTACTGGGCCAGAATGCAGAAACAAGAAGGAAAACGTACGCAGGCATGCTGCACCCGGCCTGCGGGGACTCCACCATCTGGCCTTGGGTAGTGCGAAGATAGAACTTTCCCTGGCCGCAAATCACTTCATTCTCTGCCGCTGCGGAGCTCGCACATCCCACAATCACGAAAGCCGTTATGGCGATTATCGCTAGGCCGGGAGCCATGCGGTTGATTCCCGCGAGGTGAGAAGCTTTGGCCGCCATGGGTCGAGTATTGCGGAAAAGTATGCCCACGGCTTTTTCTAGAGTTTGCTGCTCATTTATTCAAGTACGAGAATCGGTATTCCGATGATGGTAGCTATCCGCAACTTCAGCAAATGCGACAGCAAAATGCAATATCACCGATGTAGAGAGAACGAAAGCCCTTTATGTGGAGACATTTGCATCTGTGTAACAATATACCGTTGTTTTCCTAATTGAAGTCGGCCATGACATTCTCTGACACTTCACAGCATCCGGTTGCATCGGGCTATACGTCCACGCTGAGCTCGAACGCCAGTCAGAAACTAACTTTTTAAATTAGTTTCTGATAGAAAAATTTCCAAAAAATAAAACCAAAATTAGGTTTACCCATCTATTCATAATTTTTCTTATAGAACGCTATTTTAGTGGCATACATTGAAGTTCCTCCTAAATACACATTGATACTGTACAACATTCACGCTGAACGAACGATGAAACAGAACGATGCAATGGCCTTGGTAAGGTACAGTCGGTGGCGCTGCATGACAGCATGAGCCGCTGACCCGAGATGCGTGCGCGCCTGCGCGGGCGCTGACCCGAGAAATTTGCACTTTTTGCGGCATCGGTGCGGCCACTTGGCAAAAGACGATTGCAGACGACTTCACTGCAGCCTGGGAGAATTCCTAGGTATTTCCACAGGATTTCCAGGCCAAGTGAAAGACGCGGGAAATTCTGCATGTTTTTTCCGGTGAAATGGGTGTTAGTTTATTTCCATATAACAGTTAAGGTGACCCAGGTATGCCAAAAATAGCCTGAAATGCCTAGTTGTGCCTAATTCTGCATGTTCACATCAGCTGCTATTTATGTAGTGCTGTAAGCGGAACCGCAGACAAAGACGCGGGAAATAGTAGCGACACCTGTGTGCGCGTAGGCCGTAGCGAGCGGGCCGACGGGGAGGCGCCCGGCGGGCGCAGCGCCATGATCGTGCAGTTCCCCATGTACTGTACGCTCCGAAAACGGCCACTATAGATTCTCTGCTGCCCTTGGGCGGCGTGGGACACAACAACAACAACAACAACAACAACAACAACAACAACAACAACAACGCTCCGAAAAAGACCGTTAACAACAGGGACTCATGTCAGCCAGTTGGATCCCACGCCGCACAGTCTGTAACGGGACTCCATGTAGCACGAATATCCACGTGGTATCTGGTGCTGACTCGAGGAACGTGGTGAGACCACGTCAACCCTGAGGTCGAGCATTTTCATCCGCTCCTATCGCCAACTCATCATTACCCCACCTCGAAGCGTTGCCAGTCAGCATAAGGTCGCCATCACCTTCAGTTTGTCGCTCGCCTCATTTCGATCCCACACCCTCTTCACAACTAACCATGGCGTCTCAAGCTGTTGCCTTCGCTTCCCTGACTAACGCGTCCGTCATCGCCAGGCGCCATGGCATTTTCGGCGCTCCGGTGAGGCCAGCAGAGGCATCCCGGAAGACCGTGCTCGCCCCATGCCGGCGCGCGGTTGTGGCGGAGGCGGCCGGATCATCCTCGAATGGAAACATTGTCCGGTATGGGCTGCCCCTCGCCGCACTCGCAGCGTCTGCCGCTGTGGTCGGGTCTCACACGGTGGATGCCTCCCTGGTACAATTCGTCAGCGAATCCGGCGTGCCCACGATCAAGAGCCTCGACCTGCCCCTGTGGGCGCTGCACTGGTTCCACGGTATCAACATGTCCATCGTTACGCTGGCTATGGGCGGATACGGAGCGTTCTTGGGGAAGGAGATCCGCGAGGGCAAGGGAAATGAGGTAGGTCCCATGATAAAAGCAGCCGTTTCCATCGGTTGCCCACCCTGTGCCGTGGTTTCGTGATAAAATAATGGCGATTCTCACTCCGCTTCCTCTGCGGCGTATTTATTTGAAAAACAATGGCAATGCGCACGCCACAGCTCGCCGCGCTCGGGTTCGGTGACAACAAGCGGGACCTGCACTGGAAGCTGATGGCCGGGATGACGTTCTTCTTCATCGCCGGCGCGTTGGGTGGCGTCACCTTCGACGTGGCGCTGGGCAGGGATATTTTGCAGAGGTGGGAGCCACGTCGCTTGCGGCACCGTCTTAAGGTTTATTACTTAATGCGCGAAGTAGGTTGATGCATGACAGGATCGGAGAGCGTATCATTTGCTTATTAGAGCCCTTCTGAACCACCGACGTCGGCACTCGGAGCTAAAGTGGTTCGGATTGCAATTAAGGCGTAGCTCGTGGCCGGTTCTGTCGCGCGGTGCCCCTTCTGGCGCCCCTACGTAGAAACAGACTTGCGGACGGGTGGGTATGAAGAACAGTGGTTAGATTTCGCGCGGCGCGGCAGAATCACATCTTGGCGCCGCGTACATAGCGCCGACAACCCATGAGACACCCGCTCTGAAGGGGTCCGCCGTATTTCTCAATTTTGTGAATTTAATCATCGACCCGTCTTATGCACCGCGCTATGAAGGCGCGACGCTGGTTTAGTGAGGTGCATAAGAAGAGTAGGGTGGCGAAGGCGGTGGTTCAGAAGGGCTCAATTACCTCGTGCTGAGCTTCTTTTTCAGTGCTGATGGGCTGGGCCCTGGGGGGGCTGTTTGGGTCAGGTTTGTGGGTTAAATTGTGGGAGGAGCGGTGGTTACAGAGAGTGGGGGTGGGATCCGGGGTGGCCGAGGCGGTGGGAGTGGTTGGAATGGTTAAAATTAGGAATGGAACAGCGAGGGAGACCACCTAGTGGTTGACTCCGTGGGGAACACTGCGTATGGTCGCCCCAGGATGGGTTGACGGGGGGCCTGGCCAGCATGATCCTTCGGTTTTGTTTGCAGATGGCGCCTTGACAGCTGTGCAGTGGCATAACCGCGCTCTCATGTGCACGTACGGCCTCACCAGCATGCGATCATCAGCGCTTGCATGGATTGAGTGCTGCCACACCACCATGGACCGTACCACCGCCCCACAAGCGTGGATTGTAGTCGTCACTGGGTTATAGTTCATGGCATGGCTCAAATTTCATGGCATGTGCAAACCTTTCATTCCTTGTCTTGGGGCGTTGCTACACATAGGCTCATACCCGGCTAGTCCGGTTCGGTTGTGCACAATGTGTTGATCACACAGTACTCAACCCCTGCCCACTCCATGTGCTTGTGGTGTGCTGTGCTGTGTCTCTGGGAACGCATTTGGTCGTTTCCCCTACGGTTTATGGTGACGATGATGACAGCCCACACGCCATCACCGGAGGCGCTGTGCTCCTGCTGCTTCTGGGCCAGGGTGTGCTGGGGTTCGCAGCCAAAGGAGGTGAGATGATGCCTAAGCTCACCATGGTTACGCCTTCCCCAGTTCGTGATTGCGTTTCTGCTACTTGCTCAAACGTCATGGCAGACTGGCATGGCGAGTTTTTAGGACTGTGGCGCTTGTCTTGACTCGTAACACCATGCAGGAAGAAGATGTCATGGGATAGAGGATAGGGAGGGCCACCACCAGGTTGTAGCTCGGCCTGCCGGTAACTGGCCACTCCCTCATGGTTCCCGTAGCAACGACCTACACCCGCCAGGCCACTGGATGGTATCAATCTGGCTGTAGCCACAGCATGAGACGAAAGGGGCGAAACCACCTCACGCTGCGTGCTTTCTGCACCAATGAGGCATATGCTGCTGGGGAAGTGCAACAAAAGCAGCCGACAGACAGCAATTCAAAGTTAGTGTTAGGGGATGTATGAGCCATGAAGGCATGCGACTGTCCAACCTTGGTCGGGGTTGCCCACCGATCGAATCTCATCCAACGGCTCTTCCTCTTTGCCTGCTAATTTGGAACCGGATTGTTCAGGTGCCCGGGACCTGCGTAATGTCCACACTGTGCTGGGCGCATCCCTGATGACCCTGCTGATGGGCCATGCCGCCCTCGGCGTCGTCCTGGGCCTGTCCCTGTGAGCTGAGCTCCTGAATTAACTGATTCATGCACTAACCAGGTCTATGTAATTGCCAGCAGTGTGCTTAGTGGCACAGGTGGCAGGAAGACCAGGCACTTCAAGGCTCACTGCGACCCCACCGTGAACCCTGTATGGGGTTCGCTGAGCCCTTGGGTACCCAGGCGGCAGCTATAAGTGTGTGCCAGCTTTCTTCTGCATCTCCACACGTAAACATGGCTCGATGTGGCATCGAGCAGGCATCTGCACTGTGCACACACCGGCACAGCTTACAATTGTGGACATCGACAGCTTTGGCCGCTACAGAGGGCATTGCTGGTATTACTGCTTATCAGACGTACTTGTTCCGACACACAGCGGTGCCTGGTGGTCATCGTGAGCTAAGCATGGTTCATAGGGCATAATCATGCCTACTGACAGTCGCACGGCCAGCTCACTGGTTTCTGGGTCTCAGTGCCTAATGCACCGCCGCCCGGCAATCTAGAGAATTGAGGGGGCACACCGGGGGCGATGGTGCCCCAATTATTTATCTGAAACATTTAGTAAGTACCTGTGTGACATGTGCATGGCCATGCCACGGAGTACTATGCCAATCTCATTAGAAACCAATTACATGAAAGTTACAAATATTGTTTGCATTATGAAACACGTAACATCCATCAACCAGCCCGCAAGAGCCCTTTTCGAAAAGGGATCTGTTCATGTACTGTTCTCGTCTCCCGCCACGCACCGGCCGTCATCCTACAGACAAGTGCGCAGCTTCTGAGTTTATCACGCCATTCTTCTCAGACGACTACCGCGCAACCCGCCTAGTTCGCACGACGAGGGTGCCATGTGTCGATCGAGGAAGAGTCATGTCTCACTCAATGTGTGTATTTATAAAAGCTGTAATTTTTTTAGTAATCGATTAAATGAAATGAAATGAAATTATAACATGCCTCCGTTGGGAGATCATGTAGCACATATTCCAGGATGGATGGGTAGAGTGGAGGAAGCCGCGTAATCGAACTAACCTAACTCTAAGCTATCTAGTCTAGAAAAGCCTATCTACGCTACTCATCAAAACGGCTCCTCCTCTAAGTAATCGATCCGGTCTGCAAATACATCAATGAGACAACCAGCGTGCAGGCCAGAAATGTGTAGTAACTTATCCAATATCAGGCGCGCCCGGCTGAACCGGGCAGGCTGGGTGCGACAACAATCGTCTACCAAGTGGGGTACAACTATCTAAGCACGGCCGCAGAGGAGGGAACTGATTAATCAAGAGAACTGATAAATCAAAAGCACGTATACTGCGTCACATAGTTGTCTCACTTCATTTTAAAAATTAAATTAAATTATAACATGACTCCGTTGGGAGATCATGTAGCACATATTCCCTTTCTGGATGGATGGAAGTGGGCGAAGCCGCGAAACCGAACTAAGCTAACTCTAATCTAATCTAATCTAGAAAACCCTATCTGCTCTACTCAGCAAAGCTCCCCTTCCTCTTGGGGGGAGGAGTTTTGCCCACAGGGCCGGCTGGCGTGTGAGCCTGGACAATCGTCTTCCACCTCTAGCTTCTTGTTCTGCATAGCAGTCCAAGCAAGAGAAAGGGATCGGTGAATGTGGTGTTCAAACGGAGCTGGGACCACGAGGTCGGCCTGCAGCAACTGCTGTGTATAGTTCATGGCAGGTTTACCCATCTTTCTAGGAATGTCCTTGGGGCCAGGCTAGGTCAGGATATGCCGCCCTGGTTGGCCAAGCCGCTAGGGGCTGGCCAGACCGAGGTCGGTGTCTACCTGACTGGTGCGAGCAAGATGTCCTACGCTGCATGCGCTATCGACCTACGCTGCGCCTGATCTCGTCGATCCAAAATTCGAGGCATACCCTGATACAACGACTCTAATGATCTATGTGTGGAAAACCCTACACCGTGATTCACGACCTGTCGAAGCATCCTGGAACCGTGCCGTCCATGCAGCCTGGCGGCCAGCGTGTCCGTGAGCGTCCATGCCTCGGCGCCATAGGTGAGCGCCGTGAGGACCAGGACCTTGAAGAGCATGCGTTTGCGGTGCTCGCCCAGGTCCTTCATTCGAGTGCCAGTAGGTTTCGAGCGAACGGAGCCGAGCCCAGGTCAGGCCGACGCGGGTGTCCACATCGTCGGCGGTGTCGGGGAGCATGCTCCCCAGCAGTTTGAAGCGATCACGAAACGAGACCTCCGTCCCGTCTAGCAGCCGGGGCCGCGGCGGGGCGTCACACATGGGTGCCAATTAATTAAGGAACCTTCAACCCCTTGAGCAAAGTAAGTAAGTACTTGCGTGTCATGCGCAAAGGCATGCCACGGAGTACTAATATGCTAATCTCATTAGAAAAATAATTACACAAAAGTTTAAACAAATATCGCCTGTGCACATCATCCTGTCGCGTCCGTGATCTATCACGTCCGCAATTCAGATTTTGGCGTAATTCTGACGTCCGCAGCCTTGTGCGCGGGTTGCTATACCGCGTCCCGGTACTGACGCCGCGGATCTCAGTTGTACTTACGCGCCAAGTCCGCTGAATTTGCTGACGGAACTTTTGGGCGGACCTGAATTTCACTGACATTCGTCACAAGGGCAGTTTGCCGAATGCTGGTACACAGCAAGCTGGCGAGGCGCTGAGCAGCTGTGCAATTTCAGGATATCAACGTGGGACACGAGACACAAGTGCACGGAAGCCGCAGGCGGTGCCTGGCATGGCCGATAGATTTGCGCCCTTGTATATTTGTGTTCGTTTGACAGTTGAAGCTTGAAGTTTAGCTTGTAAGGAAATTGGACAATGTTATGACTGGCTGATGTCAAAAGTGGCGCCAGCCGCCAGCTAGGCTTGAGCTTTGAGCAGTATAGAAGGATGAGCAACGAACCATGGTGGTCGTTGTTCGTCCGTTTCTCTCCCTCACAACTGGTTTGCTGTCTTCATGCATGGGGTGAAATAGTTCGAGCAGCCCGGAGCAGCCCCCGTGAGTGGTTGCACGCAGTCAGTTGCCATGAGGATGGACTGACGGATACGACAATGTATTGGTTTTGTTAAGAATGTGTGTACATAAGACTGAGAACGAGACAAGGGACAGGGCCTTCAGGCAACCCTGGTCGTCGTTGGGATGCGTGCCAGTAGGAAATAGGTCGGGAACACACGCGCACTGCCGCCACAACAAGGGGCCTGCAGTGGCGTCACCCAAGGGGCCTCACAGCTGCTCTTATAACTACAACATTACAACTCGACAGTCTTTGTAATTCGTCATGTATCTCATGGGAATTGAAAGGTCTTTTGGTTGCTTTGATGATAAAGCATGATCTCAAGAATCGGCTGATTGGGCCGGATTGCCTGTCATGAAGGTGGCGGTGCCCGCGTTAACCGCACCTTTCATTCACATTTTGGCACGCAAACGCGACAATCCCCCAACCGTTAAGCACTAGATGGGGATGTAATCCTCATCCGAGCTGTCCTCTACTGTCCCCCCTTAATTGAGCCCACCCTTGAGCCCTCTTGAGCCCACCCTTGAGCCCACCCTTGAGCCCGAGCCGGCCCCCAGTGAGCCCACCTCACCTAATTTGTAGCATAAGCTATGCGTACGTCAGCCTAGGTACCCATGGTATTGCACTGGTTGTATTGCACCCACAGTGTTGCGCCCCGGCATGCACCGGGCCATGCTGTGGACGGAGAGCGCTCTGTGCCATGCTGTCAGGCCTGCCCACTTGCGGCAGTGAGAAAAGCTAGGGCGCCCTCCCTCCTTCTCGCTGTGTATAAAGGGTTGAAGGTTCCTTTACTCTGTATTGGCACCCACGTGACGCAGTCACGTGCTTATTAATTATTGTAATTAATTCAACCCCTAGATTATAAGGCTAAGTAATCTTCATTATTTCGTATCGTTCGTATTATTATACTATTTACATTTTCTTTTCTTTTTTCTTTCTTTCTTTTTCTTTTCCGTTTGTAATTAAAAAAATTAAACATGCCTCCGTTGGGAGATCATGTAGCACATATTCCATGATGGATGGGTGGGGTGGAGGAAGCCGCGTAATCGAACTTAACTCTAAGCTATCTAGTCTAAAAAAATCCTAACTACACTACTCATCAAAACGCCTCCTCCGCTTGGGGGGAGGGGGCTTGCCCACACTGTTTGTAATGTATCCTCCTTAATTTTTCTTTTAGCCCCTTCGTGTATGTGTGTATGTGAACCCCTCATTGGTCCCATTTAAAGCCGAAAAATCGGCTGCAAAATGCTAAATTTGCAAACCACCCCACAGCCAACCTACCAACATCCAAGGGCTGTCCTTGGGGGTCAAGCATGTCCATGAGTTGCCCTTCGGGGTGAGCTATCACAACCTAACATATCTGCAGGGTAGGCCATAGAAAACTACCGCCAAAGTTAGGGGGGTCGAGACGCGCGTTTTCATTTTTGGTAGAATGTGCATTTTGAATTATGTTATAAGACCTAGGCACCTACCACTTCAGGGATGATAAACAATTAGTTGCTGAACAGTTTGAGCCATTGGGATCATCATTTGGGTGGGTATACCAGCAGTTACACCCAGTACAGCCCATAGGGGTACCGTTGGTAAAAAGCAACCAAGGGGGTAGGGGTGGGCATACTACCTACTAATACCTACTAATATGGCCCCCAACCATGCCATACAATACATTTCCCTTCCACAATGATGGGGAAACATAACTGCATCATCACACTGCCCATACATGGCACCTATGTGCAGGTGCCACCTTGTCCATGCACGTAGGTAACGTGGTACGGATACCCTATGCAAGGCATACATTATAGGAGGCAGCCACCAACAAACTAGTGACGTTGAGCCTATTTCAGCCTGCCCTAGCAAGGATTAACTAGGCCCAAGCTGCTATAGCTTGCCAGGTGATGGCCAGCACACCTGGTGGCACATGCTGTCAATGGGAAGCTTTTACTCACCAGTTACGTGCTTGATGATGCCACAGAGACCAGCCAACTGCCTCACACTCATGCAATATGTGTATGGGAAATGTATAACAAACATATATGGAGGTATTCAAACCCATACAGCATCTAAAACTTATCACCATCACACTGTGGCAGGTCAACTGACTGAGGGAAGCATCTAAGAAGGGTGTTTTAGAAAGGGGCCAGGCCAGGGTCAAGAAAGAGCATGAATAATGAAAAAAGAATGTGCTACACAAGCTAGAACGTATATATAAACGTCAAACATCGATAGGAAAACGATGCTGAAGCTTTACCAGGCATGGATGGCGTTACCTTGGCCCAGGCGGTGGCCGCAAAATGGCGCATTTCGGCACACCAAAGTTGTGCAGCATGGTCGCTAGATTCGGCGATTTCTTGCCACCCTTGCACGTTTACGACTACTATGTATCATAAAAAGTACAAAGAAACCAATATATCCTTTAAAATACGCCGGAAAGGTATTGCTGTCAACGTTTCTATCGTCCGGCCTGATCGCAGTTTTTTTCCAGCAAGAACGCTGCCGACACCTATCAAATGGCATTCCCGCGAACCAAAAATTGGCCTGTGTGATCTTTAGGACGTATAAAATCAATTTCCTAAGTTTGGCCAGAAAATTCGAACGAAAACGTAAATGCCATGCGTGGGCGCAAGCCGCCATGGCCAGGTCGTCGTTTTCCGGAATGCACGTTGTACGTGAAAAAGTACCCTGACCCCTTGTACTTTGACCGGCCAGAACACCTCTATAACTTTGTCAGAAGTATGCGAACCCTAGTACCATGCTGTGAGGAAAATTATAAACTTTCGATCTTCTCAGCTAAACGTTTCCTAATTCTCAATAGTTTTCGCGCAATTTGGTCCCCCGCGGAGCAGCCGATGCATCGGCTGCAAGTCGATTTTTGGCGGAAAATCGGCTGCAAGACCAATGAGGGGTTAAATCCCTCTTTTCCTTTTTAAAGTTTTGGTTGTGGTGGTACGTTGTGTGTGGTGGTACGTTGTGGTGGTGGTACGTTGTGTGTGTGTGCATGTATGTGTGTGTGTGTGTTTTCCCTATCAACCTTTCTTGTTACCCTCTGTCTCGATCCTCCATGCAGGTCTTCCTAGAGATAGCCACGCGGCTCCCACGGCCTTCGCGTCTTTCCTCTCAGACAACTACCCTAGTCCTTCCACGGCGTTGGATCGCCATGTGTCGATCCAGGCATAGTTGTCTCACTTCAAAGGAGGAGGTGTCTCCCTGGTTGGCCAGGCCTAAGCCCGCCCGCACTGGGGCCCACATGATCGACGTATCAGTGACGTATCAGTGGCACCTGGTCTGTGCGGGCCGGCAAGATGGCCGGCAAAGAGGAGGCGGCGGTGTCGGATGGTATGGGTGACGACTCGAACACGCGGACAAGATAACGGCAGGCTCAAGCTACCATGGTCCGGATTCTCCCGATTTCTGGCCTGCGCTGGTTGTCTCTTTGACAAGAGGGAGCTCGCAGTAGAGCTCGGCCCGGGTGCGGCGCCGGCTCTTGGTAGCGGATCGACGTACGCCGAGGATGTGACGGAGCATTCAAGCTAGTGACAGTGCCATCAAGCTGCTTGCTAGCCAGCGCCTTGGTGTCATCCACGCAGATCCATAGCAATGGTAAGAGGCCGGGGGCCATGCAGGCGGCCCACTTCCTCGATCTGGCAGCGCCCAGGATCAAGGTGACCATAACACAATTGCGACCAACACGGAAGCTAGCCCATCTGGGACTCACCTAGGTGGGAATCGAGGCTGGCACGCATGCGGTTCAGCAGGAGACACATGAAAACTTTCAGCACGCATGGCTTTGGAGGCCCAACCATATTTTATAAGTGAGACAACTACTCCTGGATCGACGCACGGCAAGCGGCACTATACTTTTCGTCCGAGGGTGGTAAAAAGGATCCGAGGCGTAAATTACCAGGTGGTAAATTACGCCTCGGCTCATTCTTACTACCGTAGTGGTTACAATATATGTACGCGTAATTATCGTACGAATACTTTTAGGAATTTTTGTTACGTGTACGAGAACTTTTGGGAATTATTTTTACTGTACGTACGTATAATGTCAGGGTATATTCAAGGGTGCGCGAGTACCTAGTAGGTAGTTCAGTTCAGTTTGACTGAACTGCATGTAGGTACTAGGTAGTAGCCATTAGATAGTAGCCAAGGAGGGACGTGGTAGTGCCATCTGGGGTCAGGAATTTACCCCACAAGCCGTCCAGAGTACGTTGCTTTTTCTCACCCATAGCCACCTAGCTATCCATAACCTAACGAGAGAACACCAACGGAGCACACCACGAAACGAGGCACCTACCCACATATCAACGCAGATCAAACGAAGTTTGCGCGCGAAAACTCCCTCCGGGCGCCGCGCCACGGGTAGCTAGGCTTTAAGGTCTGCGCCGCGCTGCGCTGGTGGTACCTAATTTTGAGGTGTACGAGGCCCGGAAGAGGGTTTTTTTGGGCCTGTACGAGGTCGATTCGTACATAATTACGCGTACATATATTGTAACCACTACGGTATATACATCTCACCTACGATCCCACGCAGTAAGTTATCGCTGAGATCCTACCTACGATCCCACGCCGTAAGTTACGAGGTGGTAAGTTACGACGTGGTAAGATTCCGACGTGGTAAGATTCCGACGTGGTAAGATTCCGACGTGGTAATGTACGTACGGTAATTTACCACCTGGTAGTTTACGATCCCGGTACTCGGTCCCGTAGGTTACGACGTCGTATGCTTCTCGCGTACACTACCGGTACTACACTATCATGTCGCTATGTCGTTCTGAATTGCAGTACGCATGTCACTTAGAATTTCACTGAAGGAATTTCACTTATCATTCCGGTCAACCTAACCCCTAACACCCATTTACCCGGAAAAAAAAATAAAAATGAATGGCATTTGCAGCAAGGCTCATGCAAGACAAGTTTCTATTTCATAAACCATTTCATTATTACATGCAGGATTACATGTCATGCACAAAAATCCAACGCCTTCACAGAAAGAGCATATCAAGTCTTCTGACGACAATATCAAGTCAATATCAAAGTCGTGGCTTCTCTTCGTGGCTTGAAATACTGTTTCCATGCAGTGCTTAGGACAGCTCCGGGGATGTCGGCACCGCACAGAAGCTCCATCCGGGAGCAAGTGCGCCGGGGGAAGATGTTGTACATCCAGAGCTCGATATGTGCGGGATGCCGTCGTGTTGGAAACCGAGGTGTCTGCACAGAATTCCGCGCGCAGGCAGCTTGTGCCTTTACGGGGGAAGACCTGCGACACAAAAACCGTGTCCGGACAATGCAATACGGAGAAATGGCAACGGCAGATGGAGTCGGCTAAGGCCGCTTGTAAGGAAAGTGATTTTTAATGCACGAATAAATGTATAATGCATGCTACATCGCCATCGCTTGGGCGGTGAAAAGACAAGGACCAACCACATGCCCCCACCTACCCTTCGTGCATCCCGCCCTTGACGAGGCACAACCATGTGCCCCCACCTACCCTTTGTGCGTCCCTCCCTTGACAAGAAACAAGCACGTGCACCTATCTAACCTTTGTGCATCCCTTCCTTGGCAAGGAACAAGCACACCCACCCACCTACTCCACATGCATCCCTCCCTTGACAAGGAACAAGCACGATCACCCAGCTACCCACTAGCACGGCAGCAAGGCAGACCTTACAATGGCAAGTGATGTTTATCGGTAGAAACTGTTAGACAACTAGCAAATGAGCCAGCCGGTGAAGAGCAAGGCACGCATGCAAGGAATTTGTCGTTGCCTATGTCTACGCTTGAGTTTGTCACTGCAGTTGAAATCTGCATTTGCATCAGCAGGCCCGATCGAACCCCATGTCGCCACCCGCATTTCCACTTATACTTCACGGCCCCTTATTCTTCTCTTGTGCCTGCCTTTGCCCTAACTGTTACCCTAGCATCTGCCCTTGCCCCTATCCTTTGATCCCCAGTGTTTGCCGTTGCCCTCATCCTTCCCCTAGTGCCTGCCCTTGTCTTCATCTTTTCCCTTGTGCCTGCCCGTGCCCTTGTCCGTTCCCTCGTGCTTGACTTGTCCTAATCTCTTTCCCTTGCGCCTGCCCTTGCCCTTATCCGCTTCCCTTGTGCCTGCCCCTGCCCTTGTCATTTCCCTTGAGCCTGCCCTTTTGGCAAGCACAAGTGCCTTAATCCTTTCCTTGGCCTTGTGCTTGCTCTTCCAGTTTCCCTTTCCTTTGCTCGTGCGGTTGCCTTTGCTCTTACCCGGGTGCTTGCCCTTGCCGTTTGCAAGCTGCATTATTGTCTTAGCAAGCTAGCAAGTGCAAACTGGCACTGAGCCAGAAATGCAAGCAAAGCAGCCAGTGTAAATAAGGATGGACGGGAACAGTAGAAAGCTAGAGGTGGCCACGGTGCTAGAGCTCATGGCAACAAGGTGGTCCCATTCTTGCTGCATTGGGTGCGTTGCGTGGGTGGGATATTGCGATAGGGGGACATTCTTGCCTTGGTTGTGTTTTCACATGCACCCGGTGCTGGAATTTATGCGTGCAAGGGTGGCTGGTATCCCAACCAACAGCCCAAGAGGAAAAAGAGTGCTTAGAAAGCAAGAATGACTTTATGTTGGTAATAGCAGTGGTGGCGGCAGCAAAAACTGTTGTTGTAGATGCAAGCTACAACACTGCTGATGGTTTCTCACACTAATGTGGATAATGATAATGCATGCCACTTAACGGGACCATATAAACCACAACAAGAATAATCGTGAGAGCAAAAGAAAGAGGAGTACAAAACGGCCGGCTTACCTAGCTACAGCAAAAAAATTGCATGAAAAACAAGATAACTCACCTTTGTCGCAGCAGTGACCATATGAGACAGCTCACAAAAACTTGTTGATCCTTGAAACTTCCTGCTTGAAGGCAGCCACCAACGGTCTGGATTTTTCACCCCAGTCCTTCTCAACAGCCAAGGGAAAGGGAAAGAGAGAGGAGAGGTGCGGGAGGGACAAGAGAGCGGGGGGTGGGAAGGGAGAGAGAGAGAGAGAGAGAGAGAGAGAGAGAGAGAGAGAGAGAGAGAGAGAGAGAGAGAGAGAGAGAGAGAGAGAGAGAGAGAGAGAGAGAGAGAGGGGGGAGGGAGGGGGAGAGAGAGAGAGAGAGAGAGGGAGGGAGGGAGGAGAGAGAGAGAGAGAGAGAGAGAGAGAGAGAGAGAGAGAGAGAGAGAGAGAGAGAGAGAGAGAGAGAGGAGGGAGGAGGAGAGAGAGAGAGAGAGAGAGAGAGAGAGAGAGAGAGAGAGAGAGAGAGAGAGAGAGAGAGAGAGAGAGAGAGAGAGAGAGAGAGAGAGAGAGAGAGACTGTGAGTGCAAGAAGTGCGGGTGGGGGTGGGAGAGGTGGGATGGAAGATTCACTACGTTAGCAGGCGACTAAACTGCTACAATGACACAAAACCACGGAGCTAGGCCCTTAACTCCATCAGATCAGAGTGAAAACCCATGTTGAAACTGGGACAAATGCCATTAGAATGTTACTATGACCGTGGCTAGTAAACGTGAATTGACACCCAGGTTGTGACTTCAACGATTGGAGGCAACCTTGCCAAGTCTCCCAAATGCAGTCGGCTAGACAAGCTTCACAAAAAACGCAGCAAACATGTTGACGTTGCTAATATTCCAACGACGCGCATCCGCAGTCCGGCTGCCAATGAAGTCTTCTTGGTAGCCAGCTGTGCACAGAGGAGTAACCGCTAGAGACGCCGATTTGCGAACAACTCATTACAATTACAAAGCGCAGGAAGCAGATGGCTATGCATCAACAATTACTTCCGCTCGCCCTCGTATTCAGCCAGGTCTATCTGCCCAAACTGGGTAAATGTTTTGCGATCGGTGAAATTGGCACTCTAGTGACTTACTTTCCCAGAAAGTGTCCATTCACACGACAGCCGACTCACGCTCACACGTCGTGAGGAGTTGCCGATAGGATAAAGAAGCCGAACGATGAATTGCTGTACATAAATGCCACGCTAACGGCGTCGTGAACTGACTTCTTGCAATCACGATTAAAGTGCCCGGCCCAACAACAAATTGGCGACACACGACCCCGCAACTGGAAAAGAATTCTGGCCACATTGATATACATCGGTTTGATAAAGTAAAACCTCGCATTCGGTTCTGGCTAGCCTCAAACGCATGCGCCTTGAAACCTTTATCCTCCTGGCGGCCACAGTTTCTCGGTTCTCTTGTTCCGTTGGTCGTGCCGCTAGCGTGCCAGCCGCTCCAGTGCCTAAAATTCAAATTCGTGTTGTTCGAGAAAACGTTGTCGGGTCGGCGACGGCACGATGCCGGGCCGGGCTGCATGGGCCATGGAGGGTGGTGGTACACAAATACCGTACAAGTGATACACAAATACGCTACAAGTGATACACAAATACCGCCAGTATAACAGCGGGTCGCTGCGTACCTGCCGTGGGAAGGAGGACAAGTGATACACAAATACGCTACAAGTGATACACAAATACCGTACAAGTGATACACAATTGCAGGCAGGACAACAGCGGGTCGCTGCGTACCTGCCGTGGGAAGGAGGACAAGTGATACACAAATACGCTACAAGTGATACACAAATACCGTACAAGTGATACACAATTGCAGCCAGGACAACAGCGGGTCGCTGACTCGCTGCGTACCTGCCGTGGGAAGGAGGGGGGTGGTACACAAATATCCGACCTATATATTAGCAATAGCCGCCGCCTATCAAACAGGTCCTATTCATCACGAGCGTCAACGCCCCGTCATCGCCCCGTCATCGCCCGGCCGAGGGCCTTAACCTGTTAACTCTTTATTCGGAGTGATAGTCAACGACCTATACTACCAATAGCTGCCGCATATCAAACATGGGCTTATCATCACGCCCGTCGAGGGCGATGACGGTGACGACCGTCACCGTCATCGCCCTCGACGGGCCAACATCTAAACTCTTCTCTTAATCAACAATCTATATTACCAATAGCCGCCGCCTATCAAACAGATCCTATTCATCACGCGCGTCAACGCCCCGTCATCGCCCCGTCATCGCCCCGTGATCGCCATGCCGAGGGCCAACCTCTTAACTCTTTATTCGGAGTAATAGTCAACGACCTATACTACCAATAGCCGCCGCATATAAAAAAGGTCGTATTCATGACGCCCGTCGAGGGCGATGACGGTGACGGCGTCACCGTCATCGCCCTCGACGGGCCAACATCTAAACTCTTCTCTTAATCAACAAACTATATTACCAATAGCCGCCGCCTATCAAACAGATCCTATTCATCACGCGCGTCAACGCCCCGTCATCGCCCCGTCATCGCCCCGTCATCGCCCCGTGATCGCCATGCCGAGGGCCAACCTCATAACTCTTTATTGGGAGTAATAGTAAACGACCTATATTAAAAATAGCTGCCGCCTATCAAACAGGTCCTTTCCATCACGCCCGTCGAGAGCGATGACGGTGACGGCCGTCACCGTCATCGCCCTGCCGGCATTGCCATACAAGAAGAAGCTCTCGATCCGAGGTATAGACTACCTCGGGTATCATCATCGTAATTGCTAGCATCGAGATCATTCATACCTACCGACGATGGCCAGCTGCAAAAGAAAAATGTCGACCAACAGACAGGACCTATCGCCGGGAACCCTCAAGGCAATAAGGGCGAGACAGGCTTTCACCGTTAAGTAAAGTTGTCCACATCGTGCTAAGGAATTTGTGCTAATCTATGAGTACCTATATGGACACTTTGTCGCATTTTTTACATGGCAAATAAGCGATGTATGTGTCATGTAGGCTGCCATTGGTGCATGCATGCATGGGCCAGCAATGATGGTCAGAGGTACATTGTGCCTATGAGATAACCATCGATTTGTTGATCAGCAAGTGATTCATTACGTGAGACAACAATATGTTTGGGGGCTAAGCTTCTTACATTGGTCACATGGCCCGCCATAATTGTTTTCTTATGTGTTTAAGGTTAGGGCTCTGTTCATGACTGAACGTCATGAACGCGCTCTATTCATGACATTGATTAATTGATTTTAATTAGTCTCATGTCCATGTTGGGGGACCGGGATCTCTGAATTCCCCAAAGAAGATATAGTGGAAGTCACCCCAAGACGTCAATATCCGTCAAGACGTCAATAACTACATGTATGTCCACAGCTCAGCTAGTAGTCTAAAATATGGGCCTCGAGCTACTCTTGCACGCAAGCAATGCCTATCATCAAGGATTAATTAATGCCTATCAACAAGGAGACAATCATGCTTGTTAAATTTCCTAGGACCCACAACTGGGGGGTCGTAGTCTTTGACAATGTCCGCCTGGGCAACGCTACTAATCCTACATATCCGAGGTCCCATGTCTGAATAAGAGGGGTTGAGCGGATGACGCCAACAGTGTCTGTGCTCTGCATGTCAGCTAAAATCATATCGCGGAGACAAACATATGGCGGTATGTCCAATGTTGGCCACTGCGTCGCGCCTAACAGGTTCGTTCTTACATGGTCGGCAAGGGCCTGACCATGTAACAAGATATCTCCCTGGCTGGCCAGTCCACAAGGAACCAGCAGGGACCTCATCTGAATCAACTTAATTCATTTATTAAACTCATGCCCCCATTAGGGAGTCAAGGAGCATTAGTTAACCCCGATTAATTAATTAATTAATTAATTAATTAATTAATTAAACACGTGCTCCCGTTGGGGAGTCACGGAGCACCGAAGTGCTTTTAAGCCCTGTGTGTGCACAACAGGAGAAAGGGCAGAGACCCCCAGTCTCCTTCATTAATTAATTAATTAATTAGACTCGTGCTCCCGTTGGGGAGTCACGGAGCATTAACCCCGATGAATGGATGGATGGGTGCACACATTCCTACCGGTCTAATCTATCTACATTGGCTACATACTACATCTATCTAACAACATTCTATCTACGTCATCTATCTAGGCAGCCGCACGCTGCCCTAGGGGAGCTATCTAGCGTGCCTCCCGTGGGATTGCACACGTGGGCGCTTCCCCACTGGGGGGGGCTCGTTGTCCTCTATGACCTGGGCCCACTTGGCCTTGTCCATCATCTTCTTCCAAATCACGGAGAGGCCTAGGCCCCCCATGTCCTCGACGAGCTGTTCTTTGAAGGTGCGGGCCTTGCGGCGTCTAACATCACTGGGCCCAGCCCACGTCAGGAGGTGCCGGCCAGGCTGGGCTGGTCGCAGTCCTGCGGGGGGGCCACGTGAGGTGTCTACCTGGTTGGTGCGAGCTAGGTGCCCTACTAGCTGCAGGCGGCGTTGCTTAATTGTGCTGGTGATGTAGGGCATGCCCTGGTACAGGTCCTCATTGCGGACATGAGCAGCATATCCTACTCTAAAATGGATGGATGGATGGATGGATGGATGGATGGATGGATGGATGGATGGATGGATGGGTGGATGGATGGATGGATGGATGGATGGATGGATGGATGGATGGATGGATGGATGGATGGATGGATGGATGGATGGATGGATGGATGGATGGATGGATGGATGGATGGATGGATGGATGGATGGATGGATGGATGGATGGATGGATGGATGGATGGATGGATGGATGGATGGATGGATGGATGGATGGATGGATGGATGGATGGATGGATGGATGGATGGATGGATGGATGGATGGATGGATGGATGGATGGATGGATGGATGGATGGATGGATGGATGGATGTTTATAGTACTATGCTAATCTCTATAGAAACATAATTACACGGAAGTTACAAATCTCATCTGCATCATGCCCCAAGACACTACATTAAACAATCAAATAAAATTATAACATGCCTCCGTTGGGAGATCATGTAGCACATATTCCTTGCTGAATGGGTGGAGGTGGGTCAAGCCGCGACATCGAAATAAGCTAACTCTAAGCTATCTAGTCTACAAAATCCTAACTACACTTCTCCCCAAAGCGCCCCTTCCGCTTTGGGGGAGGGGGCTTACCCACAGGGGCTGGCGTGTGAGCCGGGACATTGGTCTTCCACCTCTTCTTGTTCTGCATAGTAGGAACAGAGAGCAAAGAAATGCGGTGTGGGGACCCCTTCTCGTGGTAATGCGTTACATGTACTCCCCACCGGGCTTTGCTCTTCATGGGTTCATAAAGACAACAATTATTCAGTAAGAATTTAACAAATTAGGAACATATATCCGTTGGGAGTCACTGTTACACATATACCTGCAAAGGGGCATATGATTTTTAATACATTCTGAGCTACAACCTGCAGGTGCATGGGTTTAGTTAACTGCCACCTATACTAGAGGCCTGACATGGGGTGGAGCTTCAGTGCTTCCCCGCCTTCTCCTTCTCCCACACTGGGTGCTCCGCCTCCTTCTTCTCCGGACCGGCCTGACCGTGGGTGCACCGGCCCCGCCTCCTCCTTCTCCTCACGGGACGATTCGCGCTCCACGCACATGTGGCTGCAGCATCAGTTAGCACGGGCAAGACATAGCAGTAACCGCGCTATGGCTGTTCTAGCACCAGCCTAGCAGCCTGCCATGATTACTCAGCAAACCCACGACAGCTAAACCCTTGGCTGTGACAACCAGTCCATGCATCATTAAGTATGGGTACGGGGAAAGCTTCCCGCGTATCCATGGCCATATGAATGACAGGGCAACACAACAACTTGCACCCTAGCCCCCCGTGCAAACACAAAAACGTGGGTCGTGGCTTCCACGCCCCATCCGCCATGCATGACAGCGCGTACCTCACTCGCATTCACACCGGGCGGCATCCCAGCGCCGTTGCTGTCCCTATGTGACACGTCGGCTGATTAAGCAGATACACAGCAGAGTCTGATGTAAACCGCTAAAACCCAAACCCATGCAGAACACAGTCAAGGACGCGTGCATGTCAAGCCATGCCAATTGTGAACCGTACAGCAATTTACTTTTCAAGCCTGAACAGGTGGATAGCAGATACTAGCCTGGAAGAGGTTACAGGGGCACATGTCCATTAGCGAGCGGAACACAGCATACACCCTACAAGCGTACCGCACAATGTCCTCCTGCAATTGTCTGCAGATCTCCAAATGCCGCAGACATCTCCACTGCTCTCGTGGCGATTGCAAATGCTTCATGCCGCAGACATCTCCACTGCTCTCATGGCGATTGCAAATGCTTGATGCCGCACCTCTGCTTACAGAAGAAAAGCTTCCTCCGGGCGAGGCACCTGACTGGAACCAACACCCATTCCTTGGCTTGACAATGTGGCCATGACAGCATCGTGAATCTCCTTCGCCAACGCCCACACATCAGGACCCGTGCCTGCACCGCCATGGCCACAGGCTGCACCGCTGCAATCGATGCAGCATTCACTGCCTGCGCCGCACCATGTACTGCATGCACGAAAGCCAATCCTGGCTCGGTTATCATGGTCTTGCCCGATTCCTGCTGCTTCTTCTTCTTCGATGCAGTCATGCGCACTTTATACCCCTTCCTCTCCAAGCACGCCTTCAGCACCTGGTTCGTGCGGTGCTGAATATGCTTCTGAAGGCGCGCCTTCTAAACACAAATTGTTGGCAATGTATGATTCCCAAACGGCATGATAGGCACATAATCAGTCCCATTAATTGCTTTGCGGCAGTCAATGCACCAGAACACCTGTTGAAAAAAGAAGGTTATGCATGCTAGCGATTACCCGCGGCAAGAAGCAATCAACACGCCTAGCTAACAACTGCAACCACAATGTAATTCATGACGGGCCACTCACCGCTAGCCTGCTCTCCTGCTTCAATGTCTCCCCATTCTCAAGGCCTCCATTGTAAACCTCTCCGTCTTCACCATCGTCACCGTCTTCCTCTTCCTCCACTCCGACGTATCCGTGCTTCCTTTTCCTAAGATACCTAGGGTTGTTCAAGTCGTATGTGCGGCGTTGGCACACTTCCAACAAAATTTTGGCCGCCTCTACCCATTACCATTTATTCGTACCATCATAACATATCCAGGCGTTTGAAAAATCATTCCCTCGTTCGAACTTCTACGCCTGGGCGTCCATGACGAGGCAGTCACGACGGGACGCAGATGCACAAAAATAAAAAAGGCGACATCCCTTCAATCATTGACCAAAGAAGAGAATAAGCGCAGAACTTGGATTTCAACACCACACACCCATTACCAGCGAGCACGGCTGGCCTGCAACCGCCATCATTTCATAACCAGAAGCCAGGGCCCACACTCCATCCCGTTACCTCATCTTCCACGCACGGCTTCCGCTGCTTCCCTCTGCTCTTTCGCATTCTCCGCCAGCAACCTCGCCTTCTCCTCGTCGAACAATCCACTATAAGAATGAAATCCCCTCTATTGGACGCCATTCAGACGAACTTTGCTAGCGTCTTTTCACCGGCCCCAGCACACATAATCTATAGCCGCTTACTGACAACGGCCGACAACGACAACTGCTGAACAGGCGACAAAGGCTGATAACTACATTTTTATATTTCGCTGCATTTGCTAATAGACACGCACATTCTCCCACTTCACCATTACAATATATCACATCCATCTGGCCGTGGACAGGCAAAGACCCCCTTAGTAACTTACTAAAACGTAATCTTACAGCATCGGATCACTGGCACCTAATTTACCGGTGGTAACTTCTCAACTAAGATCCGTCGCGGTAATCTCCCTTGTCGGTACAGTACTACGAAAGATACGTCGTGGTAACGTTACGGCTAGTAAATTTACTACCTAAGACTCGACGTTGTAATTATTACCGCCTTGGATCTCAGGCGTGGGATCGTGCGTGGTAAGATTACCGCGTGGTAATTTACGCCTCGGATCCTTTTTACCACCCTCGGACGAAAAGTATAGTGGGCCAACACCGTGGATCAGGACTAGGGTAGGTGTCTGAGAGGAAAGCCAGGGTAGAAGTCCGCAGGTCGAGGTAAGTAAGTAAGTAAGTAAGTAAGTACTTGCGTGTCATGCGCAAAGGCATGCCACGGAGTACTATGCTAATCTCATTAGAAAAATAATTACACAAAAGTTTAGACAAATATCGTCTGCATCATCCCCCAACCGTTAAGCACTACTATGGGGATGTAATCCTCATCCGAGCTGTCCTCTACTGTAATGGCAGACGAGGCGGTAGTGTAGCGGCTATCCTCAGGACCAATAACCTCCACCTGCGGACTTCTACCCTGGCTAGCAACGGGCCGCGGGGCCCGTGGGGAGAAAACAGGAGCATACCCCTCGGGGAGGTGCTTATCGCAGATGGCAGCCCATTTCTCCTTGTCAATCATGCGGGCGCGGAGTACGGATAGTCCCAGAAGCCCTGCATCTTCAAGCATCCTCACATTTCCACCGCCGCCGCCTCCACCTCCACCGCCGTTTCCGCCTTCACTGCCGACATCAAAGCCCAGCTCCTCGACCTCGACCAACGCCTTCAAGCCACCGCCACCGCCCTTGATGAGAGCTTGCATGACACCGCCGGCCTCACCGCCCAAGCGGTGCAGGAAATCGCTGCCCAGCCGGCACCTGCTGGCCCGGCCAGTGATGTTCCCTCCACCTGGGCGGACTTGCTTAAGCATCACACCACCTCCACCACCTCCACCATCGCGGCACAACTCAAGCAACAAGCCCTCGACCTTCGCGAGGCGGCGGAGCTCGACAAGCGCAGCCACAATGTCATCGTCAAGCACTTCGACCAGCCGGCAGGTGAGACCTCCACGAGTCTCCTTGAGGCAGTTAAGCGCGCCATTCTTGCCCCCATGTTACTCACTGGTGAGCTGGACATGTCGGTTGTCCGCCTCCCCCGCGCGCGGGGGAAGGCTGGCCCGGCACCCGTGCTCCTCACCTTTAAGTACATGACGGACAAGCTGGCGTTCCTTAAATGCCGCAAGAAGCTCTCGGAGACTCGCTTCACGCTGGACGACGACTTGACCTTGGCCCAGCAACAGCGGCGACGCGAGCTATGGCCGACCTACCTTCAGCTCCGGCAGCGTGCAGGGGGGAAGCCGGTATACTGGAGGGGGGCGGTCATCCACGTTGACCACAAGCCCTGGCAGGCCCCTCCTGCCACTCCAGGCTAGGGAACATACCAGTAGTGTAGATTAGATAGGCTTAGCCTTGCAAGTGGCCCACACGCATGTGCGCCCATAATGGCCCCCATGGATGATGCTTTCAGTATCTAGCCGCACCCAGCCTACAATGGGACCTCCCATGGATGATGCATTAAGAATTTAGCCATGCGATGCCTACTATGCAGGGAGTTACTCTCTGCTGAGATGCCATGTGTACACCAGCTATAGCCTAGCCACATACCCTCCACCCCATATGTCATGCAGGCCTTCTAGGCCCTCTCCTCAAGCCCCCCCTGGGTGCCTGTGCTTGTTAAGGAGGCATGAACCATCATGGCGGTGCAGGTGCACCTTGTGCACCCAGAGCAGGTGACAGTTGTACATCCTCCACCTGCAGGTTGTAGCCCTGATTGTATTACAAACCCATAGATGCCCCTTTCTCAGGGCTATGTGTTACATATGCTCCCAACGGAGCTATGATTTTAATTAATTAATTAATTAATCTTCAAGCAGTTGTGTCACATAGGTCCGGGTCGCGCCGCGCCGGTGCCCGGCGCGCGCAAGTTTGCCAGTGGGTTGCGATGGGACAAGGGGACCCTGCCATACGAGGAGGTGTCTACCTGGTTGGCCCGTCTTAAGCCCCCCGGCAGGGCCCACATCGGTATTCACCTGGTCTGTGCGGGCAAGATGGCCGGCAAAGAGGAGGCGGCGGTGTCGGATGGTATGGGTGACAAGAGGGAGCTCGCAGTAGAGCTCGGCCCGGGTGCGGCGTTCTTGGTAGCGGACGCCGAGGATATGACGGAGCATTCGAGTGACGGTGCCGTCAAGCTGCTGGCTCAGCGCCTGGTCCAGGGTCCACGCCTCGCAGCCATAAAGGAGGATGCTGAGGACAAGGGCCTTGAACAGAATGCGCTTGCGTCGCTCACTCAGGTAGCGACAGGTCCAGAACCTGTCGAGGCGGCGGAGGGCCGCCCAGGCCTGGCCAATGCGGGTGTTGATGTCGTCGGCCGTGGAGGGAAGCCAGCTGCCAAGGAGCTTGAAGCGAGTCGCCGGGGGGACGGGGCTGCCGTCTAGCAAGAGGAGGGTGGGTGGGGCTATCCCAGCAGGGAAGCCGATGGCCATGACCTCCGTTTTCTTGCTGATCATAAGCCCCACCGCCTGCGCTTCCAGTGATAAGCTGTCTAGCCACAGTTGGGCTGACTCTGGGGTTTCCACGAGTGTCGTGTCATCAGCGTAGATCAGATCGCTCAGGCGGTAGGGTGGGTCAACCCCGCCGTAGCTGGCGTACTCCGTGACCTCCATCCCCGGCGGGCGCCCCTCCACCCGGGCGAAGCGGGCTTGTGCACGCCGCATAATATAGTCCACCATAATGATGAATAGATATGGGGAGAGCACACAGCCCTGCCACACCCCGGTGTGCAGGGGAAACGCCGGAGTGACGCCGTCGGCGGTACGGACCTGGGCTTGGGACCCTTCATAGAACTGGCGGATGATCTCAACGATGTACGATGGGACACGGAACAGGTGAAGGACCACCCACAGGGCGTCCCATATAACCGTATCGAATGCCTTGGTGTAATCCACGAAGATCAATAGCAATGGCAAGAGGCCGGGGGCCAGGCGGCCCACTTCCTCGATCAGGCGGCGCGCGGTAATAGTGACCATAACACAATTGCGACCAACACGGAAGCCCATCTGGGACTCACCTAGGTGGGGATCGAGGCTGGCGCGCATGCGGTTCAGCAGGAGACGCATGAAGACTTTCAGCACGCAGCTTTGGAGGCATACGCCGCGGTAGTTGCCGGTATCCGCGGCGGACCCCTTGCCCTTGTACAGCATGACCCGGACAGCGGTCTTCCAATACGTCGGCGGGGGGAGGCCATCTCGTAGAATCCGGTTGCAAACACCCCGGAGGAAAGGCTCAAGCTCAGGCATCTTAACCACCTCCGGTGAAATATTGTCCACTCCCATGGCAGCATCATTGCGGAGGGTGGAGATGGCAGCAGCCCATTCCTGGGGAGTCCACTCGTCGTGGGGGCCGAGGTTATTGGTCCTGAGGATAGCCGCTACACTACCGCCTCGTCTGCCATTACAGTAGAGGACAGCTCGGATGAGGATTACATCCCCATCTAGTGCTTAACGGTTGGGGGATGATGCAGACAATATTTGTTTAAACTTGTGTGTAATTATTTTTCTAATGAGATTAGCATAGTACTCCGTGGCATGCCTTTGCGCATGACACGCAAGTACTTACTTACTTACTTACTGAGAGGAAAGACGTGAAGACCGCGTGGCTATCTGTAGGAAGACCTGCATGGAAGGGGATATAGTCACTAGAGGGGGATATAATCCTCATATGCATCTGAATCCTCATTGTGTGTAGGGGGTGAAGGTTCTTTTACTCTGCATTGGCACCCACGTGACGCAGTCACGTGCTAATTAATTAAGTAGTTTATGCACGGCCTGATGTGCCTCACAAGTAATTTCAATGAATGCGATAAGCATGGCCCCATTCTTTATCACATATTAATACTGATGAGGCCACAGTTGCTGCAACCAGCAAGCTGTTGCATTTCTGTACATGGGCTCGCGCATCC